>LR538316.1:64471-99821 GCA_900883565.2 Caenorhabditis panamensis
TCGGCGTCGGCGTTGGAGTTGGCGTCGGGGTCGGCGTTGGAGTCGGGGTCGGCGTTGGAGTCGGAGTTGGCGTGTCCTCCTTCTCGTCCATGTCGGGCCACCAAATCTTAATTATCCCCAATTCCAGGTTCATCACTTGAATGAAGGCGATCTCATGGAGATTCTGCCCTTCCTTCACTCTCCAGTTGGCATCGAAAAACTGTAAAAACACATTATGAACTACTTGTCAGCTTTTTTCAGAAATATACCTTGAAACGAGAGCCTTTCGCCTTCCCCTTCTGGACCAGCCGTTTGATGCGGTTGAGCTCTGTCTGGTGTCTCCTACAGGAACTCAAAAAATCAAGCGCTGGCACAATCGCGGTGGTCGGGGCCCATTTGATCAAGGGGCCCATCCTCTTCTGAAACAAAAATTTCTTTACAAGTTTTGAAATTTGATGGAAACTTACGGCAATGAACCACTCATTGCGGGCTGGGATCTCGGCAACAATAATTTGTTCAGCCATGTCTGAATGAACAAGTGGTATGAATCTCTGAGAGTAGAGCGACTCTTTTAAAGCGAGCCCCAACAGTCTCCTCCTACTTGCCACGCCTCCGGGGTACTGTACCATATCGTATTCCAAACTTCTGGTGGTCGGCTTCTCAAAAGAAGTTTGTGATCTTCCCGCATAAATGTTTATAACGCGGATCGTAACTCAACATTTGGCGGAAAACTGTCGGCTTCATCACAGATAATCACGCCGCGGACTCAGCCGGTTGGCAGTATGGTTTATGGAGACCGCCAGGCAAGAGGCTGCCCGGAACAGACGGCATCCCGTTTTTGGATAAACAGAATCCGAGGAGTATAACGATGAGTCCTGCAGTAGTTGGAACTGTCAAATAACTGAAAACAACTTTTTGGGTAACAAAGACAGGAACTGATAATAGAAACAGGTGGCTTTTTCCAAATACAACTCTACACTAAAGAAATACTGTGCAAACAAAACAAATTCAAATTTCTCATGACCATTTGCCCTTTTTCGTATAAAAAAGCATTTCCCGTGTTCTTCCTTTCCTCTCCTGGTCTCACGGCCCCTACTTGCAGCCAGAGTTCATAGTTGCGCAACGCCAATGGGCGTGGCAATTGAACCATACTCCACTGCACCAGTCTGTGATTCTCACACATCAATCCCAAACTTCTATTTAAACTGCAAAGATGGGTCGTTCAAAGGGTCGTTCAAAGGGTCATGTCAGCATGAAGCGAAGAACTCAAGATGTCATCGCCACCGTCCCGAATCAGCAAGGCCTATGGCCCAAAGTGAGTTTATTTTTTAAAAACTGTTCACTGCCTTTGGAAAAATATTCCATTAGGTGGCAAAAAGGAAAGATTTGACGTGGAAAAGAGATTCAGAAAAAAGGAAAGATCCTCCTTTCCCGTGAAATCTTTTCCTCTCTCTCTCGTGTCAACTATTCTTGTTTCTAGGTAACTACTGCCACAGGAGCATTTTGGTACCCCATTATCTGTTTCTCCTCGCCCAAAAAATTCCAATTGCTTGGAAAACTTGGCAAAAATCGGGGTGAATTCAGAAAATTGAAGGCAGCGGTCGCAAAGGCCAACGGGACCCCTGTTTTCTCTCTATTTGACGTAAGTAAAACACATTTTTGTAAAGTTTGAATACCTTTTTGTTTCAGTTCCGTTACGAACATTTCCGTATAGATGAGGAGGGAGTGAAACATAAAGTGGACAAAATCAGGATTCGCGAATTTGAGAAGCGGGAAATTGAAGTGTACTGGAAGCCGTTTGTTCCAGGACTGCCCATGCCACTTCCCTACCCTCAAATCGTCCCAGCTCCTGCCGCTCCTCCGACTCTTCAAGTGAGAAGACAATCTGTTCCACCATCACTAGCTCCAAGGTTCCCTGTCTTGGTTCCGAACAGAGGCAGGTCATTGTCACCGAATGTACAAGTTCGAAGACATTTTTCTCCGCCACCGCCAGCGCCAAGACTCCCAGTGCCAGTTCCAAACAGATCCGGATCATTATCTCCAAATGTGCAAGCTGTTGGACCAGTTGTTCGACGACGACGACTGGTACCACGTGGTGGGAGTCCACTTTTGGGGCAACCTGCATCAGGACCCATTTTTGCGGCAGATTATGTGAGTTTTTGTTTTTAAAACTGTTAATTCATCAAAGATATACCTAGATGGAAGAAGAGATCAATGATGAGATGGATGAGCAAGTCGAGGAGAAGATGGAAGAGGACTCCGGAGAAAAGATGGCGGACGCAGATGGTATTCGCTCCGAGAATGAATTTGTTGAAGAGGAGGACGAGCAAGATCCGGAGTTTGACGAGGGAGACGTGGAGATTGAGGAAGACTTGGAAATGGAGGACAATCTCGACGATGATAACGATAATGATGAATAGTTATTTTGTCTTTTCTCGTCTTGTTATTCGAAATTTCATTAAATTTGTATGTAACCTCTCCAAAACCACTACCGTATACCAGCCCTGTCCCCATTAGTGATCACAGGTGTGCAAGTTCTCTCTGGTCACGCAATCGCTTTTACACCAGCTCCTGCTTTCAAGTTTAGCCCGTTCCGCCGGCGGTAATGGATTTGCGCAACCCTTGCGCATTAGATCATGAGAATGGTACCGAGGGAAACTAAAATTATGATCTTCTCTCATGAACAATTTCAAATTTGTGATTTTTGAGTACTTTCAAAGCATTGAACTGGAAATCGTATGGAACTCTCATCAAAATTGACTAGAACTAACTGATTTTCAAAGACAAAGTCCCTAATTCTTGTGAACCCCTCTCGGTTATAAACGTTCCCTCCTATTCTCAGATGTTCTCATAGCCCAGGTGACATTCAAAAATGTTTATAAAACATGGGCATGATACGCAACAGCCCTGTCACCTTCTCATCAACACGGATTGTGCCCCGTGTGAGTAACCTGATCTATCCCACACGGCCCCCGGTCCGCACCGTGCGGCGATGACCCGAGGAATGAAAGACACACGGCATAATGAGCAGATGTTTTGACACTTGCTCATAATCATTTGATAACACTTGAAATCACCAAACAAGAAAATAGGATGTTGATAATAGATTAGAAAGGCAATCAAAATGTTACCAGATGTTTCAGAAAATTAGAAAATGAGAGTTTCCTAGTTCAAAAGTGAGGTTCTACATTACAAAAACCAGACACCTCCTTTTTTTTAGAAATTCGTAGATTCAAATTCACAATTATTCCTTCGATCCCTCAACTTGCTTACATGCCAAACGTCTCGAAGATCTGTTTCGCATTGAAAACAAGCAAAGGACACCAGTTCAATTCTCTTCTAATTAGCGGGTAGATTCCGAAAAAAAAACAGATTGTCTCGTTGTTTCCAAACATGATGGAGGCATATCAAGTGTTATACAGAACAATACATCGTAGGCACTCTGTTTTGAGAACGAATCAGGGATTCGAATCGGGATTCGGATTGAAATCTGGGTGTCATGTAAATGACGACGCAATCGTTGTGTGGATGAATGACGAAGGGATGATGATGTCTGAAGAGATTATGAAATTATATTGAGAATGAAACTGGGAATGGAAAGAGGGTTCCTGAAACTTTGAATCATTTCTATTTTCAAACTCCAACATCAGATTCCCAAGCTTCCAGGGGAACGGGCTAAGAAGCACATTTCTATTTTTCCTTGTTTCTACAAGTGTACTCTGATAACTTATAGGCGGAAGTTGACTTGATAACTTCACATTTACCCGTCTTATAAAACCAGAAGAGTTTCACTAATAAGGCGTGCAAACTTCAAACAACAAAACCATCCATGGCTCACACAGATTCGGCTGTTTATAGGAATGCAACTGAATTCCCGAGTCTCTGCGCATCCTTTGAGGTTTTGAAGAGTAGGAATAACATCCTATATACATTAAGAAATTCTCCTTTTCTACTTCCGGCTGTTTATTCAGTTTTTCCAGTTATAGAAGCCCCTCAAATTCTTTTTAAACATGCCCACGTACTATAGTGTTAGGCAACTTCTAGGTGACTACCATTCTTTGCTCCCCACCTTATTCGCACTCTAAATGACTATTCCAAAGCTCCGACATTTCTTATCTGTCAATTTTTGCCTAAAAAATTGGAAAAATCGGTTCAGAAACGTTTGGAAAGGTTTATATTGCGAAGATTTTTCAGTTTCTGGACCAAAGTCCTCTATTTTTGTGCTAATAGTTTTTCACAGACAAAGTCCCTACTCCTTGCGAATCCCTCTGGGTAATACTCGTTGCCCCCATTCTCAGATGTTCTCAAAGCCCTGGTGGCATTCAAAAATGTTTATAAAACATGGGCATGATACGCAGGTGCCCTGTAACCTTCTCATCAACACCAATTGTGCCCCGTGTGACATTGTAACATGATACACTGCCAGAACCCCGGGTACGTGGTCCGGTCCCTGCGTCGACGGTCCGAGGAATATACGACAAACGGTGTTATAAACAGATGTTTTGACACTTTTTTGTAATTTCTGATAACACTTGAAATCACCGAAGAAGGAGTCAGGATGTTGATACTTGATAAGAATAACAGTCAAAAAATTATCCGAATATTCAGGAATTTGAAAGTGAGAATTTCGTGGTTCTAAAGTGAAGTTCTACAGTACAAAAACCAGTCGTCTTCTTGTTTTCAGAAATTATTGGAGTCAAAATCACAATTATTCCCTCGGTCCCTCGATTTGCTTATAACACTTTTGACTATCTTCTTGGGTCATTACGCACACGCGTTCATTGCGCAGGTTCACCTTTTCTCCCGAATTATACCTGGGTCTCCGCAGCTTGCCACGCTGTCTCGTTCACGCTGCAGGGACCTCTGTTGGTGAGAACATCGAAGAAGACTGACGTCATAATAAACGAAAACATAAGTTATTCTCAAAAATATGGTAATTTCTGCTCTTTTCTGTGAATTCAGCTATAACTTCTGACAAAAATGAGATGGGATTGCAGTCCAGAAGAAACATTACTATACTTCTCCAAACTAGGCATCCACAATCTTACAGTTGTTGGGAACACTCTGGAACAGTCCCTAAGAAGTTTTCACACTCTCTGAGTTAATTTTTACACAGCTGTTCAATGTCCTTCATCATAATCCGGCGCGCGCAAATTTCACCCAGCTGTCTCTGGTTTCTCTGCGCCTTCTTCTTCTTGCCAGCTGCTGAGATCGGAGACAAGACAATCCTCTAAGAAAAAAATGTTTTGTTTCGCTTATCAGGATTACTTTTGAAATTTTGACATTTAACGAGACAAAAAGCAAAAATGGAAGAGATAAAAATTCATAACAGTTGAAAAAAAACGGATAGTTTTCCAAAAACAAGGAAAAATGGAAACAGAGAACAGAAAACATAAGAGTACAGGTTGAAAACAACATTATAATGATTGACAGAGAAAAAAACAGCTCAAAATAAGACAAAAGACGATTATTAAGTCTACACTGTGAGAAAAAAAAACAAAGAAGACAACTCAGAAATCGAGAGCGAAAGTAAAAAAACACAATTACTATCGAAAAGTGTAACTAGTGAAATAAACAACGATTTAAGGTGGGATAGTGACATTCAAAAAACAGGATTAAGTGATGTGAGTTAGCTATGTATGTCATTATTTCAGGAACTTTGGTCCAAATGAAAAAGAAAACGAACAAGTGTCTGATTCATGGAATAGAAGTGATGAGTAGGCGAAGAGGATTTGTTGGTGAGTGGAGCCGATCGAGAGACCTTGCCAGTGGGTGGACTGCGAGAATTCTGAAATGATGATTTTGAAGAGAAATTCAGTGAAATTTTTGTACCTGTTCATCCGGATCGGCAATTGACGGATCCGCAAACACATTTGAAATTTGGCTCGAGGTAGTTGAATGTTATCTCTTCACCTTTTCGGATCATTTTCCTAGATCGGAAGGCAAGATGTTGTTCCCACTCCTTCCTCCTGTTGAGGATCCACCAACTCTCCATCATAGCGTTACCGTTGCAGGAATGGTTGAAGTATCGGGGCATGTTCCCATCGGCGGCAGAGTCAATGAAGATACCTTTTGAGAGTTTGGCAAAATACTCTTTAGCCTGAAACTTTGTGTATAAATACTTTTTTTCCGTTATAAGACCACCTCGAGATCTTTGGACAACCTCTTCATTTCCTTTCTTCTCAATTCCTCCTTCGCATCAATCACCTCACCCAAGTACTCGCCAAGAAAAGTTTCAATCGGAATGTCCTCCATTGCTCGCACTCCCCATCCTTTACCGGCAAACTCGACTACTTCCATTTCTGGGCCGCTGATCTTCTCTGATAGTTTCCGGTTCTTGCATCCTTTTCCACACTTTGGAGGACATTCATACTTATCGTTGGCAAACTCGCAGTTGTTGGCGATTGTGCATGTCTCCTCGGTTATGACGTTTACTACTTCGCATGTGCACAATTGGTCAGGGTCTCGGAGTAATCTGGTTCGTCTGGGAAGTTGAATATCCTCCGTGAAGAACTTTAATTTCTGAAAAGAAATTTCCAAGTAGTAAAAATCAAAAATGTTTTGCTATTCTAAACGGACATCAAGTCCCTGCACCCTCTCTGTGACATTTAGCACTCATTCTCACCTTCATGGACATTTTCTGAGGGAGGAGAAGGTGTTCGAACCGATTGGCGCTTTTGGTCTCGTACTGATTCAGTTTTTGCCTCCAAACTTTTTCCTCATTATCGTCTTGGGCCTCTCCGAGAAACACCTCTTCCATTTTGCAAACCGTTTCCAACGAAACGAGTAAAATGGTACCTTGCATATTTTTCGTTGGAAGACGTTGGAATGGTACCATTCCAAGTTCTTGGTTTGTAGGAAGATGAACAACTTCCCACCCTCTTACAATTCCAATCATGGCACGACTGAAACAAGAACATCCGAATTTGAATGAAGTTAGAAAATCAAACTCACGGGTTCTCGGAGAGCAGGAGCACGAAGGAGTTCAGCCGGATGACTGCTCGCTGGGCACAGTGATTGCAGAGATCATCTTCAACCGGCTCACCATCAACAGTCTGCACGTCTCTGCATTCCTGGTGAAATGATTGTGGGCACTTCAAACATTCCACCAGATTCGCACCTCCTCCGCACTTTCCACAGACTTTGGTGTGCTTCCTAACTCTCGGAGCTTTGTAGTGAGCCGGGCACTCAATCATAGGCACCTCTTCCCATTTCTTCCAAACCTTGACCTGCACTGTTACTTTTCTTGAACCAGCTGGAAGACACTTCTCATGGAAACTGCTCTCGCAATGCAGGCACTCCAGAATTTCTCCTTCACGAAATTCGTCGTAAGCACGCTGTTTCATGTGCTCACCGTCACACGCGAAACATCGGTGAAGGGAGCAAAGGAACTTTCCCTGATTTTCAGGCTGTTCAGCGTAGTCCACAAGAAGCCCAGCAGGTTGATGGCGCTAAAAAAATTTGAGATAATTTCTGACTTTTTTGAGAAGACTGTCAGAGAATTCCAGTGGAAAAGCAGCCTTCATTAGAAGGGGGCCTCTATACAAGGGATGTTCGACATAAATCGAACAGTGATCAGGTACACAAAATCTAGATACATACTACAAACGCCGAAGCAAATGGCAAAGATCGCTACAATTTTCTTTCGTTGTTAGAAACGGTTAAAAAAAAGGATTCGGATCCTAGAATTATTCAATTTGTCCAGATCAAAATAGTTTTCCGTTTTCGTTCCAAACTGACCCATTCTCGACTCCAAATCCAACTTTTTAGTCGTTTGTAGTAGTTTCTCACAATATCTAACCTAACTTTTTGGTTACACAGCTAGTCGCATGTTTTGAAAATCTCATCTTGATTACGAATGAAGTTTTTTCAACTCACCTCAGCACATGCAATATGAAAGAATCTTGTGCATCGATGCCCACCAATGGTGTTTCCTTCACAATAACGACCGGGGACTCCCTCTTTCTCTTCAAAGCAGATTGCGCAGATTTCCTGCTTCCTTGGGAAACTAATCCGAGCAGGACGTCCCCTCCTATTCACGATTCTCAGATCATTTCTGCTGAGCGCACAGCACACTTCTGAAAACGGATTCTCAATTTTTTCAAAACATCAAAACTGCTTTACTCACTCTGTGGGTGTTCGTTTGGAATGATGTCCTTTCCCACCACTGGCACGGGTTTCTTAGTTTTTCGTGGAACCTTCGGGGCCACCTCTGAATCTCCGGTTACCATTTTGTTCGACGGTCTTCCTCGCTTTCTTTTGCCATTCTGTGTTCCGGAAGGACTTGGGATCGCCATCTCTTCGTCGTCCGAATGTGGAACGATACTAAAATACAAATTGAAAAAATTGTTTGTTTTTGTTGACAAAAACGGTTCTAAAAACTCTAGAGTACTGCCTCAAGCTTAGGAATTTGAAAACTTGCAGTCATAAAATTTCAAGAAGTCAAAAAATGACACAAACTAGGATAAACAAGCGGTTAGAACAAACGTACGGAATCTGCAACTGTGGGCCATCGTCCAAAATCCGATTAGCATTCTGCTCTGCATTGTTCACGGCAATGTCTTGTCTCGGATCCACATCCATCTCCTCTGCAGGTCTGACAAACTGCTCAAGATCAAGATCCACCTCATCGACTTCAGCGTCGATATCATGGCGAGCGACGCGGTTGGCTGGAACCATGGCATCATCATCATCAAAACCGAAGTGATCTGTAAACATAAAGTTTTCATGCTGTTCTCTCCATTGCCAAAAAAATTCTAAGTAACAACGAAAAATTCTAAACCTCCCGTTTAGCATATATGCATATATATAACATTTCAGAGATTCCGTCTTTATTCTGAGCCCAAGTCCACCCTCTTAGAACAATTATACTTCAGATTTCGAATCTTTTTGTTGATTTTCAGGTCATTTCTTTAATTTTTACAGAATAAAGTCAAGAAACTTGGTCTAAACATGAGAAAACTCCAGAAAACCTACTTCGTGGCGAGACCCGCCAATTCTGTACCCAACAATATTCTAGACCCATCTCTACTTATTGAGAACGAGAACTTTTTGAGAACTATCAGATTTCACATGAATTCCTCAATACCTAGGCTAGCTAAAGTTTCTTACCGTATGGCTGGAGATGTGGATCAATGGGATTGACAGGCAATTCGAGGCCTAGTGCCATTTCTGGTGGCTGCTGAGCAATGACAGGTACTGCAGCATCATCATCACCAAGTGGAGCCCCACCAGCCACATCGGCATCTTGTGCCTCAAGATCTGAAAAAACAGTTCTTTTCATTTTTTTACAAAGTATTTTACTCAACAAAACAAAAAAAAAGTGGAAACATTTCTTACCGATCTGATTGGGTTGTTGATCAATGGGTTGGGCATTTGCATCCGGCAATTCGTGGCCTGGAGCCAGTTCTGGCGGCTGAACAACGATCGGTACTGCAGCCTCATCATCACCAAGTGGAGCCACGCCAGCCACATCGGCATCTTGTGCCTCAAGATCTGAAAAAAACAGTACTTTCATTTTCTAAGAGAGTATTTCACTCAAAAAAACAGAAAAAGTGGAAACATTTCTTACCGATCTGATTGGGTTGTTGACCAATGGGTTGGGCGTTTGCGACAGGCAATTCGAGGCCTGGAGCCAGTTCTGGCGGCTGAACAACGATAGGTACTGCAGCCTCATCATCACCAGGTGGAGCCACGTCAGCCACATCGGCATCTTGTGCCTCAAGATCTGAAAAAAAAACAGTACTTTCATTTTCTAAGAGAGTATTTCACTCAACAAAACAGGAAAAGTAGAAAAATTTCTTACCTATCTGATTAGGTTGTTGAGCAATTGGGTGGTCGTTTCCCAGTGAAGGGAGCCTCGCATCTGGAACAAATATGATTTAAATTTATTTGAAAGGACAGAACATACCATACACCGCCACAAAATCCGGATTATCATTTGCGCCAAGCCCTCTGACAAGGATCTCCTCCATTTGAGCTCTAAACTCTGCGCTACCGTTCAAGTACAAATCAGATAAACGCTCTCGGTCTTGTAAAGACATTGTTGCTGTGAGAGACAACTGTAACAACGAAAACAACTACAATTGTATTAGATCTGAAAAAATGAGGAACATTAGAGCTAGTTGATAGAGGACAGGGTCAAAACGTACGAGAAGAATATAGGTAAAGTACAATCCGAAAATTTTAAATAAAAAAATGACGACCCTTCAAACTGGCAAAGTTGCTCAATCATCCTGACATGCTTATTTTCTCCAAAAAGGAAAGGAACAAATTGAGACTCTACCTTTCCCGCTGTTGTTGACAGTCCGCAGTCGAATTCGTCTGTTCCCCGTGTTTGTTATCTCAAGCAACCACAACTGAAGGAGGAGAGGAAAAAAAAGAAGTAAAAGGGCGAGGTGTCGGGGAAGCGGTGTTGGCCTCGCTGCCTGTACTACCAACACGCGCTCTGGTAAGTCCCCTCCTCTTCCTCTCTGGCTATTACTTGGGAGGGAGAAGGAGGAGGCGGAGAGTTTTTGAGTGTTGGGAAGCATGTAGACAGCCGGTAACCCACACCCGAGTGTTCCGACGGGGACCCTCCCTATCTATCCAATAAACAGTTGCGAGGAAAAGGAGAGTAGGAAACGTTTTGATATGTTTTTTCAAATCCTCGGCGTGATTGGTTTTGGTTGGTAACCGTTTCCTACCGATTCAAGAATTGTATTCTACCGATTCAAACACTAATCTCTCAAATCAGTCCTGTATAGTTTCTCTTTTTTTGTTTTCTTCGTGTGTCTCTAGTTTTCCACAAACCAACCAATTTCTTTACCGTATATTTTTCTAAAAGTAGGATAAGATTTTCTATCAGGACGTCACCTCCAACCTAGTCTACTTCCACCGTTTGTCGGCAATAAGGAGGGGAGGGCAGGTAAATGTATTAAGACAATCAGCTCTCTTTCCAACACTCCACTTCTTTTTTCCACCTCCCCCCCCCTCCTTCTCTTTATCTTCTCGCGTCATTGTTTCTAAAGCAAGCAAGTTGGGGTGAGAATGGACTCCTTCTCCGTCTTTTTATTCATTTCAATTTTCAATTTTGGTAAGGGAAAAGAGATTGCTTTCTGAGATTGTACAGTCAATTGGCTCTCCTCCAAACACCCGGAGTTTTTTCACTTCTTTTGCCTTGGAATTTCTACTAGATATGGCTAGTAAGGAGGACTAAGGAACTCATCATAGTGCTCTGGCTGCCCACAGAGAAAGTGGGCGGAGCGTTAACAGGTGCCTTTGGGGCAGCCTGTTGCTTCCTCCTCCCCTTCTCCTTGTTATGGTTTAGACGAGAGAATGTGTCATTTGCCATATCAACACCCCACAGCACTTCTCCTCTCACTTTTGCTCGTTCTTTTTCCTTGTTTTCTTCTTAGTTTATCTCTTTAACTTATGACCTCAAAGTTTGTGAGTTCTAGTCAGTTCCACTTAATTTTGTTTCATAATAGTTTTGAATTAATTTCAGTGAATTGATCATGTCAGATATGACCCCCGAAGAAACCAACGCAATGGAGGATCTTCGAACCCGCGGGCTTCAGTTCCAAGCGCATGCCGCCAATGATGTGTTCATTTTGGACAAGGCTCTGGAAATTTTTGGTGAAAGCGAGACCAAAACGATCAAGGATGCGCAGGGCATTGAAGGCCTCAAAAAAGCTCTCCAAAGAAAGGGAGTCAAAGTGCCTCAGATCAAGACCGAGCCAATGGATGATGAATCGGACATCATCGACTGTGAGTTTATTCAGTCAACTTATACACTAAAACGAATTACCAGGCACCCCAGATCATGAAATGCAGATGAAGATTCTCAGAGATCAGAAAGAGACTGCCATCCGCCAAAAACAGATCTGCAAGGCGCAGGAAGAGGCGGAAACCGAGCAATGGGAGGCTGAGAAAGCGAAGATGAAGGTTTCAAAGTTCAACTGTTCTTAAACCACAATTTCAATTCAGAGAGATTCGAATCGTGTTCGAATTAAAATGGAAAAAAAAGATTTTGGGAAGTCTGACACCACCGAACCACCGGCGAAGAAACCGAGACAGGTACCATTTCAAATACCATTTCAATTTTCGATTTTCTCACTTTTCCACCTTTGTGAGTGCGTTATATAGGTTTTTGAGTTCCTAGAATGGTTGAATACCTAGAGAAAAAGCACTGAGAACAAGGAAAATCAGATCTTCAAATTCGAGTTAGGAAAATGAACTGTTTTTTTTAATCGGGGCAAAAAGGGGGCAACATTCTGTCAGCAAAAACAACAGATTTAATTTCTCGCATTGTTTATGAAGAAGATAACAGTTATTTCAGGACAACAAGCAGGCAGCCAACACGCAATCCCCATCGAAGTAGACTGTTATTGGAGAGGAGGTTTTCCTCCCGCCTAGCGGGTTTCCTCCATCATTTATTCCTTTAACAGTTTTTTATTAAATAAAACATGATAAATAATATATCCAACTACAAAATGTTTGATGTTCAATGAAACGAAAAGCTGTCAGTAGTTTGAGTGCATTGAAGTTCGGATAGGATGTTTATTAATATCATATTTGAGCGTAACAATGATTTGACTCAAGAAGTACCCGACAATACTGCAATGAACGAAGTGAATAGTGTGAGAAGGAGTAGGACTGAGAGACGGAATGGTAGAAGAAAGACAAGAACAGTGGAAAAATGAAGAGGGAGAGTGTGAGAGTCGTTTGAGGATATCATGGAGTTGGCAACCGAGGCATTTTGAGAAGTTTGAAGTTCTGGAAGTTGAATCATTTCTTGGAACGGATCAGACTTCCAGTGCAATTGTCAGCTCCACAATAACAAACAGGCATGTTGCTGGCAAAACACTCTGTGTAGTCGATTGTGAGCTCTTCTCCAACTTGAATGTCCCGGAGAGCTCGGATGACCAAACGATGATGATAGCGCCATGTTTCGTTTCCTTTTCCGTCTCTTTTACATTCCACAGGAACGCAGACTTGGTAAGCTTGGGCGTTAGGGGAGCACGAATGGTTGATGTATCTCGTTGAGTTACCCATTCGCGTCGCATCAACGGAAAGACCATCGACCAATAGCATGGTGTAGTGTGCTGCCTGAAACTCGAAACTGAGAGATTCGAAAGCCATTTTTGCTTACCTGTTGATCCTTCGAGGCCTCTTTCACGGCTTCTCGTCTTAACCGTTCCTCCAGGTCTATCAACTCTCCCGAATATTCTCCAATTACTTCATTCTTCTTGATTGGACCATTGACCGCAACAACTCCGAAGCCCTTTCTGCCAACTTTTTCAAGTTTCATGTTCTTGTGCAGGGTCCCTTCGGAAATTGCGCGGTTTTTGCATCCTTCTCCGTTCTTGCCTTTACACAATCTGTTGCACTCGGATTCATCAATCACATCATCCTCACAATTTTCCACAGCGCCGTCTACGTATTTGATCTTCAGCCCTTTTGGAACTCTAGTCCTCTGCAATTAGCTCAGTTATTCTCGATAATTTTTCGAAAAAAAACATACTCTCAAATGCTGTGAAACTGTTTTGCACACAGGTGGTAAAATTGTGCGGATGTTGTATCCCGAGAGTACCTCCTTCAACTCTTTCTGTCTTCTAATGGTTTCCTTCTTTATGTTGTTTTCGTTCAGCGGAACTATCTCAGCTATGGAAACCACTGACAGGTCTCCCTCAACTTCTACGGGTACGAAGCCCACCGTCTGATGTTGATCAGCAGCTGTTGAGGACTCCCATGAGCGTGTGAAACCAAGTCGGATTCTGGAACGGCACAAATGAAAAAAAGAAACAAAAGGAAACAACTCACGGTTTGCCTCTGATGACGACCCAGACAGGGGTGTTCACCCGGATCGGGGTCTGATCGATGCATTCCTGGCACTGATCAGCTGGAGGCATTTCACCATCGACCGTGAGCACTTTCCTTTCCTCGAAACGGAAGCTTTTGGGACATGTGCGACAACTCCTTAGGGTGTTCTTTTTCCCGCTGTAGTCGCACACTCCCAAATGTTTCGTTGGGACCGTTCCCTCAGCGTGCGATGGGCATACAAGCATTGAGACTTGGTAGCCCTCTCCGCCATCCGTGAACTTCACTTCGAGGTTCTTTCCTCCAGCTGGAAAACAAGTTTTGCGATGAAATGAGCGGAGACAGAGTGCGCAGTTGATGAGTTCTTCTTCGTATGCCGCCTGCTTCAAATGCTGCGAACTGCAGGTGGAGCAAAAATGGAGCGGACAAAGAATCTTGTTCTGGCATTCCGGTAGCAGAGAATAGTTCATTGTTGCTCCACTTGCATTGTACTCCTGAAGTTCGACAATTGAGTACAATACAAAGTGGAACGGTACTGTACCTTTGCGCAAGTCACATGCATTCTGGACAGGCAGCATCGTTTCTTCTTCTTGTTTCCCATTTCTCCGACCATCTTCCCTTCGCAACTCAACAAGTCAGTTTCTCCGTAAGGAGATGTGGCCTTCGAACAAAGCACACAAACTGTCTCGTGGTCGTGGCTCCACTGACCAGTCACCAACATCTTTTGACAATCCTCCTCCAGAACAAGATTCCGATGATGTGCGTGTTTTTGGACTTCTGAAAGAATAAATTTTTGATGAATTTCGTTTTTCAGATGATGGAAACTAATCAAACTTACCTTCTGGATACTTGTTTTGAACTACAGTTCTGAGCAGGGCTTTTTTGAGTTCCTGCTGACGAGTAGCCAATGTGGAACGATGAACTACTTGCTTTGGGACGTTCACAGCCTGCGCTCTGTCCACGTCACCAACGAAAACGTCTTCATTATCAGCGCCTGTTGCTTCTTGCTCAGAATCCTCTCTTTCATCAGCATTTCCATCTAGCTCTGCCTCCTGATCCAGGTCAATTACAACGGCTTTCTCAAGACGGGTGTTTCTAGGAACATTTTGAAGTAGATTTTGGACTTCTCGGTCCTTTCCAGAAGTTTCCGGCATCTTTGGATTTCTGAGCTGCCCAAATGAAGAGGCAATGTTCTCGTGAACATCAGGAACATTGTTACATCCGACGAGGGAGTTTTGACGATCGGTTCTCGCTGGCTGCTGAAAATTCGTTATTATTCAAATGAACAGAGTGATAGGTATCACCTTTCTGATTGAAGTTTTCCTTGCGGAAGAAGAACCTTGTGACTGATTCTCGTCACGTTCATCTTGCATGCGCATGTGAACAATGTGTCTTCCCTCCGGATGGCTTCTGGAAGTTGAGGTGCCTTTTTTGGACTTGTGACAGGGTCTCTTCGGAAGTGGCTCAGAACCGAATTCCATGGCGTTGTAATGGTTGAAACTGAAATTCAGAGGTATTTGTGTAAAACAATTGTGTTCCCCCTAACAATGTGCTCAGGAAATAAAAAATCTCTGTTTCGAGAATTGTGAGTTCTTTTATACGAATTGGTTTTACTTACTCCATGTTTTTCAACTCATCGCCAGATGGTCTTTGGACAGACGACTGACGTTTTGTTTTCAGGATTCTGTTCCGTTTTCCGAGGTTCTCCTGGTCTGCGAGAACTACTTGACTTGCGTCAGCATTTTCCTCATCTAAAACGAACGTTTATAGAATTTAGAGAATGAATACAGTATTTTAAAAACTGATTTCTCACCTTCAGAGAAGTCCATGGGCTCTACCGGCTTACTTGGCTGATCCTCAGGTGGTGCTTGGAGTTCTTTGACACGTTTGTTTCTGTTCGATCGGGCTGGAGCTGCGTTTTTTCTGGCTTTGAGAGATCGTCCTCGAACTCCAGCGGGATTCTTTCGAACATGGCGTGATTTTCCAGCAAATACACCTAGATTCCCAGTCACAACAACTGCATCTCTGAATGTTGAGGCGGCAGCAACCGGATAGTGTGGAGCATGGGCTTCCTCGTCTTCTGAATTTGAACACTATTCTGTGAAAATCCTTCAACCCTTGCTTACCCTGCAAATGGTTCTGCTGAAGCTGGTGACGCAGATTCGCCGCCTCTGTCTCTAGGAACTGTTGCTCAGCATCTGAATTTAGATACTAGTAATCTCATTCAAGAATGTAAACTCACGCAATTGCTCAATACTCAAATTGCACCATTCAATCTGGATCCTTCCAGTGCGGTAGTTGAGAACCTTGACCGTGTTCACCTGAAAGTTACATGAGCTGAGAACAAGTTGAAGTACACTTGCCTTGTAATATCGTCCTCGGTTATCTTTTGCATAAAGCAAGTGATCGTACAACTGAAAAAAGCAGAATAAACACCGTTATTTTAATCCCAAATACCGTTGGCAATTTTTTGTAATCCTTTCTCTTCATTTTCGAGACATCCGAAAGTCCATTTTCTTGCATCCATTGTACCATACCATCATCAGCCATAATTACGTTCATATGGGAACTTCCAGTGTTCACATTCATGGGTTTGAATTGGACGTATTTCTTTCCTTGAACCTGTAATGTTTTTGCTGAAGTTTTTTACTATCCAGCATTGTACTTACAGATAAGGAACAGTAATACCATGCTAGTCCTAGCGGAACTTGGAAGACAATCTTCGTGTTGTCCACTGCAACAGATGGTGTCTCTTGGCCAGCTCTCTTCGTTTCATGATAAACCATTTTCTTCCGCTTGTGACGGCAGTTAGTTGGTACAGACTGGAAATGATCAAAGATACGATAAACAGAAAGGTTTTGAAACAACGAGAGTACGATAAAGATGACGGAGAAGAAATCCCAAACCTAAACCGAGGCTTTGAAGAATACTCAAACTGAAACTCTCAAACTTCTGCTAACTTTGGATTTGGAAACTAGCTCTAGATGTCTACAAAAACGGTTGACAGGTCGTTTCGAGGCTTATTTGCACTTGCTTTCATAAGAAGTCCCCATTATGAAAGAAAACCGTGGACCACAATCCCACAAGCAAAGTGCAGTAGATCCCACAAGCAAAAAACAGTAACCCAGATGCGCAGAAAACTAGAGAGGGCAGACAGAAGGGACAGAAGAGACAGAAGACAGAGGGGGGGGGGGAGAAGGGAGAATTGCCACGTCATATGCAATGGGATAGACGACTGGTACGTGAGAACAGACAATGACTCTGCCGTAGTTGTCCCTCTTTCCGTGCGTACCGTACACCAAGAAACCTAGCATGAATCGCTAAACGTGAAAGTGAAATAAGTAGAGCATCCCTTGATAGGTGATAGGAAACACACTGGACCTTGAGGACTTTTTGACTATTCACACCTTATGAACTCTTTTAACTTTGAGGGTAAATAAAGTTCTAAATCATCACTAAACCCCGCGTAGATACGAAAATGACTTGTTTTCCAAATTTCTTATACCCTACTGTAGATTAGAACACAACTATATTCTTCTAAACACTGTTTTGGCACTCAAACTTCTAAATACGAACTATTCCACTCATGTTCACTGCGACCAACGACGAACAGGATTGACCGCTTGTTAAGATAAGTTGACCAATTGTTGAGATGACTTATAGGACGTGGTTGGGTGAAAAATCAACAGAATCAAAGCAAATCCAGATGAGTGATGATCCAAGTCACAATAGAAGACAGAAGGAGATCAGGTAGGATGCATATGGGCATGACTGAAGGAGTGGGAAGGTGGCCGCACAGCCGTGTGGGTTGGTTTGTGACAATCCACGTCACAGAAGGAGACAGAGGGAGACCAGCCAAGCACAGCGCACACGGCCAAGACTGAAGGAATTCTGCGACGACATGGCTGTCACAGTCCTTGTGGTTTGGGTCGGCCCACCCAATCCAGTTGTTTGTAGTCTGAACAGAGTGCAAAAACAGAGTGAAGTTTCTGAAATAGTAATATGGAATGGTATCGTAGAGTCTGAGTCTGAATGAGGCAAGAGGAAACCCGTTGAAATTAGACACAAGACTTTATTTCCAAAAAATTGAAATTCCACAGCAGTGTGACATATCAATCAACAGTAAATTCAAAGACAAACGCGAATTTGATAAAGAAATCCCTTGAAATTCTCAATTTTTGTTGAAGTTTATTTTTTTCGTTTCCAATACCCAAACCAAATTCCATGGGCATCTGTTAGGTCTATTGTTCTCTGGCTGATTTGCTGGGTCTTATACCTGTGCCCCAGGGAATATATGTCAGAGAACGGGGGTTTCTTTCCTGACTTGATCCTCTGATTGACCCATTCTCAAGGGACAAATACATGCAGATGATTCCAAATCAATGAGAATATAGTTCCAATTATATCAGACACAATCCTCTTGAACCTGCGAATCTTGCATCTAGGCAACTATTGATGATGGAGTCTATGTGGAAGATGAGAGAACTTCTTGTTTATATCAACTGTTGCATCAAGAAAAACCCGCAAAATTGAACGTTTTGGTGTTGACAATGTTTTGATCCTCTCGTTTATGTGGCCGAGGGCTCATCGTCTAGGTTCAGCCAACGCAGACCATCTGCCTTTCTGAATATATCGAACAGCGAAACAGAAACCGAACATTAAAAAGCTATCAAATTGTGATCAATTTGTTCTCTGAAGTATGATTCACCTACAATCACATAAACAAAGCAAAGGGGGCAAAATGGGTGATAAAATTTTACGAGCACTACCGTACTCTGTTTGAAAATAGTATAAAAGCTCGAGAGTCTTCCAATATTCGCAGTTGTCGAACTGTATTGGTTTCTCATGAATATTCTTCTTCATTCTCTGCTCCTTATTGGAGCATTCACTATCTTCACTCACTGTGCTGATGATCTGCCATCCGGTTATCCAAATTCGCCTCGAGGCTGGACCCAACAACGCCCTTACCCAAGATGCCGAGACTCCTGGGATTCTGATTCTTCCGAAGAAAACGCCTGTGATCCCAGGTGTAGACACGGACACATCTGCGACAAAGGCGAATGCGTCAGGAAAGCCTATAATAATGAGGCAATATACGGGACTCGGCCTGTTTATCAACTCGAATAAGTTACACGTCTGTGCTCTAAAAGGAACATAAAGTATTTTCATGCATTTTTTCCTTTTCCGTCAATTTGTTTTCTCAGAGGCACTGTTTACAAGTGTTTTCTCTGTAATTTCCAGATTTTTCCAATCGTCTATGTGTTGTGTGTGGAGTTGATACTCGAGACCGGGAACAAAGAACATATAAAGGATTGACTGATAACGCACGACCAAAAACTGTATTCTAGAAGTTTGAATTATTCTGATTTACCTGTTCTTCATAACCTCCATCATCAACCTTTTCAAGTTGCGCTCAAAGAATGGTATTTTTCTCAATACACTATCGGCTCGAGTACGATATTAGGGACCTGTTTTCAGTCTTATTTGAATTATCTTTCTGTGCATCATAAAGTAAACCACCCATTCATCGAAACGTTTTCAAACAGATATCTTCTTTCCTAGCTGCTGCCATGTTCGCCTGATATTGCTGCGCATGGAGTCCGAGCGACATGACATCATTTCTACATTCGAGTCTTCGTTCTTTCGAGAAAGTGCATAGACAGTTAGCCTACTCTCTCTCCCTTACCATTGCACTTTTCCTTATTTCACTGTTAGTCAGGAGGTTGAAGAGAAGAGAAGCAAATGTTGTCAAATGTCGGGGTCACCTCTCATTCTTTTTCGCAAATTTGAAAAGAAATGTATTCTGCATTTCATAAAATTTTTGCAATACTGTTTAGTTTCAAATTGAAGATTGAACTGCAAGAGTTCCGTGTGTATTAGTTTTCTGCTAATCGGTTCATCAAATCTTGGTTTGGGAACGTTCAAAACATTTCGAAATTCATAGTACCACTTCGCAACGAGCTTCCCCTCCCTCCCACTTTTGTTTTGGATCTTGTGGGGTGAACAGGTGCCAAACTCGCCTGTATGGTGTCCAATTACATTGCAACTCGTAAGAATTCAAATTTGCAAACATTGGTGATGATGAGTTCCTCTAACTGATCGTTATTTTTTATAGATGAATTCAAAATGCCACGTCACAAAAACCGTTTGTTCGAGATTTTTCAATTTTTTCCTCCTGAATTTTGAAACTTCTAACAGTAGTGTTTGGTTTCAAATTGAAGCTCTTTTTTCAAGGTTTTCAGAAGTGTCTTTATCTCCTCCACCAGGTCACTTATTATCAAGTTATAATCAGTTTTGGAATGTTTTGAAATGCACAGTCTCGTCGTCTGTCCCCTATCCTATTTCTTGTTGAGACAAAAAAAGGCAGACGTGTGCCTGGCCTGTCTCTCTTTTTTCTTTGCAACTTTTTCTAATTCAAATCTGTTATATTCGAAGATTACTCACTTTTTGAACAGAAGGCACTGCTCAAACCGATCTGTAGTTGTATGCTTTCTCAGAACGTTTTCAATCTTTACCACAAAAAACAAGCAAAGTTTGATGTCCAAAAAGCGAAATTTTTCTGAAGATAGTTTTTTCACCGATCTGTTCATTCTCTTTTCCACGCAGAAGTTCTTCAGGAAACACAGTTTCAAATCCTGAATTTTGGTGCTTCCCAATTATGTTTCGTTTTGAAATGATGCTCTCATCACGAAAATCTTTAATCGCTCGGTTTTTTGCTGATCCGTGTATCACAATTCGAGTGAGAAATGTGCCCCCCCCCCCAAATATCGCAAAGCACACAGTACACTTCCACCGCTTCATCTCTCCGTCTCTGCCCCCTAATACTTTCTAGTTGGATGTGGGAGACAACCAAGGACACAGCAAACTGGCATACAGTACCCCTTTTTCCGTCTTTTAGTCTCCGCCTCTTTTCGCATCCTCTTGCCGCAACAGACGGTAGTTATCGTAAAAGTATTTAGTTTCAAAATAAAGCTTTTTTCAAAGCAACAGTGCGCCAGACATTGCGCTAACCTCCCTTTGTCTCTTTCGCTTCCACTGTTTTGCGAGTTATTGCGGAGAAGGCGACAGATGTTCGTCCGTGTACCGTACTCAAAACAAAAACGGCTTTCATATCTTGTTCTGTTTACGATTTATAAAAGATTCAGAATTAAGAATTGTAGAGTTCAAAAGTACAAATGATCTACTTTCTATTTCTGAGTAGCCCCTCTCTGCGCTTTTTCCGACTAGGTGCTTCGTCTTTTTGAATCTATGAGTCACTTTTTTGAAGTTTGAAATCATACAATTGTCTAAAACGGCAAAGATGGGGTCCTCATTGAATAGTTGGTCCTCCCTCTACAAGCTATTTCCCCAACTTTTTAGCAGGTATGCCTTCAATGGCTATCCTAACTCTTTCTAATTCGTGTTCTCCTCTATCATCTATTTTCTTTCATTTTCTTGTCCAACCTCTATTCAGTTCACGCTTCACAAAGATGTCCGAAATGACGGAGGACGAGCTCCTTGCTCTTGATGCCCTGACCAACTTCTCCCACTACGATCAGGGAGGAGCCCCTGGAGGCAGAGGATGGAAAGCTGGTGGGGCGTCGAAGCCAGGGGAGCAGCCGAAGTCCGATGATGGAATCATCGCCACCGCCAACGTCCAAAAAATTGTGGACAAGGAGAAAGCCGTGAAGCAGCGAGAGGCGAGAAAGAGAAAGAAGGCCGAGAACAGGGCGAAGGCCAAGGCGGCGAAGATGGAGAAGGAGCTGATGGTCAAGGTGGAGATGGACAAGGACGGCGAGCCGTAAGTTTGAGGGAGCATTCATTGAGAGATTTAGTTGAACTGGAGAATTTGGGAGAAAGAGAGAGATAGTGTGGATAGTACTTGCAACGAGTTCTAAAATTTCAGATGCTTGGCCGTCGCGGAGATCAAGAAGGAGCTCGTTGTGGACCCCAACGTCGACCCGGAGATGTCAGTGTGAGTTTGAGGGCAAAATGGGAAAAGAAATGGGGTTGTTCAAATTTAAATCAATAGTTTAATTCTTACAGCCTCGATTACCTTCTCGGCATCAAGGTGGAGCCGATGGAGACTGATAGCCAGAACTGAAGCCTGGCAGACAAATCTCTACCTCTCCACTCACCTTCTTCACCTCTGAATACTGTTAACCAATTGACCCTTGTTGTTGTTTAATAAACATGTATAACCACCCAAACATCTTGTAGTTAAAAACATGACTTCAATAAAGCTTATCTACCAAACGAACTGAAAAGTAAAGAATGAAACCGTTGTCTCCACTCTTTTTTACAGTTCTCAGAAACACTTCGAACTGTGTTAGTTCTTCACGAAAAATTTGTCTTCGTGCTATGTTTTTCATCGTAGCAGTCACTGTCTTCATTCAGTTGTCTCACTGCGCTCATCATCTTCTACATAAACTCCGTCAGCGATAGTTGCCTAGATGCAAGAATGGAAGGTTCAACAGGACTTTCTCTGACTCTGACTAGTGAGGTACTTGGAACTACATTCTCATTAGTTTGGAGTCATCTGCATGCCTTGAAAATAGGTCAATTAGAGGATCAAGTCAGGAAAGAAACCCTCGTTTTCTGACATATATTCCCTGGAGCACAGGTATAAGACCAAGCAAATTAGCTAGAGAACAATAGACCTAACAGATGCCCTTGAAATTTGGGTTTGGGTATTGGAAACGAAGAAAATGTATTGTGTTGGGTGCAGAAAATTGATGGAAACGAGGAAAACATGGAAGTTCGAGTATTTCAGATAGTCAGTCTGGAATGATCTTCTTTGCAACGAACAGTTTGACTGGTCTACAGACATTTGATGTCTTCAGACATTTGATGATGTTCCAATACTTCGTTTTCGTTTTGTTGTTTGATTTCGATAAAGTTAACGCTATCAAGCAATCTATGTGGGTTCAGTCTGGATCACAAAAAGTCTCGGAAAGGATCTCTTTCCCTCGTATTCATCAACACCAGCTCTGAACCGAGATGTGCAGTGAACAATCTTCCCATTTCCCAGAGGCCATACAGGTTCTGCTCGGTGACAACTGTTTTTCATGCAGATCGAAAGCGGCCTAGATTCCACGGACAGAAGAGAGCAACCAGAAGAGTCACACAGAGAGAAGATGGCCAAACCTAGGCCACCGACCTCGGCCACGCAGCAGAGGCGATAAGCGAGCAAACTTCAACAAAAATTTTGATTTTCGAGAGATTTCTTTATTAAATTCGCGTTTATCTTTGAATTTCCTGTTGATTGATATGTCATACTGCTGTGAAATTCCAATTTTTTCAAAAAATAAAGTCTTGATTTCTCCCTGAAACCATTTTTCTGTTTTGCTTCCACTATAATTCTACGATACCATCCCAAAATATTATCCCAGACAGTTTTTTTTCTGTTTTTGCCCTCTGTTCTGTTCAGACTACAAACAACTGGATTGGGTGGGCCGACCCCAACCACAAGGACTGTGACACCCATGCCCTCGCAGAATTCTTTCCGTCTTGTCCGTGTGCATTGTGCCTGATTAGTCTCCCGCTGTCTTCTCCTGTGACGTGGATTGTCACCAACCATCCACATGGCTGTGCGGCCGCCTTCCTGTCGCAGAACTCCTTCAGTCATATGCATCCTACCTGGTCTCCCGCAGTCTCCTACTGTGACGTGGACTGTCACTCATATGGATTTGCTTCGATTCTATTGGTTTTGTTACCCAACCACGTGCTATCACTCATCTTAACAATCGGTCAACCCTGTTTGTCGTCAGTCCCAGTGAACATGAGTAGAATAGTTTGTAGGAAGAGATTTGAGTCCCAAAACAGTGTGCGTGAGGTTTCTAACGTTGAACAATTTATTCTGGGTTTTTTGGTGTACGGTACGCATGGAAAGAGGGACAACTACGGCAGAGTCATTGCCTATTCTTGCGTACCAGTCGTTAATCCCGTCGCATATGACGTGGCAACTCTCCCCCACTCCTCCCACTCATACGGCCACTTGGTTTCTGTTATGCAGACCTTAGACCTGAGATAAGATCGGGTCTTCTGTCTCCCTTTCTAGTTCTGTGCGCATCTGGGTTGCTGCACTTTGCTTGTGGGATTTTGATATTTGTGGTCCACGGTTTCCTTTCATAATGAGGACTTCTTTTGAAAGCAAGAGCAAATAAGCCTCAAAACGACCTGTCAACCGTTTTTGTAAACATCCGGGGACAGTTTCCAAATCAAAGTTTTATCAGTAGTGTTTAGTCTCAAATTGAAGCTGAAAACCTATAGATTGCAGAACTATTTGTGCCACTACTTTTTTTCAGTTGTCCGGTGAAAAAACGGCTTTAGAAAGTTGCAAAACATACAGTAACCCTTCCCCTTCTTTTTTTCCGTCTCTTCTCTCCCCGCGCTCTCTTGCTTGGTGTTGGCGGGATCACCAACTGTCAAGTGTTGCGTCTGTTGTTTCTGATTCACCAGACGTTGTGAATACTTTCTAATGGGGTAGACTTGTTCCTTCCGAGATTCATCATTCATCATGGCTCTTAACGAATCTAAACATCGTTTTTGCTGCACACACTTCATTTATTGGCTCAGTCTCAATAACACGAAACTCATTTCATCAGTTTTTTGCAGAATGAATCCATCTCATGAGTCAAAGACGTTCTCTGATCTGAGCAACATCAAGATTTCCGAAAAGGATCCGAACCCAGCGAGGTGAGACTCTGGCGGCATAACGCGGAACATAACTGATTGAGTTTCAGATCGTTGGATGAAATCTTTCCTTCTGATGGAAAAATTGCTTATAAGAGATTTCTCGATTGTTTTCAAGAGGAACAACCGGATCAAGGAGTCCAGATGGACGATCGTCAAGCACGGATCAGAGACTCGGAACTGCCAGGGTTCTCTGATGCGTTTGAGAGGTAAGTTATTCAAATTGTGTTTTGAATGTGATGGTGACCTCAATTTCTGACTTATTTCAGAAACCAGGACGCTCACCAAGCAGAATTGCAGTATGTTAGGAACCCTGTTGCTCTCAACTCCTATGATGCTTCAAACCCGGGATCGTCTGCTGCTCCGATCAACTGGATGAATGCCAAGGTACAAGATAATCGGGATGGAAGTCTCCAAAACCGGTAAGTGAGTTGAACGCAAATAACCAACTTTCAGAGACATTTTTTCTAGTCAACTAGGCCGTGAATCAACTTGTTTTCAGGTCGCGTGTGTCCCGAAACAGAAGCAGCAAAAGAGCCATTGTTCCCAGTGCTGCTCAACTGCCAAAACGTGCAAAGACCTACCGGAATACCGACTACAACGACGATTTGGACGATAGCAATTCTGAGCAAACAGAAATGCAGCATGCTAGGAACCCTGTTGTTCTCGATTCCTACGATGATTCAAACCCGGGATCGTCTGCTGCTCCGATCAACGGGATGATTGCCAAGGTACAAGATGATCGGGATAGAAGCCTCCAAAACCGGTAAGATTAAGTTAAACGCAGATAATCAACTTTCAGAGACATTTTTCTAGTCAACTAGGCCGTGAATCAACTTATTTTCAGGTCGCGTGTGTCCCGAAACAGAAGCAGCAAAAGAGCCATTGTCCCCAGTGCTGCTCAACTACCGAAACGTCCAAGGACTGACCGGAAAACCAACTACGACGACGATTTGGACGACAGCGATTCTGAGAAGTTTCCGCAACCTGCTCAAAAGCCTTCAACTTCCTCCGCCAAACCATCAGTTCGACCAAAACCCATCCGCGCTCCAGTTGACGTTTTGGCAGTCAATCTCCCCGAAGTGAAGCGTCGTGGGCGCAAGCCAGAATTGTTGCCTATTGCTCGCAACGGAACTTTTGGAGTCAATGCCATCCCGGTCAGTTAAGCAACCCTAAAAGCTAAAAACTGTATAGCAACAATGAAAAATAATACAATTTTCAGAAAACTCATCCTGAAGTCACCCAAATCATCAGAGAACAAGACCAGGAAGCTTTCCTCGCGGACCTCAATCTGGAAAGAGCATATCCAGCCCGTTCGTTATATAAGTTTTTTCAAAAATTTTGAATTTGTCATCTCAGACACCTTCACGCCAGCCTTGCGAGAGAATGCTGAGATTACCAGGAACACGAGACAAGAAATTGTCTCAGTTCATTGGAAGAAGCCCTCCAACTCCTGCATCTTCTGCTCTGAGCTGCATGACGAAGATGGAGGTCTCCCATTCCAATGTCATGGCTGCATGCTGGATCAGTGGTCAAATGTTCGGTGCCCGAGTCACTTCCATGTCTCTTGTGCTAAAGTGAGTTCCATCTAGGAAAATTACCCTTTACATTTGTACTTTTGCAGAAAATGAATGCAGACAGGTTGAATATCCAGTACGGAGCTTTGAGAGAGAACCAGAATGGAGTGTTCTGCCCAGACAGCATGTGCTCAATGTGCTCCGTTGATGGTCTGATGCAGACTGCCTTCGCAGATGACGTTATCCCTTGTGCCCTCTGTCATAGAGGATTCCATTCGAAGACTTGTCTTCCAGTTGGAAGCACAGTCATTGATGTCACTATGGAGGGTCAGGATAACTCTGTCAAGATGGTCATCTGCCCGAGTCACTTCCCAGAGCCTCCAGCTGTTCTTCAAGAATCTCCAAAAGCTTGCTGGCATGGGTACTGTGGAGATGAGAAGGAGCTCACCCAGTGTGCAAGTTGCCCTCGTCAGTTTTGCGCCGAGTGTATTAAGGAGATAGTCACACTCAATGGAGAGGTGAATGACCGGAGAAACTGTGAATTTTGCGCCTGCAAGAATGGAATCCGGATTGGAAGCCTAGTGCTAGGAAAGATGAAAGGAAGCACGTGGAAGATGGCATATACAAGAAAGTGGACCGATGTCAATGATGAGAAGCTCCAGAAAAAACCCAACTTTAACCGGTTGGGTTTTTCACTGATCGAATTCCCCCTCGGAAACGGAAAGGAAAGCTTTTTCGACATTGCACATGTCTCCACACTCTTGCCATTGTCTGTTAATCTTTCCTCAGTTCCAAGAAGTAACACGACATGGGAGTTTTGGCACCATGAACTGGACCGCTATCAGAAAAGTTTGAAGAGTGCTCTTCCGTCTGCATCGAAATTGGTTTACAAGTTCATGAAGAGAGCTGTGCCGGTTTCACAGTGCGTAAGGGAAAACGGATCTGTTGTCCTTGGACCTCCAACATGCACCCGTGATGGAAACTGCTCCACCAAGAGATGCATTCATTATGACCCTTCTAAAAGTTTGAATGGGCCCATCCCACGGAATATGAAACTGCAGCTAACGGAAGATCACCGAGGGCTCGGAGTATTCTGCAGAAATAAATCCATTGCAAAAGGAGAACGACTGGGGGAGTATGCTGGTGAGCTTCTCACAGAGGATGAGTATAGACTGCGGAAGACGTTCATTGGACTATCAGGGGATGCGGAGGTAAATATTAAACTTTTTACTATTCAAGTAACCAATTTTTTGTTTTCAGGCAATGAGGTATATGATGGAGCTCTCGAATGAGTGGTGCATCGATGCAGCAGCAGCAGGAAATATGGCACGATATTTCAATCATCATTGTGATCCGAATGCAGAGTTTAGAGAAGAAAGTGCGACGATGGCGGACGGATCAAAAGGGAAGAGAGGATTCATTTACGCCAGAAGAGAGATTCAACCAGGAGAAGAGATAACGTTTGACTATAAAGAAAATTTTCTTCTTGAATGTCAATGCAAGACTTCGAAATGCCGAACTTTGAAGAAAGAACGAGCCAGGCTGCGGAAGGAGGAGGCAGAGCGGAAGGAGCAAATGAAGAAAAAGAGGCAATTGCAATCCCAAAAGAGAAAGAACGCCTCGAAGAAAAGTTAACTCTCATCTTTTTTTGTGTCCATCTTCCTATCTTTTATTGCCATATCTACCCAGGTTTTTCGAGTATTGTTTGCATTGAACATTTTCATATGAATCCATCCATAATAAACCAGAAATTTCATGCTACCATCTCTTCTTTTCTGAATTAAACTGAGAACTTTCTGTTAAATCACACCGAGATCTTGTCGTTGAAAACTAGTAGGAATTTTAAAAGTTAATTGTTCCCATTTTACCGTATAATTCTAAGACCTTATATCTTGTCCTCCACCCTGAAGGATGCCAAACCATTAGCACCAGCCAGCCTAGGATCGTCCAATTGGTTTGCCCCTCATAAAAACGTCGAATAGGAGGACAAGTATCCTTTTCAAGAGTGATCGAACCAAAGAACAATGGAGAGGAGACTTGCACCATTTTCCCAGGAGCGTTCTAAAGAACGCTCCTGGGCACTGATGAACTGGAAACAGTTTCACACATTTTGGGCGGAGCTGCGATGCGTGCGTGCGTCGCGCACAAGCCAGATAGGTCCTCACAGTCAAAGGACCAGTCATTCACCATCTCATATCGTATCTAGACCAACCACTCCACATCTCCTCTCTGCCCACTGTTCCATTGACCATCGTTCACTGCCCTCCATCGTCCAGCTACCTGTGGCTCATCAAGCAACGACAACCCTTCACCACCAGCACCGAAGAGACAAGAGGTAAGTTTCTAGTTCGTATAGCGCGTCAGTCCCTCTGCGTCTTAGTCTTCACAAGATTAATATTCTCATAGGCTAACTGTTCCAATAGATTTTCAATTCTATGGGTAGTCAAATTACCGAGGGGTTCCTAGTCTTTGCATTCAGTATCTATAGGTCTCCACTTTGGCTCTAGTACTTTCCGAACCTTAGACTCTCTACTCTAGACGTTTTAGGTGTTTAACTCCCGATCAGTGCCTTTACGCCGCTAATTCTTTCAGATCTCTGGACTCTTAAGGTCCCTAGTTTTTAGCCTCGATATGTTCCTAAACACTTACCAGGAAAGCCAAGGAACTGCCGGAGCGCGCGCTAATTGCTAGGCCATGCCGCCATACTCTCATCCCCCTTCCACTGTCCTGTAGGACAGCGAGGAATCGTGTGGTGGTGACGAGCAGGTCTGTGAATCTGTGACGTGTAGGTCTGTGTATCTGTGACGTGGTGAAGGTGGTTGGCAGCTCTTTCAACATGTGAATCTTGAAGCCGTCATAACTCGAAAACTAGAAGTTTTCGCAAAAATTGACTATGCCGCGCGGTCTACCAATTCAAAACCTTGGAGTTTTAGGTTATCAAACATTTATAAAATCTTTTTTCAGAAAAAAATGACCGACAGTGGTAAGAGGCCGCTGATGGTGATCGAGAGAGAAGGCGGCTGGCTCTTTGTCAGTAACCCAATCATCTTATCATTTTTGAAAAATGTTTTTTCAGGCTGTCAAAAATGGCGAGAAAATATATAGTTTGAACAAGCTTACTTTTGGGCCAGATGAAAGTTTTCTCCACCGACTTAGCGGTCTCATAAGAAATTATGGAGAAGGAAAAAGAGTGGGTTGCTCGGTTCTTTTGTATTCCCCTATTTTTTTTGTAACTAGTTTCATTTTCAAAAACATACTCGAAGAACAGTTTTTCGAGAATGCTTATTTCAGTTCAAAAACGGCGCACTCGGCTGGGAGTGGGAGATCCATGTGGTTGGGGAATTCGGAAATTGGCCGGTTAGTAATTCAGATCTGCTACACTCTACGACACATTTCTTTACAATAAAATATTTCAGGTCAAATGGATTCAGTTAGTCTCTAAAACTGAGATAATTATTGGCTGGGATAACGACGACGCCAACAGACGTGACGAAGCGCTTCAATTGAACAAGAATATTGTAACGATTTGCGGGAAAAGAGGGTCCTTTTTTGAAGACATTGGAATCCCCGGCACGGACGGAACGGAAGAAGATATTATTGAAAGGGCCGTTAGAAGTGGAGCCGCTGTGGATGGAGACATGGAAAATGGAGAAGATGGAGTTGGAGAAGAGGAGGAACAAGCAGAGGAGGATCAAGAAGATGAGGAAGAAGGAGAGGAGGAAGAAGAAGAGGAGGATCAAGAAGAGGTGGGAGAAGAAAATGAAGGAGGAGAGGAAGAGGGAGCAGCAGAGGTTGGAGAAACTGAAGCTGGAGAAGCTGGACGTGGTCGAGTTGAACATAAAGAAGTTGAACATGGAGGAGATGTTCGTGGCGAACGTGGAAAAGATTTGAATAGAACAGCTGACCGAGGAGATGAAAACAGAGATGCAGTGCCGATCAGGACTTTTAGATGGACCGTTGGCGATGGTGAAAAAAGAAGATTCGAAGAACACAATCAAGCAGTCGCCTTTCACCAGGAGGTTATGAGACACCAAAGACAACTCCGAGAGTCTCACATCGAAAATCAACGCGAAATTCGAAATGCAAAAAGATTTCAGAGAAACGAGTAATATTGCGACTGTGCCCTCAACAACTGAAGCCTTTGGATCTGCTCCAAAAAAGAGGAATCTAAGAAACTAGTTTTTTAGATTCCTTTTTTTCAAATCCCTTTTTCAGATCCATTTTCAAACAGAGCCAAACTTTTTTCTCAAATCAAGTTTCTAACAGAAAAATTTTTCAAAATTCAATACATATTACTGTTTTTTTTTATAACTACATATCTATTTTCTTTGTCAAAGTAATTACCAAATCATATTTTTCAAATGTTTTTTTTTTCACTTCTTCTTTTTGTAAAATGAATTGTTGACTTTTCCACATTGTTTTAGCTATCATTTTTTATTTTTCCCTCGACACAAAAAAAAGCTTCTAAATTCGAATTCCCACCAAAACCAAAATTCTCAACGGAGCCCATTTTCTGATGTGGCCGAAAGGTTTCCTAGGCCGTCACAATGTCCTTCGTGTCGTGTATTTGACGTGCGTTGTGTTATCGCTGCTGTCTTTCTCTCCTCTGACCCCACTCTCTCCTCTATCGACTGCCCACCACCAACCCCCACAGCAGACATTAACATACAATTTTATCGACTTTTCTCGAGTTTCGCACGTTTTCGGCTCGTTTTCTTGGTGTTTTCAGTTTGTTGCAGTGCTTTCTTAGTTGAAAATCTGAAAAATTATGATTTTTTTGACCCAGATGCTGTATTCTTCATTTTTTTCTGACTTTCGCTAATTATTCTCTAGTTTCGACTTTCATCTCCCTCTCGGACCGCTTATCTTCTCTTCTTATCAGTGTCAACCCCATCAAAAGTTCTTTTCAGCATTCAAATCAACGGAAAATCAACGAAATGGATAGTGGAAGCGCCCAGCCAACCGGAAAACCACGTCTGGTGCCATACGTGGCTTCAAACGACGACAGAGATGAGACGGAACGATTCCTTGAACACATGCTCGAAGAGATGGATGGCTTCTATGCCGGGGCAGGAGCTTTGGTGAGTTGTCTATTTAGATAACTAGAAACGAAGTGTTTTGAAGGCTGATGGTCTACAGGCCAGGTACTCGGAACAACGAGCAGGCGCTAGGACTCAAGGAGTCGTTGGAGAATTGATGAGACGCCATCCACCGGTAAGATTGGATTGAATTTCTTCAAATTACACTACAAAATGTCGTTTTTCAGTCTGAGCGCGATGCGATCCCTCGTATGTTAGAGTACCGGAGACGTTACTATGGCGAGAGATTGGAACGGGAAAGACAGGAAGTAGTGATGTTCCTGGATCGCCACACTGGTGCTCTCAGAGCCAACCCCCGTTCTTCTGCTGCGGTGAGTTGTTTAACGTTGTAAGATAAATGTGAATTGTGTTTTGAAGAATCCAGCGAGTACTGAAGGAGATGCATCACCTCAATCCGAAAGACTGATGGTGGGTAGGACAGGCATCTTTTCTGTCCATGTGTCTGGAACCGCACCGGTAGCGTCTTGGACCAGTTCGTCAAGATCTCGAGTCAGCTCATCAACATGTGGAGCCAGCTCGTCGACATGTGGAGCCAGCACTTCTACTCCAATGGATGAAGCGGTTTGTGCTTTTTTGGTGGTGACAAGGAAAATGATCAAATTTTCAGACCTGCTCAGCTCAAGGAGAACAGGCTGCACTCTCGGACGCTCTCGATGTTGCCGTTGATATTGAAGTCGATCCAGAGGTGGCTCCGGCGTTCGCTGTAGAGGTCGAAGTGGCTTCGGAAGGAGCTCCGCAGATTGCTGCTCCAGTCGCTTCTGAGCCAGCGTCGTCGGAGGTGCAAGTCGAGCAGCCAGGATCGGACGGCCCTCGCTACTCTTTCCGCCCGCGGAGAGCCATTGCCAGCGAACCGCACCTGACTCCCCGGATGAAGATCTACCTGAAGAATCTTCAGATGAAGAAGAACAATGAAGAGGTTGCATTCGGAGACGGCATAAATAAAATCGGAAGGTGAGAAAACACTCACCACATATCTGAAAGAAGAATGTGTTTTTTTCAGACTGGTCAGCATCGCGAAAACCCAGGCGATGAAGCAATTCGGAGAAGAGGAACGCATCAATTTCTCTGCCCAGCACGAGAAGTTCAAGGCGGCCATCGACGCCAACCTCGAGAAGATCCAAAGAAGCGGCAAGGTTCTGAAGAAGAACTTGGTGGTTCTTCCAGAGCTGCCAGTTCTCTCCGACCGTTTTGAGGCTGCGCTGGTGGAGGCAGATCAGGAGAACGACAAGGAGGGTCAGATCTGCCTGATCTGCTTGGAACCAAAGCTGACCGAGACCGAGGTCATCCTTCAGTGCCCATTTTGCCCATCGTCGTATCACCACCCGGTGAGTTTATATTTAGTGTATTTCTTTATCAAATTTTCATTTTTCAGTGCATCGAGCGTTGGTTGGGCTCGTCTTCGGTTGGATTCGGCTTGAAGGAGAAGAAGTGCCCAGTTTGCAAGAAGCAGATCATGATTGTCTATGAATAATGGGTCTGCTTCTACTAATTTTTCTTTATTGTAATTCTTTTGTATCTTTTCATGCTCTGTTTTGTTTCAGTGAACCCGAAAATTCTCTTCTAATTTGTCATATATTTTTAGTTTCAATTTTTCTCTGTTGCCGTTCCCATTTTCTCTCTCTCTCTCTGCTTTCGTGTTGCCCTCAGGTCCTCCTTTTCTTTTTTCCTTCCACATTTTTTTTCCAGTAACTTTATTCGTTTACAATAAATATGTTTGAAAATATAATGTGTCGAGAATAAGATAAACTGATGATAGTAATAGATGACAGACAGACAAAATAAATGTAGATGGATACGGGATTTCGATTGATTATGTGTAGAAATGCGAACAAAAGAATAAATGTGGATAAAGTGGAAGCAATGGGTAGGGGTAAAAGAGAAGGTTAGAACAATACAGGTTAGGGAATGTTGAAAGTTATAAAAATTGGAATAAAAATACGATAATAAATACTTTTAGAGTATGGGAATGGTGCTGGGAATACAAAAAGACAGAGGTTATAGTATAAATTTGAAGATGAGGAAACGGAGAGTTCAGCAGAGTCGAGTGGAACGGTTGGGCAGATGACGGCAACGGACGATTTTCTGAAAAGATAGAGTTTTGCCGAGTTATTTTGAAAAGAATCAGAGAGAGAAACTAGAGGTATCAAGTTTTCTGGGGCGATAAGTGAAAAATTACCTTTGGGCGAGACGGGATTACTTCGATTTCCAGGCCTTTGGCGTCACCGAGCGCTGCTTCTTCTTGGACTTTGTGGTTGGGGAGCCGGTCTTGAAGAAGGTCTGGACCTCCGGGTCGGTGAGTCTTGGCTTCTTTGGTCTTTGGGAGCGACGAAGCTCCAAGAACTCCGGAGTGACGGAGCGCGGTTCCATCTTGATTTGAATGGTCGGCTCGAACTGGACCTCGGCTTGGTCTTCTGGCTCCGGGGTCAAGAGCTCTCGCTTGACTGGCGCCTTTCCAGCAGCAGCGGCGGCGGACACGACCAAGGCACCACTCGATGGCAAAGTCAACGGGCCACTGGACATCAGAGAGCATCCAGGTCCAGAAGAAGATCCATACGAGCTGCTGGATGGCCCAGCTGATCTTCCGGAATAGGATCCGGAGGATGTTCCGGAAGATCCGGCACCTCTTCCCGAATATGATCCATAGTAGCCGGAGGTTCCAGCAGAAGACGATCCGGCTCCTCTTCCCGAGAAAGATCCACTCGGTCCTCTTCCTGACGATGATCCGTCGAATGATCCGCCAAATGATCCAGAAGAAGAAGGTCCACTCTTGTTCTTCGAGGCCTTTGACGACTTCGAGGAATCCTTTTTCTGCTGAATTGGCTCTTCCGGCTCCGGCGTCAAGAGCTCTCTCTTCACTGGAGCTTTTCCGGCGGCTGCAGCAGCGGACACGGACGAGGAAGAAGAGGTAGCAGCAGCAGATGATCCTGCCTTGTTCTTCTTCTTCGACGACTTGGAAGACTCTCGAACATCGGGCTCCGGTGTGAGCAGTTCGCGCTTGACACGAGCTCTTCCCATCGCGGCAGCAGCAGGACCATCCGAGAAGGCGTCAGAAGTTCCCTGGTTGCTCGACGATGGCTTCGACTTCTTGGATTTGGTCGAGTCTTTCTGGGTTGAAGATTTCGGTTCCGGCTCTGGGGTGAGGAGCTCTCTTCTCACAGGAGCTTTTGCAGACGCCGAAGACGAAGTAGCACCGGAAGAACTTCCAGAAGCTGCATGCTTTTTCGAGGACTTGGAGGACTTGGATGGCTTCTCTGGCGGATCCGGGGTCAGAAGTTCACGTCTGATCCGGATTCGACCGGAAGAGCTAGTGGAAGTGGTGATCGGGCCACTTCCAGAAGTTTCCGGCTTGGAATTCGACGTTTTTCCGGCACTTTCAGGCTTGCTGGCCTTTTCGGTCTTCTCCTTTTCGGGCTTGCCCACGGAAGCAGCACTGGCTTTCTCCGGTTTCTTAACGGTGTCGGGCTTGGTGGATGATCCGGACTTCTCTGCCTTGACAGCGGGAGCTGCAACGGCTTTCTCCGGTTTCTTGGCGGTGTCAAGCTTGCTCGATGATCCCGATTTCTCTGGCTTGGCAACTGAAGCAGCACCAGCTTTCTCCGGTTTCTTGGCGGTGTCCGGCTTGCTGGAGGATCCAGACTTCTCTGCCTCGCTAGAGGAAGCACCACCAGCCTTTTCCTTTTCAGGCTTGTTGACCGCATCACCAGATTTCTTTGGTTTGCTGATGGCACCGCTTCCGGTTGCCTCCTTCTTTGACACTGCTGCATCTTCAGACACTGGATCGCTCGTGGAAGACTTTGACTGCTTTGCAATACTCGCTTTGGATGGTTTAGCAGAAGTTGTCGTCTCCGAGTCGGTTGTCGGTTTCGAAGATGTCTTCTTTTGAGACTTGGACAATTCGACGTCAGTCTTTGGAGGCTTGGAAGACGAGTCAGGCTTCTCCGACGGCTCCACTGCAACCTTCGGGGGGTTGGATGACGATCCCGATTTAGCGGAAGACTCCACTGCGTTCTTGGGAGGCTTGGACGATTCAGCTTTTGTAGTCGATTCCGCAGAAGCTTTCGGTGCCTTGGAAGAAGATCCCGGTTTGTCTGAAGATTCCACAACAGCTTTCGGTGCTTTCGAAGATGACCCGGGTTTTGAAGACGACGATCCTGGTTTGGACGACGACGATTCTGGCACAGCATCTTGCTTTTGCTCCTTCTTGCTAGCCTTCTTGCTTGGTTTCATCTCTTCCGATTGCAATTTCGCCACAGCAGCCTTGGCAGCTTTGGCAGCCTTGGC
>LR538316.1:99837-125129 GCA_900883565.2 Caenorhabditis panamensis
CAGCCTTGGCAGCCTTCTTGCTTGGTTTCGCCTCTTCCCGTTGTGGTTCTGGCTCCGATGCTGCAGCAGCCGCCCTTCTCCGCAGATCAGCAAAGTCCTGGGCGCATTTCTTCTGCTTCTGAAACGTGAAATTGTTGGAAATGTTTAGGAGTTAGCAAAGCTTACCGGAGTCCACCCTTTCTCATACTCGGTCAATCGTGCTTCAAGGCGACGCTGGAATAAGGAAAATGTTAGTTGGATGGGTGAAAAGACTCCGAATTCGGGAGCTTTCTAGCTAAGTGGTTGCAGGCCTGTCACATTGAAAAGCGGTTTGGAGTTTATTTGAGAAGGGAAATATGCCTAGCCCCAGATACTGACGATTCTCCCTTCTAACTCACTAATTCAGCTCCGCATCCCTCGAAAAACGGGACTCCGGCAGCGTCCAAGTTGGCGCGCTGCTCCAGTGCAGTATTGTAGAGCTTCAGTCTCTCGTTTTCTTCATCTGTGAAACCGTTGTCAGGTTTCTTCGATCTCTCCACAAGCTCATAAACTTTCTCCCAATACTTGACAATATGCTCCTCGTCGATGTCCATCGCATTTTGACGATCGGGCTCACTGAAAAAATTTTCATCGTTTTCATGGTCTTGCTGGAAGTTTTGCTCACCGATTGGATCCATCGACATAGAAGCAAGTATAAGACTGCTCGTTCCACGAGCGGCCCTCATGGGTCTTTCTCGCGTAGCGGAACTCCTCGATTCGAGTCATGTTAGGAAGCCTACTGAAATTTCATTCATGAGAAGTGATTCTAACAATCAGCATTTATACTCCTTTTTAAAGGTAGCGATTAGTTCTCGCAAATCCTCAAAATTCAGACTCTAGCTCTTTCTTATCGCATTCGCAACGACCATCTGGTGCATTTTTTCTAGGCAAAAAAGATGTTTCGGAGTGAATTTTATCTTTCTCACTCACATTTTGTTTTGCTATCTGCTCACTTCTTATCGAAATCTAAATTTTTCTCTGCGACGAGCAAAAAAGGTTCTGGGTAGTGGAGAAGGAACCCTAGAGACCGAATGGACAAACAGCTTCACAACCGGATGGGCCGAGTGTGTGTTTTTGCACGGCGACTATAAGAGCGATAACAAGAACGATATTTTTGGAAGACGAGAGAATTTTACGACGCAATCCTTAGCAATGCATGGCAAGCTACCGAGGTAAAGACGCAGTCCACTATACACTGTTTTATGACTATATTGTAGGGTGTATCTGACGCAAAATAGATTTCTAAAGAGATTTTTTGCTGCTTTCTAGTATTTTCTGCGTGAATGAGTAAAGTGCGCTTGTGTCCCGGCTCGAAAAACAAAGAATTTTGGCGATCACAGTTAGAAAATCTGTATTATTCTGGCAAGTTTTCGAGCATAATCGATTTTCAAGAAGAAATAAACTTACTCTGTCTGCATTGTTTCCAGGCGATTCGGCGTCAAGTCGAAGAGCAGTCGTGGAGGTGTTTGCGGGGAGGAATGGAAGGGTATGGGGGGCAAGAGCTGGTCGGGGAGACTTGCTGCGGAGGGCAAGATGGCGGGGCAGCTGACGTAACCGGTTAGACACTCGGCAAAAGCGAGATACACAGACGAAGAGCGGGGTCGGCCGGCGGCGCAATTCTCTCGTCCGGCAGGGTCTCTCTCGCTATCGATCTGCGGAGACGGCCAAAAAAGGGCAGGGCGGCGTTGGCGGAACATACGCAGATGTTCTCGATATGCTATAAAAAAATGGTTGGGGGAATTGCGACAAATAAGCGAACAACATCAAAAGTACAAGATATCCTGTAAAGTTAAGCAGTAGTGAGGTCCACAAAAAAGAACAGTAAAGTTCTCGGGCGATTCCTGGGTGTGTATCGTTTCAGCGTTCATTCTCGAAGGGTAGAAGCTGTGAAACTAAAACCATTTCATTCAGCTTCCTCCGCAAAATCAATGTGTTAGCCAGTAACTCATGTTCAGAGTATAATGGTTTTCTGAGAAAAATGGCTCGAGAAACGTCAGATATTCCAAAGATTGGTGGCCTTTTTCACAAAATGACTACAGAAACAGTGATTGTGTTCTTGCACACCTTCAGCAAACCCGGATTCCAACGTCAATTTCAAACAAAAAAGGAATATTTCATCTCATTTTTCAGGTTACTCTGTTCATCTGATTCCCATGTTTATCTCCCAAAGCTTACAGAACATTTCCTATCAGGAGGACAGCTTCACTGTAGATTATGTGGATTTGGATTTGACAAGATTAGGAAGCATCAAATCCAGCACGCTTCCGGCAATCAGGCGGAGTGTATGGAGGTGGCCTAATGTTTCATGATTTTTTCGTTTTTTTGCTTCCGGGTGGGGTTTTGAAAAATTCTGATTTCTGATGTAAGTCATTGCAATTATTATAATTTTTCGACCTTATTTCTGAATAAAACTGGTCAAACTGCACCAATTAGCTTCAACGTTCTCTTGAATCGTATCGCGTTGTGCTAGATCTAAAACTTCTACCAAATTAGGAAAAATTATGTGCGAAAAGCGTATCTAATCCAGTGCCACCTCATAATTTCTCACTATTTACGCTCTAGAAAATTCAGGGAGATCTCAACATTCATCATTTTTCCTCTTTCCGTTGATGCTCGTTTTAAATAAATAAAACACGGTTTGTTTATATCTCGAAAAGAGTTCCATTTCTATTATGCTTTTCCAAGAGGAGTTTGTGTAATTGTGTTTTTTTTAGGAGAATCAAGTTCTTTCAAGTATAGAAGTGTTTGTTTCGGGTTCAGTTACACTTGAAGTTCCTAAGATAACGTGATGGACTAATGATAACTCTCCCCAGCTTTTATCAACCCTTTCTAACTCATCCCTAGACCTCCTTATTCTAAAACCTCCTAGTTCTTCATCCCACGCCTGACTTGCTGAAAAACGGGCTCTGATCGGAAAAAGAGGGATCTCAGTTTAAAAAAGGGAACTCATTTTAAAAGAGGGATCTCATTTTAAAAGGGGGATCTCAATTTAAAAGAGGGATCTTACTTTAAAAAAGGGATCTATTTTCAAAAGAGGGATCTGATTTTAAAAGAGGGATCTCAATTTAAAAAAGGGATCTGTCATCAAAAAAGAGACCTTGATAAGTAACCGAGTGAGAATGCAGTGCTAAAGACAGATCTCATTTTAAATAGGTGTTATCTAGAGTTGGGAATGATTGAGCGCATCTTCATAGAAGTGATTCGACGATAAGTTTAATTTTGGAACTTGTGGTACAGGGTGTAAACTATCATGATTCCTACTACATGAGCTGTGGTTATACATACAATTGTTCGTTTTTTCTACTGGAAATAAGATCATAGCTATCGGTTAATGATGGGTTGCATTTAGATTCTATCGTAAAAGTCAGTTCTCCTAGTCAAGTTTCATACTTTTCTATTTCGTAACTTAGGATCCCTTTTTTAATGGGAGATCCCTCTTTCAAATTGAGATCCCTCTTTTAAAATCAGATCCCTCTTTTGGAAATAGATCCCTTTTTTAAAGTAAGATCCCTCTTTTAAATCGAAATCCCTTTTTTAAAATGAGATCCCTCTTTTAAACCGAGATCCCTCTTTTTCCGATCAGAGCCGAAAAACGTGCACTGCTAATTAGGAAAAAAAGTTGTGTCACACGCTCATGCTCAAATGACAAATCATTATCCCGAAATATGACCGAGGTGTTGACGTATGCACTCCAGTTTCACACCCACACTTAGCAACTCGGTTTTCACTTCCGGCTCTATTTTGATTGTCAAAAAAAAAGAGTCTGATCAGTGATGCTTCAGGTGAACGAGGTGATTTGTTCTAATTTCATGTCAAATCATCTGATGAATGAATCCCTGGGGACCGTATTCTACTGATTATCACTTGCGGACTCCTGATTGGAGTGTAGCTTTCATGAACAACAAGAGCTCTCTGTAACTCAAGAAATAGAATTTTCCCTCTATCATCTCAGAATAGCGTGTCAAGTTTTTGCTTCTTTTTTGATTTATTCATTATGTTTTTCTGTTCTCTGTGCTCGCATCTTTCGAGACCGGGAATTAGATTGATGCAGGGTTCGGATTCTATCCCTAACTTTTGCTTGTGTTCTACTTTATCTATGTTCCAAGTTTTCTCTGTGAACTATACGTTTTAGGCAACTGAAAACCTCTTTTTTCAGCCAATCTTGTTGCTTCCCAAGTTCTCAGAGGGTTCATCTCACAAGGAAGCACCAACAAATCAGATAACGTAAACTTTTTATGCTCAAATGATCAAATCATTTTCCTTATTTGTAACTGAAGTCTCGACGTATACACTCCAGTTTTCCACCCTTATTTAGCAGCTTTTTATCACTTCCGGGTCTGTTTCAAAACATGAATGTTATCAGGAAATCTCTTTGTTAGCTATTATGACGATACTGTTAGTTTCTCCATTCCAATCACGGGGTCACGAACACTCGTGGTACTCGAATTCATTTTCTGATTTTCCTCTCTGAAATAGACTCTTTAGAACACATTTTATCCACAAATGGCTGCAATTTCTGTCCCCACTCTGGTTTTTTTTGGTTCTTCTAGTTTCCCATGTTCAAATGTTCATTGCGTGTGTCGTTCTAATAGTTTGTTACTAGTTGGCCATATCTTATCCTTGTCGTGCAAATTGAAACCAATAAAACCGCGTACCTAATTAGCTGTAGAATTTTTTGGAACCCACGCATATGCTCAAAAGACAAATCTGGAAACATGACCGAGGTGTCGACATATGCGTCTGAAACCCCGCCCACTTTGAGCAACTATTTTTCCACTTCCGGCTCTGCTAGATTTTTGTAAGGAATTAGGTGACTATATAACCAGCAAACCGAGGTGATTCTGTTCTTCACTTCTTCTGAAATCAGCTGATGCATCAATACCCTAGAGACCTTTTTCCTTCTGACAAGCCCTCTTGAATTGTCTGATTTGACTACAATTTTCCTGTACACACTAGTCTCCTATACACATTCAGGTTTCCTATTCTGGAACATTGAAAACAGCAAAAAAGTAAATGTAACCTAATTTCTTCCTATTGAGTGAAAACGGTGCATTCGGAGCAGGGACCATCTTGTCCGCACCCGTCACACAAACATCAACTTTGTGTGTTTAAGGCAGAATACAGCAGATGGGCAGAGAATGCTTCATTCAGCTGAACTTTCTTCAAAAAGTCTCAAAATATCTGAGTTTTGCAAGTTCCAACGATTCAAAACTCGCCGTATCCAATCAGATCTGAATGTTTACATCTCTTCTTTTTACATTCTGTTTTGTTTCTGTTCCCATTTTAAAGCTACAAGTTGTTATGTCACACAATCAACCTAAAATGACATATTTTTGTCCTGAAATGTGATCACGATGCATGTCGACGTATTCATTCTAGTCTCACACCCACATTTTGTATCCCACCATCATTTTCTGCTCTATTTCAAGAAGTGGCTTCCAACAAAAAGTGTTAATCGTCAGGTAATTCTAATTTTGTGATGTATTCCTCTAGACCTTTGACATTGTGAGTAAGCATCCTCGAGGACATAGTCATTCTCTTTACATTATTCATGCCAAACAGACACGCTCTCCAACAAAGAAAAAAAACGGAATCTCATCAAAACCTAGTCCAAAGCACCAGAAATGTATATTTCTGTTCCGTACCATCATCTTTCTACGTGACTTCTTTGAGTAAAAAGTAACTTGTGTGATCATTCAGACTTACTCGATGTCATACTCAATGTTGTTTACTCTAGAGTTGTATACCTCGACCTTTTCAACCAGTCTGATCCCTTCTCGTAATCCAGCCCATATCTTTTTGGCGGGAATGTCTAAATCCGTCAAGTTACCGTACTCCATTAGTTTTCCGATTGCTTCACGAGTAGCAGCTTCTGCTATACTGGTACCAGGTGCCGTCTTTGCAGACGACTCTAAACCTTCAGTCCTAAGTTGTTACCATGAAAAAACGCGCTCATTTTCAATTTACTGGCAAAGATTCATAACCTCTCCAATTAGCAATCATATAACCAGAAATCTATCCTCAACATGACTTCTCAACTTGCACTACTAATTCATCTACTCCTCAGTCACTTATTTTTTTTTCTCATTCCCCCGGAAACAAAACATTTCACCATTCACAATCCAATTAACATTTCATTATCAAAAAAGAAGTTCCATTTTCCAAATCACATGTCCCTTAATCCAAAGCTATAATAAGTCTAAAGCCCTTCTTTCAGAATGAGCCCATCGGTTTTGCTATAAATTTCACGCACGCACGAGCCATAAGCCGAGAGATTTTTGTTGTTAGTTTCGAAAATAAGATTAGCTCAACCAACCGAACTTTTCGGATTACAAAAGAGCAGCCATACGATAATAATGTCTGTTTAGGCGGGGCTTCTCAATGTTTAGAAATAATCTGAAAGTTTCAGACCTCTGGGATTAGAAATAGACTGAATACCCAAGAAAGGAACACGTTGTACTAGACAATTCTTCTTTTCTTTGTGTTACTTCGCTTGGAACTTCTGTCGACTCCCACTTATCTTGAGTTTACAGGTATACAAGCTTGAATTTACTACCTCAATATCCGCTACCTCATTCAACAATGGAAGAGTCCCCAAATTCTCCGAAAAACTTGGTATGTTCAATCTGACCACGTTGTTCCACACAATACCAATGTTACAGAACAGTGCGCCAAACTCACCAACTTCCGATATGCCGAAAGCCAACAATGATGAAACGCAAGAAAAGGTTAGCTGGGGAGAAGTGTCTGTTCCATTCAAACAAATTTGTTCTAGGGAACTACTGGATCCTCGATGGAAGACGTGTGTGCCATGTGGACTCAGAAGTTGAAAATTCCAAACAGTAGGTTCCTCCCGTGATTATCAGTAGATGTAGATAAAAGTTTCAGGATCCTTACAACCGGGATCTGAGACACCAACCGTAGCCTCCACACCTCAACTCAAAGGAAGTTTGCTTGATAGGATTAGTTGGCCGGCTTCCAATCAAAAGGGTGAACGTCAGAGGAATGAGTCTGAAAGATCGGATGGGGAATCACGACAGCGTGTGTCTCCGTCTAGAAGTTTCTCTTCTTTTCCCAAAAGGAATGCTAAAAATAGGAAGAAAGCGTTCAAAGCACCATTTGGGAACAATAGATTTCAAGCGAACACTTATCGCCAACATCAGAACTTTTCGAAGATCGTTGAGAGGTCCAGATCTCCACAACTCCAGTCTAAATCTTCAAAGCCCGACTATCAATCGAGAAAAACTCAGAACAACAACCTGCGCGGAAGAAACTTGTCAAATCAAAAAACTATTGTTAGATCGAGATCTCCTCAGGGGAGGAATCGGCAAGCATGTAATTCGTCTTTTCAACGGTTTCCACGGCGAAGAGTCCAATCTCGTTCTCGATCGAATTCCAACTCAAACCGAACATCAAGATCGAGAGAATCAAGACTGCGCCATGAGTCGAAGAGTTCGCAGGAAAGACCGCAGTCCCAACAACCAGCTCAATCAGTGATGTCATTAGAGGAAGTTACGTTGAGCAAGTCTAGAAACAAAACTAAAGAGAAGTCGAAGAAAGATGTGATACCTGTCAGAGCCGTTTCTTCGAAGAAACAAGAGAGAATCTCGGAGCTAGAAGACTCAAAAGTCAAAGAAAATGGGAATTCGTCTTCATTCATGGAAGGTTTCACTGTTTCTTTTACCAAGAAAAGGAATGGAGCAGACTGGACGAAGACCAAAGAAGTGCACATGGACATGAATTTCTCAATGGACACATACTTTTCTACAAAACGTGGAGATCCAACAATCGAGGCTGATTCGAGTTTCTGCAAAACTATTCAAATATCTGAGACAGAGTGGCTAACACTCGACGGAACTTTGACTATTTGGAGTTCAAATGATGATGATGATATTCCTGAAGACGTGGCAAATGATGCCGACAAACATGATCAAGTCTCACTACTTCCAGAATCATGTTCGAATCCGCAACTATCTCTGGAATTTTTGCAACAGAAACCGGATGTGTGTGTTGTGAGTTTATGCCTAGTTTTGCTTCAATTTTTTTTTATTTTTTAGGAAACGCTTCAGAAAGATGATCTGCTGGAGAAGAAAGAACCGTCAGAAGAAGCAAAGAGAATGCTGCAATTATTCATGGCTGAGATTCAACCACTTGAAGAGACTCGAAAGTTGAATTCAACTCCACTGGAACCATCTGTAATGATACCTGATGTTTCCCCTACACTAACCTCAGAGTCTGCAAAGTCAACCGTTGCAACTCAAACTTCTGTTCCAATCAACAATGACCAAACCCACCAGCCTGAGCAATCGTCTTCAGCGAGAACCACGTTATCAATGAAGAGAACAGTCAGTTCCTTATCTGATCAGAAATCTCTTGAACAAGAAAAGGTTAAATCTTCCTCGACTATCACCAAGTCTGGAACGCAGATGAATTCCGGACAGCTGAAAGCTTCTTCAGCAAGAACTTCTGTTCTATCAGTTGACACAAGAGCGACACCTCCCGTTCCAAAGTATGGTGTTCCTGCAACACCTTCTCCATCGTCTTCAGAGAGTTTTCATTCCTGGTTACCCGCACATACAACTTCGTGGCCCGTAGACACAAAGACCGGTAACAAGCATTCATATTTCGAACTGCAACGGAAACGGCGCAAGCTGATGGAGAGGCCACTTAAGGCTCAGGTCATGGAGAGAAAGTTCACAAAGAGAAACTTCTCTGTGGATGCCACCCTGTCGCAATCGGATATCAGTCCAATCCCTAGTACTTCTTCAACAGAGAACTCTTTGTTTGTGTCACCTTCTCCGCCGCTACCGCAGATTCTCAATCAGAGAAGGCATTCCACAACAACCGTCATAGATGCATTACCCATGCATCCTCAGTTTCCGTCCGGAAACCCCTCAAGGAGCTTTGTGTCTACTGCAAAGATTGTTTCTCCAATGCTCAAAGCCGCCAAAAAAGCTGCGAAAGAATTGGAGAGACACCGCAATACAACAGTTTTGAGATGGAGGAAGGACGGTCGACCAGAAGATGTCATGAATTCAGAGGTTTATACACTAGCTAGATATCAGTCTAACAGAGTTTTTATTCAGATGGATTCACTAAATAAAGCATCTTCAACCACTGCATCATGCTCCAACTCAACAGAAATCACGACGTCGGAAGTGACGAATGTTGAAAGCTGTAGACGCCATAGCACTGGGAGTATGGGTTCTGGTCAACGTTCCCTAAAACCGAATTCCGAAGAAATGACAGAGGTGAGATTGTATGAAGGATCCTGAACTAGGCTTTACCAAGAATAAGGAAACTAGTTCAATCTACAAGTTATGCTTCCAGGAGCCACAATGAGCAGAAGTCTCTTCTCTTCCGCTCTTTTCTTCATTTATCTTCTACGCTCAACCCTGTTTCAGTTCACGCAATAATTTTGTTTGTTCTCATATCATTTTCTGTTCTTCTCTTTCTTCTCTGTTTTCCCCGAGTGTTTTTTGTTCTCTTTTCTTCCGATCACACTTCATTCAACCACGAAGAAATAAATTCAGCGAAACATGATGAACTTGTCCTTTTGTGAATATCGGAAAAAAATGTTTGACATTGTTTTTCAAATTCGAAAACAATTATATCAAATTAGAATCTCGTTCACAATGGTTTAGTGTCAAAGTTCAGCGCAAACTGCTCTCCAAATATCCCGAACTTGCTCCAAACCATGCGGACTCATGTGCAGACCTCCGGTGTTGTACGAGAATCCCTTCTCATCGAAGTAGCGATAGGTTCCGGTGGTTTTGTTGAAGTACTTGGGAACGTAGTCGACGAGAACACACTTTCCGTTGCAGTCCTTGATCAACTGAGCATGTCGTGCCCGGGCAAGTTTGAAGGATTGCGGGTCATGAACATCAACTAGTCGTTTCTAAAGACTACTCATAGTTCCAGATGATCAGAAAATATTTTTACATCAATTTTCACAGGGTCCACGTGATGCTTCAATGCCGGCACAATTTGTGGGATAACTCGCCCGAGTGGTCTAGGGTATGCATCAAGAATGTACAACTTGTACTTGATATTGGCAGTCAATTTGAGCATTTGAGCCTTCATCACTTGGTAAATAGGGTCTTTCGCAAAACTCTTGATCCTCCCACGTGCTTTGTCACCGATGGATATGTACCTGATATTAACAAGAAAGATAAGCATGATATTTAGCATTATGTACCTTGTGAAAATGAATGCATAATCTGGTTGTTCCTTTGCAATGCGTTTTTCCACTGTTTTCAGGTAACGTTGGCAAACTTTGGTGTTCTGACTAGGATACAATGGCTCACAGCCTGAAATTTCGAATAATCAGTAGACTTGGAGGACTGTTACCATAAGCAGATCCCTGCAGAATACTCTTTGCCTTCTTTCCGCACTCCTGATAAAACAAATTCGCATGATTTGCTGCATAGCTATTTCCTATCATAGCCAGTTTGTAGGCTCCTTTAGGCGAGAGTCCAGTATGCCGGCACCAACCTAAATGCCAAGCTCGATCAGTTTCAGATGTAGTTTGTTCATAAATGCAGGTGTCAGAGCACATGTTCTTTTGGTCATGCTCTGTCCAGATTTGGTTCATTTGCTGGGCATTGTCTGAATGTTTCAAGAAATTCAGAGAAAGGAAAAATAATAGTTTGTGTAGTTAGCTCACCCAAAGTCATATTTGGCCATTTGTCTCCAATAACATCATCATTAACTTTTCCCGGAGAGGATGGAGGGCAGAAGAGAACCTTTGAAGAGAAGGAAACACGTAGGAAGAGCAAAAGAAGAACTCCAAAAGGTTTCGACTTCATTTCACAGACAACTTATTGACGTCTTGTCGGATACACCGAAAGAAACTCGAAGTTGTGAAAAACTCACTAAAAAGCGACGCCAGATGGCATTCACGAGCAATATGAGCGAAAAAAGTTGTTTGTTACACCTGGTTACCACCAAATCGGAAAGATTGTGGGCTGAATTGGATTAGAGATAACAAGATTGAGTTTGGCAGCGAGTTACTTGTTTTTCGAAAGGCTTTTTTGCCTCAGTCACCAACTGAACGAAGGCTCGCCGAACGGAACAGAAGGAAAACATTTTTCATCCAGAATACTCCGATTGACCGATTGCAGGCCTGCGGTTCCCGTGGTAACTTCTTGAAATATACTCATGGATTACCAATTCACATTCTGATGCTAATTCAACTCCACTCTTCAAAATCTATGAAGACCTTCCAAAAAAGATTTTCAGACCCACCACCACCTCCTCTTTTTTGCGCTTGCGCGCCGAGGTCAAATAGATACGTACATAAGAGACTGCGTCTTCAATAATTATTGATCTCACAAGATCAATACAAAAAAAATTAGAAGACAGTCCCAACAGGATTCCGTTGTCATTCTTCTTTTATCTTTCCTTGCTGGCCGGTCGTCTCTTCTTTCCCTCTCGTCATCGATTTTCTGAAGTTCCGCACCAACTCATCAACTTTAGTGTCACCATTTTCTTGATTATGTTTCTTCCACATCTGATGCCCGCATTCGAGAGCACCCTTTTGCAGCAGCAGGGCGGTTCGCCTTCTTAGTCATCGCTAATCACCTGAACATGCTCTTATCTAACTTGATTACTTCTTTTCTTGCGTTTGGATCTGATGCCCGCATTCGAGAGCACCCTTTTGCAGCAGCAGGGCGGTTTGCCTCCTTAGTCATCGCTAATCACCTAAACATGCTCTTATCTCATTATGTATATCATCAGTTCCTTTTATACGGTTGTCGTTACAAGGTTCTAGTTCTTGATGCCTTGAAACATACGACATTTTGGATGCCGTGCCTTCTCTGAAGCCGCAAGGTGGATGTGATGGTGCGAAGGCCGTGAGGCTTGGGGCGGGTAACTCCTATGCCGTATTCCAGTGGCTGCTAAGCCCGACGGTTGCGGTGCCCGGTACAGATGCTTTGGCTTCTGAGACTGGGGGGAGGAATCCTGCGAACGTGGATCACCAAAGTTGTATCAGGCTCGCCCCATTTGCATGTGTTCTGGGGTTTTTCATACTTTTCTTTGTTTTTTTTCGGAAATCTCGATGTTGAACAGGGGGAACAGATAAACTTTCCGACTAGTGATGAAAATGCAAAGTGGTAAGTGCAACAAAACAGGAACAGAACTTAAAAACTGGAATACCCGTAGATGAAAATAGGTATACGGGAATGCAAGAAAAGTTACAAGCAGAGATAATTGCGTTCATTACTAATCTTTCGCATTCAAATACCTTGCTTTTTCAGATCATCAACAATCACGCTTTCAACTTGGACAACCTCCCCAATCTGCATGCTCCCGACATGGAGTTTATATCGAGAGGAAAAGCGTTGAGCCCAGAGTCGATGTACGAGTAGGAGCAGATTTGCGATGAGTTTTCAGTTCACGGATTCAGTTTTTCCACCACAGTGTCACCCAGTTCAAAAAACTATCTTCTATACCCGTCGGATTCGAAAAAATGTTTGCTCAACCTCCACATCACGTCATTGAGCAGTCCTCTTCGCCATTCTTTCGAACAGTTATGGACGGGGTAATGGGTTGCACTTAGTTGACCCCTCCTTTGCATCACTCTCATTTTGCACTTTTTTGCCCACCCCTCGCCCCTTTCCCGTTCAAACTGCCTGACACAGAGCGCCACGATCATTCTCTGCGTCTCTGTCCTCTTTTGCAGTGATAGTTCTCAGTCGATGGTTTCATTCACACTCGAACACATGCATTTTCTTCTGCGGGTTATATTGATTCGGGCTTTTGTATACCTTTTCTTTTCCATCATTCGTTTTTCAGATGTTTGGAGATTACGGTTTCCCACCTCTGACCGCTGGTTGGATGTTAATGTGCGTTATCCTGCATTATCCAATGTTTCTTTCTATGTGAGTAAGACGCTCTAGAAAATTATAGGGTCATACTTTCCAGGTGCGAAGTTCTGGATGCCACTGGACTCTCGGCCCGGATGTGGAGACACATGAGATCTGCTGCAAAAGTTAACAAGTTCAAGAATGATGGACAGTGCTACATTTGCTACGACAACCTGACCAAGACAGTCAAGACAAGCTGCGACCATGTTAGCTGCTGTGAGTTTTTCAGCGCCTTCCTGTTTTTAATTTCAAATTTGTGTTTGTCTGCGGAAAGAGCCATTACTCTGCATTTTTCTAGACACCTGCATTATCAAATGGCTCAAGCTCCACTATCTCCAACGCGAGTTCAAGCTTGGGAACTGCCCGTTTTGTCGAACCAAGGTGTGATTTCTCAGAAAAGTCGAGTGAAATGGGGTTTCAGGTTACCAAACTGACTCCAGTGAAAGACGCAAACGGAAAAAAGTGGTGGGAGAAGAAGAGTAACTCTGGTAGCGTACTGATGATGGAAAAGTATAACTGCACAGCGGAAAACTTGCAGGTTCATATTTTCTGTTGTTTTCAACCTGAAACTTTTCTTCCAGGAAGTGTCGATGACTTGGGAAACACTCAAAGATGAATTCAAGAAGTTGCTTACCCCGCATTGCCTCAAAACCACCGCTGTGTGCTTCACTGTCTTGTATGTTTCCAATGCTCTTTAGCTCTTTGAATCATGAATTCTTGTAGTCACCTCAGCTACATGGCCCTCGTAGCCGCCATCTTCCGCGCCATCTTTGGGATCGAGACAGTCCAGGAAATCCCGGAGATTGAGAAAAAGTTCAGATGTAAGAACTGCAAGCTCCCTTTAGCATCTCAGCATCTCTATTGGGATTTTCAGCTTTCCTCCTGACTCTCTTGATTCTGATGATCAACTTCGTGAACCATTGTCTTCTGATTGTCAAGTTTGCTGACTACGAGGAGTGAACTCGCGGAAATTGGAAATGGCAATATGGATCAATTAGGTTTAAATTTGAATGTTTCTTTCTGGTTTTGCAGTTTTTATTATCTTTCCTTCTCTTTTTTCCATCAGTCGTTTATTGATCATTTTGCAATTTTGTTAAAATAAAAAAATATAACACGCACAATCGGCTTTTTTTATGGGATCACCACGACGGTATGAGGGGGAAAAGGCCTGCACGCAAACAACATAAAAGATGGCACCGCAGAAAGCGGGCACATGAAAAGATGAATTAACATATTGGTTCACTCTCTTCCCTGGTCCCCTCTTTTGTTATCACTTTTCTCTGTGGAAACGAACATTTTTCCACACTTCAAACCATGCAGCTTTTTTTTATTTTTCAACCGGCCGTGTCTTGCGTTTCGCGGCCGCACAATCGATAAACATGCGTCATTCAACGGGAAATCGCTCCCATTCCCTCTGGTTTCTTTTTCATCTTTTTGCTTATATAATTCAGATTTTTTCGAAATTTTTCAGGTGACTTTTATGTCTTACGTCATTGCTTTCTTCCTTTTGGAGGCCGTCTTCCTGTTGCTCGCCCTTTTCTGCGACGGAATTCTGTAGGTGGAACTTTTGTTAACTTACTCATTATTTGCTTCACAGTAGCGACATTTGTGACGCTATCGGACTGACTAGTTATGTTGCCACCTTGCTCCAACCTGTAGATAAGGGGACTCCGAGAGTTTGGATGGTAACTCTGCAAAAACTACTGATTTGGAACTATATTTTGATTTTCAGACTGATTCTCATTGCCCCGGATGCTTAGACGAGGCCCCGGAACGTCCAGTTATCACGGATTGCGGTCATCAACACTGCTGTACGTGTTTCTTTCTCAACAACTATTTGTATTTTATTTTCAGGGCCATGTTTATTGGAATGGGCAAACACATGCTTCAATAAAGCACCCAGCAATTTCAGAAGTGTCGTCAAATGCACAATTTGCAGAGGAGATGTACATATTCAACGAAATTTCCGAATCAGAAATATAAAATGAAAGATTTTCCAGATCAAGACTATCCTTCCCATGCAACAGGAAAATGGGAATAAATGGTGGAAAGAATCCCAATGGAGCAAGGACGTTCAGATTATCAAATCAGCCAATAAAATAAGAGCTCACCGATTGATGGTTGTAAGCAGCTGATGGTCATTAAACAAAATTGTGTTTTCAGTTGTCTGGAGAAGGTGTCATGGAATCTCACTCTTGGACAGACTTTTTGAAAAATTCTTTCTATAAAAACTTCATCCGCAACATTCCATCAATTGTGGCCTTTCCAGTTTCAGTGGGGTGAGTGAAGGTAATTTCCAAAACTAAGAAGTTGAAAACTTTTCCAGAGTCTTAGCCGCTTCTAGTTTCATCAGCAATCAAATTATTTGGATACCTAGGGAGAATACAGAAGTCGAGCAAATTGGACTTAGTGAGTTTTGGTGGAATGAAATCACGATTTCGAGAACTCATTTCCAGTCTGCGCCGTTCTCGCAATTTTCCTCGAATTGCATGGATCGTTCGTTAGAGAGCTCCGTCGCAAGTTCAGAATCCCAGCAGAGAGAGTCAAAAGAGAGCAGGGATTCAAATTTACATAATTCTTCCTTTTCTTTATTTTCAGTTGGGTTTGCTAATGGGTTTTTTGTCAATTGAATTCAGTGTTTTGAAATTGATTTGTGGTTTTGTGTTTTGAAAAAGTGTTGAATAAAAAAAGTTCATCAAGGAGTTTGCAGACCGTCGATTAATTTAGAAAAAGTTACAGATGATATTGCCCTCTGAAAGTAGTCTTATGGTTAGCCAGTTTCCAATCTAGTATCTATGTCGAGACCTTCAGCATAGGACATTTCTGTTTCCAAGGCAACTGCGTCAACATGCCAATTCTGTTTTACTTTGTACCCTCATTCTCTTTTTGAGTATTCTAACACACACGCAGCCGTTCACGAAGAGGGAGAGAGAAGAGGCGAAAAGGTTGTCATCGATTGTATGGGGCCGTCCGTGTCGCTGCGTCGTGGCTCCAGTCTCCTTTTGTCTGCGCCTCTAATTCAACATTCAACAGCGACGATCTCTCACTTTGCATAACTGTGTGACCCTTTGCCACATTCAATTCTCTCTACCTTTTTCGTTTACTTTTCTCAATTGATTTTCTTGTTTTTTTCGTTTGCAAAATTGCTCTCAAATCTTCGTTTTTTATCGAAACATGTTTTCAGCAACGTTACAATGAAACGTTCGGGTTCCGAATCGCCAGGTGGAGGAAAAGAGGCAAAAACCGCAAAGGAAACCGAGCCGGTTGGAGCCGAGTCCGTCGGAGCGGAGCCAGTCGGAAGCAAGCCAGGTGGAGCCGTGCGAGTTGGAGCTGAGCCAGCAGGAGCCAAGCCTGCCGGAGTCGACCTAGTCGGTGCCGAGCCAATTGGAGCGGATCAAGTCGGAGTGGAACCAGTCGGAGTCGTGCCAGCTGGGGTCGTGCCAGCTGGAGCTGAACCAGCAAGACCCGAGCCTGCCGGAGTCGAGCCAGTCGGTGCCCAGCCAATTGGAGCGGATCTAGTCGGAATGGAACCAGTCGGAGTCGTGCCAGCCGGAGTCGTGCCAGCTGGAGCTCAACCAGTCGGAGCCCTGATTGCCGGTGATTCCGATGACGATATCAGCATCGTCTGGATAGGAAAGCCCAAAGAGCCAACTCCCAGAAAACCTAGAAAACCAGAACCAGTTGAGGAGCCAAACACCGAGGTGGGAAAACGTGTTGCTGCTCTGCTCAAGGTACCATGGGGAAAAAGACCACTGCTCCCGCAAGTCAAAACCAATTATGAGGCTGCGGACTGCAGCAACATTCTTTGGCGCCATTACCCACGCCGAACCACCTCCCGTTCGCTACCCGAACAAACTTTTTGCGAAAAAATTGATCACATTGTTCGTTCTTCATTCCATAGAAGAGAAGAAGAAAGAAAAATCGATCCGTCACTTTCTGATTCCCCGGATTATCTACAAATGTATCATGAAATCCGCGAGTTGGAAAAACTGGCAAAGAATGGAGCTGAGGGGGTCGAACTCATCAAAGCCCATGAGAAAGTCAAGGTACGTTCGGAGTTTCAGTAAATTTTAAAAAAATTATATCTGAATTTTTCAGCAAGTTGCCAGCGATCCGAGTTTGGAGGAAGAGCCACCCATTGCGAACCAAGAAGGATCATCCAACGGCTAAATAACTTCTTGGTTCATCCACAACTGTTAACTTCTGCTGATAATTCGATTTCTCATCCAAAAATGTTTTATTTGAATAAATCAAAAGAAGAAAACGTGTTTTTCTTTGAGGATTACTGTTCTCTCTTCCCCCTCCCCCGCTTCTAACATAATTCTACAGTAACTTTCAAGTAACTATAGAGTTCCTGTAAAATCGGAGAATCCGAGAAGTTCAAAAAATCATGCTGTTGGTTCCCAGGTTGCCGCGAGGGTTACTGTAGGAATGGGCGATAAAACAATAAATTTCCGATCTCCCACCTACTAGCCTCCCAAGTTTATTGTGTAGAGCTGCTGGTTTTATTGTTCCGGGTGTTTAAAAGCCCGAAAAACTACAGGAAAGCATCATTCGAAGCGATGAACTTCCATCTTCTTCTGTTGTTGGTTTGTACCGGAGTTGCGATGTCCCATATCGAGGAACTGCCGAGATGGCACCAAACTCATCAATTCGAGCAACTGGAAGCCTCCTGCAACGTCGATTGGGAATGTGGACGCAATAACTTCTGCCTACACGGAATCTGTGCCCCAATGCCTTCTCTGAACGCGAAGCTGATGTCCGAGACCTGCAACGTGGACTGGGAATGCGGAAAAGGACGCTTCTGTTTCCAAGGGAACTGCATCAACATGCCAAGATTGGTTCATCCTCATTGGTGACTTTGTCTATGATATTACGATAAAATTTTCTGAACTTTGTTTTTTGTTATGCTTCTTTCACAGAGAGCTCTAAAAAGACAGTCAATCATTTTCACTCAAAAATCAGTCCCCTGACCTTCCCTGCTTTTATCTAAATTCAAGGGCGTTTCCACTTTCAGTGGGCCTTATCTCCTACCATCTACGTATTTTAGTCAAGAATTTTCCCGTTCTTTTCCTTATTATTTCCGTATTATTTAGATGAAACGTTCGGATAACAACACGGCGCGTGTAAGATCTCATTGAACTTTGAAACCTCCTCATCCATTAATTCAAACTATAAAACATTTGTGTCTGTTCATAAAAAATGCTTGTAAAAGAAGGTGAGCATAAGTGTTTACACCATATCGTCACTTTCTGAACAACTTTCAAGGTTCCTCCCATGCTTTACTGCACAGATTATCATCGTTACCTGGTGACAATCCCCGTCGCTTTGGGAATTCTCGTTTCTGTAAGACTCCAGTAACCTTTATAGCGTGTGGTGTGGGTTTGATAGTGTTTCGTGAGTCTGTAGTTGCTCGATATCAAACATCCGATGAGTTACAGTTGGGATCACAAACTTCTCAGAAATCCACTTCACTTTTCCTAGCATCTACAAGAAACCCGGACATCAGACGGAAAGCTCAACTGAAATTCACAGAGAAACCAGTCCCAATGAAGAAGTGCTTCTAGAAAAAATGAAAATTCTAGAGGATGAACTTTCTGCTCTTCGAGAAACACTGGATTCGAAGTCATCAGGTGTAGTTTCAGATTTGCTACAGTCACAGTAAGTCTCGAAGTTTGTGGCAGCCACATATCTACTGCTCAGAAAATCCTATCCTCCCACAAAATATCGCAATGAAGAAACCAGAAAACGCATTCTTATCACTGGAGGCGCCGGATTTGTTGGCTCTCATCTAGTAGATACACTGATGGCTGATGGGCATGAAGTCATAGCACTCGACAACTATTTTACTGGGAGGAAAAAGAACATTGAGCATTGGATTGGTCATCCGAACTTTGAAATGGTGCATCATGACATTGTCAACACATATTTTGTTGAAGTGGATCAGATTTACCATTTGGCTTCTCCAGCTTCTCCGCCGCATTACATGTATAACCCGGTAAAAACTATAAAGACAAATACACTTGGAACTATCAATGTATTAGGGTTAGCTAAGTGAGTGAACAGGAAAAAAGGTATCTTGTAAGGATGATTCAGAAGAGTGAAAGCCACCGTGCTCCTGGCTTCCACTTCAGAAGTTTACGAAGATCCCGAAGTTCATCCCCAACCTGAAACTTATTGGGGACACGTGAATACCATTGGACCGAGGAGTTGTTATGACGAAGGAAAGCGAGTCGCGGAGTCATTATTGGTGGCATATAACAAGCAAGAGCATGTTCCCATCCGTATAGCAAGAATCTTCAACACATTCGGACCAAGGATGCATATGAATGACGCTCGTGTAGTCTCAAACTTCATAATTCAAGCTTTACAAGATCAAGCTATAACTGTAAGTTGTATGCTACATTCCAGCACAGTAGCATCATTTTCAGATCTATGGCAATGGAACTCAAACCAGATCCTTCCAGTATGTCACAGACCTGGTTGACGGGTTGATAAGACTTATGAATAGTAACTACTCCCTACCAGTCAATATTGGAAATCCCGAAGAACATACTATAATGGATTTTGCAACAATTATTAGAGACTTGGTACCTGGTTCTAAGAGTGAGATAGTGAATTTGGAGTCGCAACAAGATGATCCTCAACAGAGGAAGCCAGATATCCGGAAAGCTGCTGAGCAGATTGCATGGAGTCCGAAAGTTTCGATGAAAGATGGATTGTTGAAGACAATCGATTACTTTAGGATTGAAATTGAAAAAAATAATGAAGGAAACCGTTGATTTTAAGAATTTCCGATAAAATGAAAGTATTTCAGTTTGTTTTTTCCATATCCTAGCGCAGAGTGAATCCTTTGACCTCATTTTTGGCAGAAATGCTCAGCATAGTTCCCGGATGGTGCATGTATCCTTCCCGCGCAAGTGAAAAAACGCCGGCATTTCTCGGTGTCGTGCGCACGCGCCGTTTATAAGACAAGACACTCCGCCGAGGTCGGTTTACTTACTCAAGTTAGAGGTGCGACCGAGTTAAAACTGAAACCCAGCAAAAGTTGGCGTTAGTCATAAATTCGGGAAAGTCTCCTCTAGGAGAGACAGCAAAACTGAAAAATATTCGGAAAGATTCGTATCATTTATCTCACTGAATAACTTTTGTCACAGAGTCTTTTTGGCCTGGAACTGAAGCTTCAAGGCCAATTTTCGGTTACAACGGACCAGAAGGATGCGACTCACACTGGAGACAAACGTAAAATCTCCGTCAAATCAAAAAACGGATAAACGCCGTTCCTGCTGCTAACAGCTGTTTTTCCTCCTTTCACTTTTCTCCAAGTACCCAAAAGATCAACAGTCATTATGCCTTTCCGAAATGAAAAGATGAAGATAAAAACCTTCCGGAGATTCACATCTCAGACTATTACGATATATGTACTTTCAACCTCCATATTTTCTCGTATTTTGTATTCAGTGAAATTCATTTTCCTAATCTGCATCCTTGATCTCCGGCTGAACCTGAACTCGACAGAACATATGATGGTTTTTCATCTGTGTTTTGCTTGTGTGTGTCTTCTCGCGATTCCAAAATTCTTGTCATTCAGAAGCGTTTCGATGAGTAATGTCCGAATAATTAAAACTGGACTGGCTATCCTATTCATCTACAGTATTTTGTGCCTCCTATTCAAGCACATTTTTGAAAATGGTCCCACCATTGAGAACCTTTACCGGTCATTGAGAGACCGGGTATATGGAATGCTACATGAGTTACCAGCTAACACGGACGCTTATATTATCAACAGTTATTACTATCCGGAATCCAAGTCGTTAGGAAAGAATGCACTTGCAATGGTTCTACTGATTAATCGGAATACGAAGAACCTTGCCAACTATAAGATGACTGTGATAGGGTCTAACGCGACACATTCTGTCACAAATGAACCGGAATTCTTGAAAAAGTGAGTAGCTGTTGATATAATTTTAAGAAACTGCGTTTCAGAGAAGTATTCACCGGCTGTACTTATGTTAGTGTTGTTGCTAAAACACAGCTGCTGCCAGAGATGACAAAATTAGAGATAGCAAGTGGAGAAACAAAAATGGAGGTTTGTTTGACACCATAGAAACTGTGTACGGAAAATATGTTCTTATTTCCAGATCCCATTCCGTCAGCCCCACAAAAAATCGCCGAAACCTGTTGTCATCTGCATAACTCCTCAATTTTTATCAGAGCAGTGGCAAATGTTTGTGACCCAAGCCCATGTGGCAAAACGCTTCGGAGGTCACTTACACATGTATATAACCAGTATGGTTGGGACTTATTATCAGTTAGTGAAAGAGTACGAAAAGAAAGGATATGTCACAATTGATTACTGGATCCGCCCAAAGTTCAGTAGCTCTCCGGATTCATTAGACCCAAACCCAAACTCTGAGTTTCGCAATCAAGCTGGTGCTTACACAGACTGTCTATTGCAATACAAGGAGTCAGCGACATTCATAACGTTTCTGGATCTGGATGACGTGATGTTTCCACGTGGCTTTGACACATATTACGAAGAATTTGCGTTCTTATCATTCACAAATCCAACTATTCGAACCTTTATTTATGATAGAAGGAACTACATGATCTATAGGGAACCTGAAATTGACAATATAAACTTCGAAGAGGCGTTCGGTCACTCTTGGTATAATCCGGAACTAGTGACAGCTGGGAAAGTGATGGCGAGACCTTCTATGTTGGATTCAATGTGGATTCATGCTTCATATAATACAGAGGAGCATGAAAAGCTGCATGTGAAACACAATTTTGCTTATCATCTCAAGCGACTGAAAGAAAGAGATGAAAGTGAGTTAGCAATCATGGATATGGAGTTAGTGGAGATGAAGGAGATTACAAATGATAAGAAAATACTGGCTTCTATTCAGGAAGACTTTAGAAGGTATGAAAAGGGTGTTCTTTGTTTCAAAAAACGTGTTCAGAATGATGGATCTTCCTGAAGTGCGTAAAATATCGGTTACTCTGCAAAAAGATAACTTCTTCCTTCCAATTATGATGAAATGCTACATTGATCAACATTATGAGAAGAGTATTTTTGAGAAGTTTGAATCATGTTCTAATAGTGAAGGTTGTGAGGTAATCAGCTCCTTCTAAAATTCTCATTTCTCAACGGGGCTTTTCAGATTCCCCAACGAGAAGATCTCAAGTGTGTACATTCTGAAGCCACTTACATATCGGGTCCCCGGATGAGCCCAATAACTTTTCATTATCACATAAACCCTTGGTTTGCTATTGATGTACATTGTTCTCAATAAAACCATCCCAAATAATTTGAAAAGTGTGTTTGATTTCTTTTCAACCAAAGTCCCTAGAAACAGTTGTGGTTTCGAAATCGTAAATGTTTTTTTTCGGTTTCTTCCGCAGCCAACAAACCGTCCGTGCATCGATTTCCATCCGGCTGCAACTGGTAAACCACGTGTTCTACTATTTCGTATGAGTCATTCTTTTAGAATAGTCAGCTTGCGAGAGAGTCTCTACGTTTCATAAACGCTTGTTTTCTCAAATAGATATTTCACCAGCAACACGAGCCCGAAGCCTTTTGTGGCGGTCTCGCACTAATGTCTACTTTCTATTCAAATGGTAATCATGAGAAAAGTATCGGAGAGCTCTTTCGCTACGGTTTCCTCCATCATTGAATAGTCTTTGCGGCTGCCACGTCATATCAAAAGCAAACTTTTGAGTGGCTTTGTACTCACCTAACTCTCTCTTTTTTGAATTTAACAGGTTGACCCGCCATTTGCGTCCAATTACCCTCTCTGATAGGTACTTTTCTAATGTACACAGTCATTGTGGAGTCTCTCCCTTTCTTCTTCCTTTCCATATTCAAATCGGTCATTCAATCTTCTCTAGCCACATTCAGTCGTTGCTCACCTGTTTCTTGACCGAGGTTTTTCAGTTTGTTACGTTTTTTAGTATTTTCTAATACCAGAAACTTAAGTATTTACTAAACATCAAAATTTCTCTGTTTCTATTGGTTCCCAACTAGTGTCCTGTTTTTTTCCCACCAACACAGCAACGACAAAAGTTTCAAAAAATGCAAAACTGACAGATTTTCCAAATCGATATCTTGGAAGATGGGAAACCATTGCGGTTCCCAACCATTACTAGGGAGAATATTTGGCCCGCAAAAACTAGAAAAAAAAACCGTCAAAGTGTTCATTTTGAAAGTTCAACACATCCCTTTTTATCCATTGCTCCGTGTCTACTGATCTTGATCTAACCTTTCAAGGCTCAAACTCTTACTGATAAACAGGCTTGAAAGAGTCTTTTTTTGCCTCGCTGATGTCTCCTTTTGAATGTAAAGTGTGGGAACCATACGGCCTCCCACACTGTCGACCGCCAACCACGTCACTTTCTTCTTTGCTTACATGTTTTCAAAACCTCTACTCTCTCCTGTTCACTTTATTATCATTTCATATTTTATTTTTTTAGAAACATGAACTACGAAAAAATCATCGAGATCCAACTGCTTACCCAACCAGATCCGCCAACTCAACTCATTGATGTTCTGAAGATGGCTCAAGCTCGGAAGAACGTCATTGCCTCGGAGATGGAAGAGTTCCGCGTGAAGAAGTCGGATTCGGAAGCCCAGCTCCCGGAAGCACGCCAGCTTCTTACCGTCGCCGATCCCCAGCTGGAAGACGCTCAACGTCATCTCGAGAATCTTGAAAGACGCGTGGGCTACATGAGCTACTCGGAGAAACAGGCGATCCAAGGAGAGCTCGCCGAACGCAAACACGACTTCAAAGCAAAAAAGAAGCTCCGTTTTGAAGCAGCCTTGAACCAAAAGAACCTCCTAGAGTCCATCGAAAACAACTCGATGAAGTTGTACTCATGGGAAGGAAAGTTGAAGCAGATCTGCTCACGCATTGGAGTCATGGAGCAAAAGATGGAGGAGATGGGAGAGCATGTCTCATTCAAGGCGGCCTTCCAAATCGAGGATACGAGTTCCAAGATGGTCCTGGCTTCATCAACGAGCTACGATGTCGCTGCGAAGAGGTTGCGTCTGGATGAGCAGTCCACACCAGTCTGCTTTTGTGCTCCAGACGGAAAGCCGCTGCACGTTCTCATCTCGATCATCGAGAACTGTATTCAGGTGAGTAAGGGAAGAATCCGGAAGAACCCGGCTACAGGGTGATTTGTATAGTTAGAACTGCGGAAAATGTTAATTTTTGGAGATTCTGATCAGGGATTCAACTTTTTTGTTGAGAAAACTTTCAATTTTCAGGCCTCTGCACGTCTGCTCCACGAGGACTACGTCATCGGAACCGGAACTCTCCGAGGAGGAGTACAGGATGGACCTTGGTGGCCATTGCCGGAAGGAAGACCGATCTCAGCGCGCCGTCTGACCGTCGAAATCCGAGCTGACCAGGAACCGATCCCGGATGTGGTCGATGAGATTCTGCGACTGCTCTCTGAATGTGAGGTCGAGGAGCTCACCCTGCAGCCCGAGGAGCAGCGCAACCATTCCGCTCAACGCCAAGTGGTGCTTCCGTGGGACCTCGGAACCATGTCATGCAAGCTTATCAAGGAGCTCAAATGCACCAGACTGACCCTTGTCAAGTCTGTCTTCGGACCACGCCTCACTGACCAAGAGCTCACGTTCCCTGATGTAAGAAATTTCAGAATTATTGACAGCAAATGAAATTGTTTTCAGCTTCGAGAATACCGTACTCTGGGAACTACAGTGATGGCAACGCGAACCAGCCGGTTTTTCGACTTGAACCGCCTGGAGACCATGGAGATCGACATCCACCCACTCCTGCTTAGCCCGGAAGTGTTCACTGCCAAGTGGAAAGAAGGAAGAGGAGAGATTGACCAGTTTATCTTTAACTGCCCAATCTTTTTCGAAGCGAATGAGTGCATCGAGACGCGGGAGGTTGATTCGGAGACTCTTCGGATCTGTTACTACCCGTACGCACATCAAGTCATCGTGGATTGCATCAAACAATAGCGAAACATTGGAACTTTTTCTTCCTCTGAACACAGAGCCTTTGCTTCTTGGTTCCCGCTTCTCTCTCCCTCTCCTGTCCTCCCCAAGATGGTTTTCTTGGTGTTTCGGGATGGGTGTTGTTCACTTTCGTCTCTCACTTTGAGTTCGTTTCTGAGCATGTCAACTATGCATTTCTTAAGTTTCTGAAGTTTCTCCCCTCCCCCCTTCTCTTCTAAGCAGCTGTTCTTCAGTCCCGAGTTCTTTCTCGCTCATCTGTCCTCGTTTTCCAACGTTTCCCCTCTTCCGACGTCATCCTCTCTTTCCTTTCTGTTTTTCATTCAAAGGTTATGGTTGTCTCTCCGGTATTTTTCTATTTACCCACCCGTCTCCCAATTTGAACTGTGTAGCCACTCGTTCGCTCTTTCCCCACC
>LR538316.1:125196-146163 GCA_900883565.2 Caenorhabditis panamensis
AGCTTGGTTCCCCGCGAGTGACATCATTGTAAAAGGTCTCTTGTCAAATTGTGGAAGTGTCACAAGTTGGGCGACCAAATGGCCTTTTGGTCGGGTTTATATACACAAGCCCCGGTGGATGGGTGGAGTCTGCGCACTCGCAAGTTCTGCGGTGGATGGGAGGAGCGAAGGTAGAAGGAGAGAAGAGGGAAAAGTTGAGGCAACTTGTACGCAGGTGTCCCCACAAAGTGGTTTGATTAGACTCCGCCTATCCCCACCGGAGGCGCGGAGGAAGAAGAAGGAGAAACTTTGAGAGAGTGTCCCTGCAGGATGGTTCAAATAGACTCCACCCATCCACCGGAGGCGCGAAAGCAGGGGAAGACGGAGGTATGAACCATGAAGCCGTCGGATTGAGATGGTGAATCCTGATGAAAAGTTTACACTTCTTCGAATCACTTTACAGATTCCTGTCTGAAAGACAATTTTCAGAAAAAAAGAACACTTGTTTTATTGAAACATCAAGGAATTGGATTATTGGGTATTTAGCTCTAAAGAGAGCTGTTGGGTTCGATAGGGATTGGTGAGGCTTGACCAGACTCTAGTTGGAACTAGAATCCAATCGCGTCATCCTCGGATTTGTATGGCCAGGCGGGAAGGTGACAAGCAGTTACTGAAAATAAATTTAAAAGACAAATTTTTCCTTTATTCAGACATCAAATGGGTTGGATTTCTCGATATTTAGCCCTAAAGAGGGCTGTTGGATTCAGGGAAGGAGGGGGATTTGGGAAGGTAAGCTTCGGAATACTGGTAGCGAATATCCGACTTGAAGTCCTGAGCGATCTCCTCCACAAGTCGCTGGAATGGTTGGCGACTTGTCAAAGAGATTGCTCGGGACTCGATGGACTTCTGAGCGCTGTACCGGACAGAAACGATAAGGCTTCAGGTAGAGCAAGGAGACTCGGCGTTTATCCAAAAGCAACTTTCTAGCGTAGTGCGAAAGATCAGTAGGGGTGATCCGATCCGAGTAGTGGGACGGTCCTCCTGTCCACATCCGGGTGGTGGTGGCTATTGCATGCTGGTGAGTTGCGAATGAGAATTATGAAGGAACCCTGATCTTTTATACGGCCTCCGGTGGATGGGTGGAGCCTAAAGTCACAGGTTCCGGTGGGCAAATGGGCGGAGCCTAACGACCTTCCGTCAGTTGCGCGCGTCGTAGAGAAGAAACCTGAGAGATGAAAAAAGGAAGCGTGATAGGAGAAGGAAGAAAAGAGTTCTTGTTTGTATGATACTGGTGATTGAGAGAACAGAAATTTCAGTCTTGAATGAAGTCGAGGTGATAATGGTCCGCGAGTGGACCTTCTTATCGCAAAGATGAAGCTATTGTGAGCCTTCTTTGAAGTTCATCAGGGTATGAAAAAAATCAAAGTGACTTGTACACGTGTTTTCGTTCTGAAGGTTACTTGTGAAAACATCACGTTAAGTTTTTGAAAGTGTTTTAAAGGTCACGAGGACCACGACTCGCTCTTCCATTTTATCTCTGATATCAAGGTCACATTACGTCTTATCTTATTGTTAGTAGAAGAAGCTAAAAAGTCGGAGATAAGCGCGGACCGGAAGATCAAAACAGTGCTGGGAATTCGAATTTTCGTCGGCGCCGTCAAAAGTGCAACTTCACGTCATCCTCCCGCCGACGGTTTGCACTCAAAGGGCAAGCTGGTAGGTGTCACTGGTTTTGTCATCTTTTCATGTTTGCCGGGAAAGGAAGCGCCGCGGTTTTGAAGAGACGGAAGGATGAAGTAGAACTTTTTTGAATTTTGCAGGTGCGGATTGCGCGATTGGGATGTTTTGAGAAGAGAGCGGCCGGGGGTACGGTAATTTTCACAATATTTTCGTTGGATAGCGTGATATTTTGAAAACATACTGCGCAGGTGCAAGGCTAATCCGAGCGAAGAAATTCAAATTTTGGAAGTTCACGAACAAGAAAGCTTTATCGACTAGGAAACAATTTCAGCTTCTACTTTTTTTTTAGAAAATTTGAAAAAAATTTCAAAAATCAGATAAAATTTCCTGAACACACTCGAATTCTGAAAAAAATTCTGAAAAAAAAACTGAAACTATTTTCAGATTTTTATTTTGTTAAAAATCGGAAAAAAAAACTCAAAAATCAAATAAAATGACCTGAGCACAGTTTGATTTTTTTAGAATTATTTCACCTTTTCGGAGCTAAAATTCTGAAACAAGCCTGAAATTATTTTCAGGTTCCCATGTCGGTGAAAATCTTAAAAAAGTCTCAAAAATTGGATAAAATATCCGAAACACCCTCCAACTTACTTGGGACTTTTTCACTTTTCTGGATCTGAAATTCTGAAAAAAATAATCTGAAAATATTTTCAGACTGTCACATCGGTGAGACTCTACCAGAAATCTCATCAATCAGATCAATTTTCAGAATAACGTTAAAATTTTTTTTTGAAATTTCGCAGTTCAGTTTGGAGACATTTTTGAAAAAATCTGAAAAATTTGAAAAATCGTCATAAACACATCTTCACACCTCCCCCCCGCCCTCGAAGAAAAATTGAATTGGGTTAATTTTAAAAAATGTTCCAAAAATCTCTTTCTTCCTTGCTCTTTTTCGTAAAATTTCCTCTCTTTCTCTTTTTCTCTTTCTCGGTGCGATTCTCGCGACAGGGTCCCAAGCCACCAAAACGCAGGCCTTAGACTCCGCCCTTTTGCCCACCGGAAGCTGAGACTATAGGCTCCACCCATCCACCGGAGCACCTATAAAAGAAGCGGGTTCTGGCCATTCACTTCACCAGCTACCTAACCGAAATGGCTCGTACTAAGCAAACGTCCCGGAAATCGACGGAGAACCAAGCGCCACCAGCGACCCCGGCTCAACGCCTCGCCATCAAGAAGGCGAAGAAGGCGAAGAAGATGAAGAAGACTGGAGGATCCGAGAAGCCGCACCGCTACCGTCCGGGAGTTTTGGCCCTCCGGGAGATCCGGAAATACCAAAAGTCCACCGCGCTTCTCCTCCGCAAGTTGCCATTCCAGCGACTTGTGAGAGAGATTGCGCAGGACTTCAAGACGGATCTTCGCTTCCAATCGGCCGCCGTCATGGCTCTCCAAACAGCCTCCGAAGACTACCTCGCCGGAATCTTCGCCGACACCAACTTGTGCGCCCTCCACGCCAAACGAGTCACCATCACGCCAAAGGACATGCAGCTGGCAAGACGCATCCGAGGAGAGAAACCCTGATTCTAGCTCCGGCTAGAGTCTAGTGAACTCAACTCACCCCACCGAACCCAACAGCCTTCTTTAAGGCTACAAATCCGAAAATCCTACCCATTCGATCGTTGAATAAAACAAAAGTTATTTTTTTCCAAAAATTTTTCAGATAACACCACATCTGTTTTTGAAAATTCGAATACTTGTCGGCTTTTGTCATTTTTTGCTTGCACTCGAAGGGCAACTGGCATTGCGTTTTCTCGAGTCTGTTGTCGAAGAAGTTGAACCACCGCGATTTCAAAGAGACAAAAGGATGTTGAACTTTTTTTTCGAAATTTGAACCTCACTCGAGAAATCAAAACAGTGCTGGACATTTGTATTTGATTTCTCGTCGGCCCCGCAAAAGTGCAACTTCACGTCATCCTCCCGCCGACGGTTTGCACTCAAAGGGCAAGCTGTTAGGTGTCACTGGTTTCGTCATCTTTTCATGTTTGCCGGGAAAGGAACCGCCGCGGCTTTGAAGAGACGGAAAGATGAAGTAGAACTTTTTCGAATTTCCCAGGTGCGGATTACGTAATTGAGATGTTCTGAAATGAGAGCGATCAGGGGTACGGTAGTTCTATTCTCACAGTATTTTCGTTGGAGATCGTGATGTTTTGAAAACATACTGCGCAGGTGCAAGGCTTAATTGGAAATTTGATAGTTCACGAACAAAAAGGCTTTTTCGACTAGGAAATACTTTCAGTTTCTTGTTTTTTTTAGAAAATCTGAAAAAAATCTCAAAAATCAGATGAAGTGTCCTGGAGACACTCTGATTTGATTGGAACTTTCTCACTTTTTTGTATTTAAAATTCTGAACTAAATCTTAACTTTCTTTCAGATTTTCATGTCGGTAAAAATCTGAAAAAAATCTCAAAAATCAGATAAAGTGTCCTGGAGACACTCTAATTTGATTGGAACTTTTTCACTTCTCTGTAGTTAAAATTCTGAAAAAAAACTGAAATTGTTTTCAGATTTTCATGTCGGCAAATATCTGAAAAAAATCATCAACAAAATTGAGTTAATTATTGAAATAAATACCTCGGAAATGTTTTTTTTCTCTGTTTTTTTCCTACAATTTTCTCTCTTCTTCTTTTCCGGTTTGTCTTTGGGGACAGCGCGCCAAGCCACCAAAACGCAAGCCTTAGACTCCGCCCTTTTGCCCACCGGAACTTGGGACTATAGGCTCCACCCATCCACCGGAGTGCCTTTAAAAGGAGCGGGTTTTGGTCATTCTTTTCACCAGCAACCTATCTATCATGGCGCGCACCAAACAAACCGCCCGAATGTCGACCGGAGGAAGGGCCCCACCAATCGGATTTGCTCCACGTCCTCACTCTCACGGGAAGGCGGCGAGGAAACAGTCCAAGAAGCCGACACCTGGAGTCATGAAGCCGCACCGATACCGTCCGGGAACCGTGGCCCTCCGAGAGATCCGGAAATACCAGAAGTCCAACGAGCTTCTCATTCGCAGGTTGCCATTTCAGCGGCTTGTGAAGGAGATTGCTCAGGACTTCAAGACGGATCTCCGCTTCCAAACATCTGCCGTCATCGCTCTTCACGAAGCCTCCGAGGCATACCTCGTCGGAATCTTCGAAGACACCAACTTGTGCGCCATCCACGCAAAGAGAGTCACTATCATGCAGAAAGATATGCGGCTGGCCAGACGGATCCGAGGCGAGCGTAACTAGACCTTAGCTCCGGCTAGAGTCTAGTGAACTCAACTCATCCCCACCGAACCCAACAGCCTTCTTTAAGGCTACAAATCCAAAAATCCTACCCATTTGATAGTTGAATAAAGCAAAAGTTTTTTTTTCTAAATGTTTTTCAGATAACAACACGTTGCTTCCTGTTTTTGGACATCTGAACTCACAATAGCGCCTTCAAAATTTGCAACTTTCTCTCGTTTTCTCGTCGGAGGCTCGCACTCAAAGGGCAACCAAAAAATCTCGCGTGGCACTGACCTTGCTATCTTTTCACGTCTGTTGGACCGCCGCATTTTCAATGATATGGAAAGACGACCTCGAAAATCTTTGAAATTTCCATCGTATGCGGGGAAATCAAAACAGTGCTCGATATTTGAAATCTCATCAGCGCGCGCAAAAGTGCAACTTTCCGTCACCTTCCCGCCGACGGTTCGCACTCAAAGGGCAAGCTGATAGGTGTCACTGGTTTTGTCATATTTCATGTTTGCCGGAGTAGGGACCGCCGCGGCCTCGAAGAAACGGAAAGATGAAATATAACTTTTTTGAGTTTGACTGCAAGGCCGATTCAAACAAGAGTGTTTGCAACTTGAAAGTTCCTGAGGGTTCTCTTGATCATGAAATGTTCAGCTTAGTGAAATTCTTGAAAATCCACCGCTGAAAGAACATCAAAACAACAATTTTTGAATTAGTAACTGACTTCTCAACACCCCGCCATTTGCTCACATCATTATTCCGTGTATATGAGGCGAGTCGTCTCCTCGGTATGGCCACCATTCAATCCGTTCTACATTGAGGTCCGTCCGTCTCCGGCCGACTAGCGAGAGAGCGGTGTTTGTAGGAGACACATGAGAAAGAGAGGCGCTCTGGCTGGGCCGTTTGCGCGCAGAAAATTGTTTTGTGGTGAGATCTACAAGGGGAAGAGCAAGAAGATGGGGTGCCGGGATGGGAAAACAACACTAAAAGAAGTCAGAGGGTTACGGTAGATGTTTGTTAAAGTTTCGGAATTACATAAGAATTGTTTAGCTTTACATTGGGGTGGAAGAAGTTTTCCAAGATCAGCGGCTCGAAAATCCGGTTCCGGTAGGTTCTGAGAATACTGCGGGATCATTTTGATATAGCCGGTTATTTTGAAGATTACATCATCCAGACTAGAATTTTGAAGGAAATATTTTTGAAAAACTGAAAAATCGGCGGACTTCAAAAGAAAATGCTGACTGCACCCAGTCGATGCTGAAGTGGCGAAGCTGAGAGAGGATCGGAAAAAATTCATGGAACAAACGGATAAGGCGATCGCAGCGAAGGTTGAAATGAGAGAAAAGTTGATGGAAAGGCAAACGATTGCCACACCACTTGCCGCAACGTCGACTCCATTGTCACCGGAAAAGATCAAAGTGATCATGCGCAAGTTGAAGTCAGAGGATCCAAAACTCACCGAACAGGAGCTCGGCTCCATGATAGGTAAGAATTCCTCATTTTTTACATCCACAATAGGTTCTGTTTCAGGACTCAAAAGACTGACATTCCGGCGCTTCATGGACAACATGCAGATCAACGAGGAGAACATGGGAATTGTCATCAAAAAGGCGACGGAACGATTCAACCAGTAGAAGCAACAGCAAGATCATCTAACTATGATTTACCCCTCCCGTTTGTTGTACCCTCCCTACTTTTTCCTCAAATTATTTTTGTTCAGATTCTTTTTATCCTAATGTTTCTGATTATTGTGAATAAATCTAGAATTATTTATAACTGTTGTTTTTCATTCGCTGAGTTTCAAAGAGCTGAATCTGCTGAACATGTTCGAGGGCTGAATCAGCCAAACAGGAAAGTCAGTGGAAAAGCAGTCAGAGCCAGCGGATCCAGAAAGCGCTGCAATGTTTCCGTTTTTGGAGGGGAAGCAAGCTCCCAGACTCTGGCAGCGAGTCTCAGCAGACCAGTCCAAAGAAATGAGAACACTTATCAGGGTTATTGTCATTTTCTGTTCCCGAATCTGAAAACGATCTGCATCGATGTGCAAGAAAAGGATTGGCAAGCCTTACCTGCAAGGCGTATAAGGCGGTTACCGGGTTGTCTTTATCTAACTAAATTTTACTATACCCTCCGGTCTTCCCTCCAATGTCTTGTGATGTGGGAAGGTAAGTTGCACATCTGACGAGCTGAGGTGTCCTGCAAGACTCGTCGGGCGATATGCGGGTTGCGTCACCCAAAAAAAATGACTCGATGAACGAAGTACCCCATGCAACGAGACCTCTGCTGCCACGACAACACCTGTCCATCTCTTGGTCAACTAGTCTTTTCGATTATCATGTCATTTACACATTCACATCAAACATAAACAAACGGGGAAAGTAAAAGATGATTATAAAAACCTAAAAGATATTTCCAATTGGTACAAAGTCAACTATCGAAAAGCAACACTCTGAAGATATCGTTTTCAGAAAAAAAAACACTCTGAAAATCTCAATCACATTAGAAGAAAAACTCCGGCACAAACCGGATAAGAAGAAGGGCGACGAAAAGTTGAATTCCAGATGACCTTTAGGAAACACTCCGACTCGTTTATTTCAGTGAACGTTGGACAATGAACATATGTTGTTGTGGTTTCTCGTACAAAAAAAGCACTGAAGGTATTTCAAACACTTTGCAGTCTATGAAACTTCTCGTGATGCGGTTTTAGCACCTAGTGTCATGAAAGGTACAATAAAATATGTAGAACAAATGGAATTCCACGTTGAAAAAAGGTTTTGAAAGAAGGTTTCTATTAATCTGCTACAAAAGTCGTCGGCGACCATCTGATGTCAGTTCAACATCCAGAACTGCCTTTGAATCTGCATATGGTTTGTTATCCGCACAAGTTGATAAAGTTTCCGTCCGAACCTCCTCACTCGACTGCCTCTGAGCGGTTACAAATTTTATACAAGAAAATTGGTGTGAAAGTTTCAGCGTTAACCATTGTCCGTATGAATCGTTCCTGAGACAGAGAAGGTCTTCTCGCGGATTCCATAGAGAAGGTCTTCTCGCGGATTCCATTTGACGTTGCTCAAGATTGAAGCAAGATGCATTTCATGTTTTCTCAAATGTACAGTATTCATACCATTTGAACAAAACTTCTGTTTTTATGTTTTGGACCTGGTCATCCTTTAGTTCTCCTCTCTCCACAATGCTCGCAGCTGAAGGGAGGTCTTTAGGCTCCGCCCAGTCACGATCCGGACCGGTGACTGAGCTCCACCCACAGTCTGTGACTAGGCTCCACCCATCCGCGGTATAAAAGACGAGGGTTCAGTCTGTTTTTCTCATTAGCAACTCGTCTGCTGCAATGCCCCGCACCAAGCCAACCCCCCAACGGAAGTCGACTGGAGGACAAGGACCGCCAAGTCAGAAGTGTGCCCGGATGAACGCCGCCATCAATCCGTATGGAATTATGAAACCCAGACGTTACCGTCCGGGAGCCGTGGCCCTCCGGGAGATCCGTCAATACCAGAAATCCACCAATCTTCTCATCCGCAAGTTGCCCTTCGAGCGACTTGTGAGAGAGATTGCTCAGGACTTCAAGACGGATCTCCGCTTCCAAACATCCGCCGTCAATGGCCTCCAAGAAGCCGCCGAAGCTTACCTCGTCGGACTCTTCAAGGACACCAACTTGTGCGCCATCCACGCCAAGCGTATCACGATTACCAAAAAGGATATGCAACTGGCCAGACGCATCCGAGGAGAGCGAAACTAGACGATAGCTCCGGCTAGAGTCTTGTTGACCTCAAATCAAACCAACCCCCAACCCCCACCGAACCCAACAGCCTTCTTTAAGGCTACCAATCCAAAATCCAACCCATTTGATGTTAGAATGAAGCAAACGTTTTCTTTCTCAATTATTATTCAGGTAACTGCACTCGGGTGGCACTGGTCTCGTCTCGTCATACACACATGTCTGTCAGCACAAGGACTCGACCACCGTGGTCTCAAAGACATTTTGCCGACACCGAGGCCTACCTCATCGGAATGTTTGAAGACACCAACATGGACGCTCTCCACGTCAAGAGAGTCACAATTAGGGTCCTGGATGTTGGAATTATTGACGGTGCCCGCCAACACTGCAGCTTTTCGCCAGTTTTTTGCCAGTTTTTTGTCAGAGGCTTGCTTTCAAAGGGCGAATTGTGGTCTGGAATAGATGTTGGACAGAACTAGACACGCGTCTGTCGGAAAAGGAATTAGATCGCCGCCTTCTAAAGAGAAGGAAGGATGACGTTAAGCTTTTTTGTATCCATAAGTGAGCAAAGGACTACTGCATTTCTGGGTTTTCAGATGTTGAAAAGTTCTCCGGGATCCGCCGGAAATACTCAAAAACCGTGATATTCGGATTAGTGATCGAATTCTCAGCACCATGTCGATCACTTAACTCATAATCCCTCCGTGTCATGAAGAGCTCTACTACAATGGATCTGTGGACCCCTCTTTTGATTGAGTTGCAGATATAATAAGTTATCACTGCTCTGAAAGACTGAAAGAAAGAACACAAGAGGAGACGAACGTTAAAACGGTTCATAAAGATGGAATCAGATTTTTTTGAGGTCCTTTTGCAGTCCGTGGCTCTTTTTGCTGCTCGGGCCTGTCTGAGCCACCGGAGCAGAAAGAAGATTTTTTTTGCAAATAACCTAAAATTTCATCCGGATTCACGGAATTGTCATCCCGGAAACTTTGGAATAATGATTCAAAGCAAACTACAGTCATTTTCACTGTGGAAACCTCTCTTTTCCCCCTTAGGCCTGCTAAAAATACGGAATTTCAACCAAAGTACTCGAAAACCGTCAGACAAACGACCTTTCTTCTAACCAACCAAACTGTGCTGGAAAGGATTTTTGTGTTTTTTCCCCAAACTCTACTATACCCTCCGTTCTTCCTTCTAATGTCTTGTGATTGGGAAAGGTAAGTTGCACAACCCTCCGCCAGCAGAAGTCGCGTTATATGGGGGTTGCGTCACCCATTTTGGAACTCCAGGTAACGAAGTACCCCTCGCAAGAGATGTCTGCTCGCGGAGGTATTGTGCAATCAATCGGAGGTATTGTGCAATCAATCATCATTTCACCTGTCACTTTCCTTGAGCAACTGGTAGCCTCGATTAACGTTAACACATTCACGCGAAACAGAAACAAATGGGGGATGAGATAACTATGTAATTGGTACAAAATCAACTAACGGAAGTCATCAGAACATACTCTATTTTGAAACAGTTGTAAAGCACGTATTTCAATTTTCGAATGCTATCGGAAACCGATGGAGGAAAACGACGAGGTGACTTCTAGAAATCCCCTATAGAGTCCAGTTTGGGTCCATTTCATTTGAGAAAATGCAACTTGTAGCAGTGAAAATTGGCCAGAAATCATACACCTTCCAATTTTTATGATCTTTCTTGATCGGTGTAAATAAAACCAACTGATAGATTGATAACACTCCATCCGCATTACTGACCGATAGTTTTCTGTTTGATAAGAATACACCGGGTACGCTGTTTGCTTTTTTCGCACTCATTTGGAAACTCATTTCCTCTTCTCGCACACGGAAGACTTCAGTTCCAAAATGAAGCACTTGTATATTGACAAGCCTGACACCCTTCAGCCAGAGTATGTCCATATTACTGCTAGTGGTCTTGAGGCTGAGAAGAGCTATAAGTTCAATATGTTGTGAGTTATTGAGATCCCATCGGCTTTCCATGATTTTGTGCAGACTTCGTCACAAATTCGGGACCCACAAAGCATATTGCGTCTTGAAAGCAGACAAAAACGGGAAGATTGACATGGAAACTGCAAAACCCCTTCGTGGAACCTATATAGGTGAGCTTTCAAGTTGATTTCTTGACAGCGAAGTTTTCTGATCGAGTTGTATTCCTTATCAGCACCCCGCTGTTGTCGAAAAGTATAATTTTTCCGCGACGAAATATATGTTGAACTGTGAGAACTTTGCTTTCTATCATCAAGATACACTACATGTACCTGAATTGTCGGGTGTCACGAATTCTTTTCAGATGCTGATCCAATGGGACTCTTTCTCTCCATGGCACCATGTTCCGATTTTGCGTTTGGTGGTTACTTGAAGTGTACTCCACCAGTTCCATTCTTCTATCTCTTACAGTAGCCTTAGCAATACCATAAGAGTTCAGTAAAGGTTGAATTTTAGATTGCTAGACGAAGGAGAAAATGTTTTGGACCAGATGTACATCAAGAAACACTGGATGCACCCACTTCTCACTAGAACTGAAGTAGAGCACAATGGTTTTTTTGGAACATTGTTCAAACCACCCGGAGATGGACCGTTCCCATGTGTCATGGATATTTCTGGAACAGGAGGAGGGCTACATGAGCATAAAGTTCAGATTTCGGATGACTAACTAAACATGAAAGTTTATAGGGAGCAATGCTGGCCTCTGAAGGCTTTGTGGTCTTGTGTGTGGCATTCTTTCAATACAAGAAGCTACCCTACAAACTGGAAGATGTTGAAGTGTCATACTTCCAGGTTCCTTACACGAATTTTTGTTTTCATGGTTTTTCCAGTTTAGAAACCGATTGAATACCTCCTAGGACTACCGTATACCACTAACATGCTCGGTATTCAAGGAGTGTCGTTTGGAGCCACTATAGTAGATTTACTGGCAACGAGATATCCTCAAGTTTGTCATAAAACAGAGGGAAAAGGTCTATTTTTCAAAATTTTTAGATCAAAGCAGTTGTCTCCATCAATGGCCCCCATGCACAATGCTCTTATTCAATGCTCAAGGAAAATGGGAAGCCAATGATCGCTCCAATGTATCCTCATTTTGCATTGTTTTTGTCAAAATTATCCTTTTTGCAGTGTGGATGACTCTGGGCATTACTTCCTCAACTCAATTCTGGTCCCTGGACAATGTTTCAAAACAATAACACTGAATCTAACAGAAGAGAATGCGATTCCCTGGCATTGGATCCCCAAGGATACTGCATTTAGACTTATAGTAATGCCGAGTGTCCTTCAGGAGACAAACTTTATTATAGGGCTCGGTGGATGACTTGTGTTGCTCTTCAGTGCACTCTAGTCTGCATATCCAGAAGAAGCTTCAAGAAACAGGGCATTATGTTGAAGTATGCAAACTGAGAAGAAAAGACATACATCATTAGTTTTTTTGCAGCTCGACCTAATCAGCGGTGGACATTTGATGGAGCCTCCTTATTTCCCACATCACAACCTTGTGTACTCCAATTATCAAGGCTTCTATAGTGGATATGGAGGAGAAGTAATGCTGCATGCAAAATCACAGGAGAAAACATGGGCAAACACGCTAAAATTCTTCAAAAGAACACTCGGAAACCCATTACCCATGCCAGATTGGATTAGAGAATCGAGAATTGAAGGGCCACTGACTCCTCTTGCAAGCAAAAATTGAATATGAATACTTTTATAACCAAATATTTGTGGTGTTTTGGTTTTATACCCAGTGCATTTATTTTTTTCTTCTTTCAATTTTTTCTGTGTAATAAAACATTTGCCTCCAACTAACCAACAACTGACTGCCCCTCATCTGCAAAAAGCACTAATCTGCTCGAAAGCTTTTCCCTTTCGAATTGGAAATCATGTCGTTGCGTTCCCCCATTTCCACATTTCATTTCTCCCCTTGTATGACGTCGAAGTGCACGTTCTCACATTCGCCGGCCTCGCAGCCCTTTTCGTTGTCTCTCTTGTCAAACGTCTCTATTAGCTCACACGTTGTCTCGTTTCTGCCTGTGAGCCATTGATCGATCGTCATTTACTTCTGGCCTGCTTGCTTTCCAACCAAGCAGACATTTCGAAGGCTTTTCGTGCATTCAAAGATGGAATCTGCTAACCAAGAAGTTGCTAACCAAGAAGTAGCTAACCAAGAGGAGCTGAACACGGAGGTCTTGATTATCGGTGAGTATCTTGTATATATTGCATGAGAACATTCATTAGTTGCAATAGAATAAGAAAATGGCCCTAATTTAACCTCAAAATGTTTCAATTTCACATCATTTTCAACTTTTTTGCAGGAAATGGACCATCTGCCATCGCGCTCTCCGTGTTTCTCTCTGGTGTTACTCCGTACTATGACGTGGCTAACCGTCATCCAAACAAGGCAATTCACGAGCATCTTCTCGCCGCTGGGGACACCTCCCTTATTCAGCAGGTAATTTCCGTTGAGACCCCTCCAAATTTCCGATGAGAGCTTTACGATTCGGGATTTCCGTCGATTCCGCGGCGCTTTTGGTTGAAATGAAACAACAACCAAATGTTTGCTCTTGTTTTGATTAGATTTTGGCAGAAATTTTTCGTTTTTTCATGGGAAGTAGAAAGGGACTATGAATCTCGAATGCAAAATATTGTCGGAAGTATGAAAGTGGAGTATTCCTTTCTGGTTGGTCGTTTGTGGACAGACAAGACAAAATTACTAAGCGTAGCTAGTTTTTCAAGGCGCATTTGTCATTTCTACCCAATTCATACATTAACGCAAAACTGAAGCTACAGTGCGTTTCATAAGTATATGACCCCCCTGGATTTTGACTGTATCTCTCGACTCAGATTTTTCTGTAGAAAATTGTTGATGGCAAACGAAAGAGCGGCCAAAATAAGCACCAGACGCAAGTTTTCGTGGAAATTGGACAATTTTGAATCCCAATCTGATCAAAAGTATAGAAAACAGGCCGTTTCATAAGTATATGACCCCCCAAAATTTGGCAACTTTTTGTCAGTTTTTGCAGCTTTTTGATATGCAAATCACTTTTACAATTCATTTTTGCACATTCCAGTAGTTTTTATCACCCCTTGACATCTGAAACCTGAAAATTTCAGCTTTTCAAAAAATGTCAAAAAATATTTCTGAAAAAAAGTTCAATTAGTGAAAAATTGAAAAAGCTGAAATTTTTAGGTTTCAGATGTCAGGGAGTGATAAAAACTATTGGAATGTGCAAAAATAAATTGTAAAAGTGATTTGCATATCAAAAAGCTGCAAAAACTGACAAAAAGTTGCCAAATTTTGGGGTGTCATATACTTATGAAACGGCCTGTTTTCTATATTTTTGATCAGATTGGGATTCAAAATTGTCCAATTTCCACGAAAACTTGCGTCTAGTGCTTATTTTGGCCGCTCTTTCGATTGCCATCAACAATTTTCTACAGAAAAATCTGAGTCGAGAGATACAGTCAAAATCCAGGGGGGTCATATACTTATGAAACGCACTGTACAGTTGCAGTCGAGTTCTCGGCGTTTCAGGACCTCTTCTGGTACATGGACCCAAATGAAATGCCAACTCCAGGCCGATCAGTGGCAGATCTCTACGAAAAACTCATGCATCCGGACGACGAATCTCAAATGCCAAAATGCATCGACTTTCGCTCAGAACCACAACGCGCTGTCCCGCATTTGGTGATTGGGAAAGGGAGAAGTGGTGGAAGCTGGTGGGATGTATTCCTTGGCTTGGAGACTTTGTCGTCAGTGAAGCAGTTGAGCTTGCCGATAAGGGGAATAGGGGACTGTATTGGAATGTTCCGCGAGGATACGGAATTTACACGGTAATTATCCAACACTCTGGTTTTGAAAACTACTTTTGAACTTTCAGACCAAGGGCAAAACATGTTGCATGGTACTATAGGGAATATGTAACAGAGATGGGACTAGAAGCACATTTCATTGAGAACGAGGCTGTCAGATGTTTCCGCAAGAGTGAGGATGGAACGTGGCTCGTCAGAACGGATTCTCGTTCGATCCGTTCCAAATTCCTCGTTCTTGCGGGAGGATTGAGCATTCCGAAAACTCTGGAGGTTGGTGAACAAAGCCAGTAAATGACCTAAAAGTGAAATTTCAGTTCGCAACAACTGAAAAATCACCGAAGGAAAATATCGTTTACTCGAGGAAAGAGCTCAGGAATAAAATTAAAGAACTAGCGTTAGACAAGCCTAACCTTGATGTCCAGATGAGAATTCGCCCGCGTATCGAGCAAGTCGTCGTGATCGGCGGAGGCCTGACAGCTATGGATTGCGTCCATGAAAGTCACTCTTATAGGCTTTCGGTGGTCCATGTGTTCCGAGAGAGTGTTGAAGAATTGAGAAGTAAGTTTTTCTTCAGCAAATTTATAAAAACTCTATATTTTCTAGGGAACTTTGGACAGATTGATACGCTCAGCCAAAGATACCAAAAACAGCTTGGATTGATGACTGGAGATATCACACGACCTTGGTACACTCCTTTTCCCGACAGTAACGTGACAGACATTGTCGGTTACTACGCAGAGATTCACAGACGACGCGGAAGATATCGTTATCCGTTTGCTATCATGGTCATTGCGATTGGAAGCAAGCCGGACGAACTTGCACAAGATGCAATGGACAAGTACCAATTCTCGGATTACAAAAGTCAGGAAGACGACAGTATCTTCGTGTGTGGAGCGCTCGCTGGTGACAGATTCGTTGTCAATTCCGTCGGTGGATCTCTTCGTGTGGCACAGCATCTCTACAAAGCCAGATTCAACGAGTAACAGTTTCATTTCTGTTTTGGAATTCAACTTCATGATCTTTTTTTCTCATTTTTCCGTTGATTTTTGGTGCCCAATTTCCTTCTGCACCGATTGTGATTCTCTTATATCATAATTTAATACTTATCATCGAAATCTATAAAGAAAAAGTAACAATAAACTCAAAGCAGACTAGAAGAAGGATTACTGTATTACTGGCCCGCAGGTGTTCCATGCGATGCTCTGCCACCAGGAAAGGTCAGTTACGCAACTATCAGCAAACTGACGTCTGGTGCAAGGCTCATCGGGCGGGTTGCATCACCCGAAAAAATGACTATATGGAGCAAATTACCCCTCACAGGCGGGCGACGTCTGCTGGCGGAATCGCGCAACCAATCTACGCAACTTCGCCTGTCACTTTTCCCGGGCAACAACTCGTCTCGATTAGCGTGATATTAACACATTTACGCCAAACGGAATCAGTTGGGGGATGTAAAAGATATGGACACAATCTACACTAATGACTTTCTGGACTTTGAGAAAAAATGAAACTTTTTTCAGGTATTTCAAAAAAAAGAGCTCGGCGACTTGATATCTTCTTCAGAATCTTCAGAGACTGATTTGGAGCTCTCATTCCAACTTTTCTTCCCACCCAGTAATCAATGGCCTTTCCTTTGAAAACAGAAAGCCTCGATCCGATGTTTCAGAGAAAATGAGTCATCACGAAGCACTATCCGGTGAGTAAGAGAGAAAGGCACGTAGAGGCACCGTCCCTCGACGCCTTGCCCCAGCGCCTCTCAGAAACAGTGAGGTGGCATTTGCATTATCATCTTTTGCTAGCCCACACGCGATTTTTCTCTTCTCAAGTCTTTGTTTCTGCAAAATGATAACAGTTACTGAAAAGATTTTGCTCTAGTTATCTGAATTGTTTTTTGTCTTCTGTACAAAAATCTTTCAGAGCAATGTCCCGTCTTCCCCGTTTGACTGTCGTGAGAGTCAATGCCCAAAAAAGACCTCAGGACGAAGTCATTGCCAAAATCTTCAAAGTCCGCGATTTTGCTGAATACGGGAAATTGCTCGAGCTCCCGGGCCCAGTTTTTGTCAAAAACTTCAAGAAGATCATCGATACTGTGGGGCTATCGGCGACCAAAGTTGCGACGCTGTTTTTCAGTAAGATTATACTTTTGAAAACTTCAAGCAAACATAATTTTTCAGAGATTTCAAAAGACCAGTACGACACCATTCTCAGATCTCTGGATTTGAACCCCAATTACAAGTGTCACCTGGCCCTCATCTACCAAGCTTGTCTCCTCCAGCCAACACTCATAGACGATTTGCTCGATGAGAACCCTGATAGCTGGGGCATGAAACTGACTGGAGCTCAGACGAAGGTTCTTGAAGACTTTTATCAGAGCAATCACTACCCAAATCATAACCAGAAAAACGAATTGGCTGACAAAATCACAGACATCCAAACCAAGATCAAGAGAAATTATGGTACCATCGAACAGTGGTTCTCGCGCCGTAGAAAGGCAGATGTAAGTGCAAACTAATGAATCATCGAAAAATTGAAATCTTCCAGAAGAAAGCCGAAGCTGCTGCAAATGCCATGAAACACAGCGCAACATCTCCAGGAACATCTTCCGGTGGTCCGTCCTCTTCATCTTCCCAGTAACAATCTAAATTTACTTCTTTTTCAAGTATCGATTCCTCCGATTTCTGTTCGTCTTCCGTTTTTCATCTTGACTATTCGAATGAGTCACAAAACTCCAAAAGCTTTCATCATAAAGATATTCAAGAGATTCTCACAGCAGAAAGTGAGAGTTGGGCGGGCTACCAAAACATAATGCACCTGTCTGGGAATGATGCAACAGTGGGCGTGTTTAGGGAGAGGCAGAGTTACTGTCATTGTGGCCTCCTCTCTTCTGCTCCCCCTTTTTTTTACTCGATGACAGGAGAGACTTTTCACGAGCTGACGGAAACCAGGCAAACTGGTGGACTTTTTTGTTTTTTCTGTCTTTTGTCATTTTCTCGGGTGGTCTTGTTATCGTCCTTATATTAGAGGGGTCTTTCTGTTTCTATTTTCTTAATAACCGAAGCGTCTTTTTCATTCTTACAATTTTGTAAACGGTTCCATTTTTCAGACATCAATAACTTCAAGATGAACTACCCACCAACCGACAATTTCCGCGAGATTTCGGAAAAAATTGAGGAAAACATCAAGAGATCGGAGGAGGACATCATCCGGGACCTCTTCGTGCCATTGAGATTTCCAGAAGTCCAACAAATGGTGGCGACACTAACCGACTCTCAGATGTACACAGCTGCGCAGAAACTGAATCCGTTGTTTGGAATCAATATGAAGGAGGTCTTCAACATGATTCGAACGCGCTTTGGTAGTGATGACGAAGAACTCGCTCCGGATTCTTATCTTACCGCTCGGGCAAAGGAAAGCATCGCCATCCTTCTCGTCAACGCACAGGTTATTCCTGAAGTCTTCTTCGAATGGCACTGTACCATAGACTCCTCCATTTCGCGGAACCGGCGATTCCCGGATTGGCAAAGAGCGATTCTGGAGAAGGTGTATGAAGAAGTGAAGTTACCATCCCAAGAAAAGAAGAAGGAAGTTTTGAAGAGCCTCCTGTTGCCAAGAACGGACGGAGAACTCAAAAGAGTGAATAATTGGTTCGCGGATCGCAGAAGGAAGGTTAGTTATAATTATCACGTTAATTACTTGAAAAGATCTATATGCTGAGAAATGCTTTGGTTTTTAGTTGTTTTCCGTGGAAAATCTCGTTTCGTTTTCCAACTGTTTCGTTTTTCAGGACAGGAATGAGCCAAAGCGTGCTCAAACCAACCCAACATCTCCTCTCAACTCCGACATTTCCACGGATCCTTCGCTCCCCTCCTTCTACGACCTACTCGCCGGACTTTTATCCGTCTCCGTTGCAACCGATCCTCCCCTCCTCTCCTCTACTACTCCTTTAACAACCCCAACCACTTCCTCCAACCTCTGATGATCCCTTCGTTCCGTTCCTCCATTCGTACGCCAACCAAGCGCCCCAACTTTTCCAGGCTATAATGATTCCACCGCTTTTTTCCTACACTTCTCTTCCAATCAACCCAATTCCCTCTTTCAACTTGTTATGTTATCACCAATCTTTCCCTCAGTATCCTTTATTTCTAAATTGTTTGATCTATTTCCTATTTCATTGTTTTTTCACATATTCTCCGAGTTTTTCTGTTTTTGTAAATTGTTACATCCTTTTTATTGTTGTTAATTTTGTTTATCATGAAGATATTCAATAACTCATTTAAAAAAAATGTCCTGGCATCTTCCCTGCTCCGGCTTTTTTTCAGATCAGAAGACAGAAACTGAGAAAAAAACGTGAATGTAGTCAGTATAGTGGATTTGAACTCTACCCTCAGTTAATCTGATCAAAACTCACATTTATCAGAATAGTGTGTGTCAGAAACGAGAGGATTGGGATGACATTGTACTCGTATAGTGGAATCGCACATCGGAGTCTGGTCGGTTTCAGTGTGTATCTTTCTGACTACCGTATTCGGGATGTTTTTGTATATAAGGTTCTTTCAGGGGAGTGTTGAGAGTTTCATTTCATCAAATCTCTTGTTTTTGGTATTTACTTACAGAGTATTATTCTTGCAGAATGTCTGAGCGGCCTTACTCTTCTGTGAGCAAAAGTTTGGACGACTGTGTTTCCAAAATTGATGACGAAGTATCTGAACTCTCCTGTGGAGAAAAGCGGAAAGTTTGTTGTTACCCCGATTTCTGTTAGAAAAGTTCTTTGTTTTCAGCTTGAGAGTCAAAAAACTACAGTCAGTGAAGATGTTCCCTATTCTATTACCCCCTATGTGCCACAAGACGAGAAGAAAATGAAAATGGTGAGCTAAAAACACGAAATCCTTTATTGAATTGTTCAGGAAACCCGTTCATCTTCTCACAGCCGTCGCCATGTTTCATTCTTTGACGATAAGAAAGAAGAAAGTTCTTCTGGCGCCCACCAATGCACTTCTGTGAAGGAACACCTTTATCAAGGTGACAATCAAAGCTCTTCTCGTCAGAGTCCTTCTGGTCACAAGTCGCTGCATTTGAACTGGCATGAAAGGAAGAAACGAGAGGAAAGAAGTCCAGTTCACGCGAAAAGTGAGAGTTGAGCATGTTACTGCGGAAACTTTGTTATGTTTCTCATGTTTCAGAAAGAACCAGCAACAACTAACCTGGAAGAGAAGAATCATCCGTTTTCTCCCATCTCTCCAATTCTATACGTTTTTTTTCTGTAATTATATGCGCAATCTAATCAGTAAACTATTCATCCTATTTGTCAGTCCATTTGCATTTCAATTGGCTCATAAATATTTCAGTTTCACTGTTTTGTTATCGACTGTGTTTTCTGCTATCAAAATGAACTCATCTTCTAGTTCAGAAAGCTATTTCCGCTCAATTGAAGAGCAACTTGCTGTCCGCACTAACTTCATGATCACGCATTTGGAGCAGATCACTTCTAACAGCATCCGGGACTCCAGTTCACAAAATTCTCGTGTTTCCTTCACAGATTCGAAGCCTTTAGCAGTTTGGATAGAAGTAGAGATGGAAAAGATAGCAAAGGTACCACTTCAAAATGTTCAGGACATTTGAGAGATCCCATTATTAGATCACAATAGCTCCAATAAACTGCACTTATGACTCTGATCAAGCATGGAAGATCCCTCCACTCATGATGTTCACCATACACAACCGAGAAGTGTATCTGAACATTTCTACGACTTGGACTGACCTGAGTCGTGAAGTACTTGAGAAGATAAAAAAGTTATTTGGTTCAAATGTTATGATTAGTGGCTTGACACTTCGAAACATCAGGGTAACAGCTGTTGTGATGGAATTGGTGGCCTATTTTGATGTTACAAAGCTGCAGGTTGAAAATTCAGGCGCTCCAGGATTGGAAAACTTGAGTGGAGTGAGTTTACTATTACTGCTATGATACCGAATTTTTATGATTTCAAGATCACATCACTTTTCATGATTGGATCTGTGGACGCTGGAACTTTGAAACTTATCAATAGCACCAAAAACCTTCTCAATTTGCAAGTCCAATTGGATTTCGATAGTGACAGCAAATCATTCCTGGATGGAATAATCAAACAGTGGAGATCCGGGGAGCGTGAAATCAAAAAATGGGAAGTTCAAATCCCAATGCAATGGAAATACCTTCCAAGAGATTACGTCAGACATGATATCCGAGACAAGAGTGTCTTGAGGCTACGAATTGAAGAAGACACATTGACAACAAAGAAAGCTGTATTGACACTGCACTAAACTTTTCTGTTTTCGTTGTTTCCTTGTAGCAAAATGCCTTTCCTGCTTTTTTTTGATGCCTAAAACCCTGAGAAAGCCTAAGAAAGAACCTAGAAGCTCTCAAGCAGTTGTTCCTTTCCACCCCACTTTTCCACTATCATCACAATATCACCAATCTCCGACCAACTCTTTTATTTTTCATCTTCCCCCCCCC
>LR538316.1:148989-165573 GCA_900883565.2 Caenorhabditis panamensis
GGCCTTCATTACCGTCTTGTTATTACCGAACCTTCTAGTATTCTGAAGGGGAGGCCTTCATTACCGTTTCTTATCTCCCAGTCCTCGGTTGGACAAAACCCTTTTCCCTTTCACGTGCTTCGCCTCTTCGTGGCGAAAGGGATCAACCGATTCTTTCTCTTGAGGAATGATCGGGCTAAGAAGCACAATCCTCTTTTTCCTTGTCTCTGTTTTTCTAAGTGTACTCCGGTTCCTTTTAGGCGGAAGTTGACTCGATAACTTCAAATCGACCCGTCCTTCAAGACCAGGAGCGTTTTATAAACAAAAAAAGAGACCGAGAAATATTTGTGTGACTGTCTTGTTGTTTATTGAATTCTAGAAGTGTTAGATGAATGGCGGCGCAAGCCAGGTTTGTTAGCTGATAGGGAGATAAGACTACAAAGGTACAATTGAGGATCAGAAAAATGAATTCGTGTCAGAAAAAACGTGCAAGATTGAGAAGATGATCGGATAGAGCATCGAAGGTGTTCAACTTATGATTTTTCATGAATGGAATTTCTGGGAAAAACGCTTCAAAGAACGAAATTCAGTTCAAAAAAGTTTGAAGGCGTAGATACCCTTGTCTTTTATGGCGTGAATCCTTTAGCATCATCACTACAACATCTTCCCAATCTAATCAAAGTCTTCCCCTTCTCACTACAATCGCTAATAGTACACTGGACCTGTTGTGTGTACCCTTTTGTGTAGCCTCATCAGACAGAACAACTGCACTTTCATTCTGATTACTGTGTCTCTTCCAAAATGCCGAAGTTTCTGGGTATCGAGTGGATTGACTTATTTTCTAATATTGAAAGAAAGAAACAGTTCTTTTCTGTGATCCTTGAGTCAGTTCTGATTTACCCAATTGGAAATTTGCCGATTGTTTTTCCTTTGCTATTTGTGAGTTTTTTTCTGAGATTGATGCAGGAAAAGTAGTTAAATTTCAGTTCCTCTCTTCTCAATGGGTACTTTTGGGTTTCTATGTTACTTGGTATCTTTTTGATAAGGATACACCAATCAGAGGTGGTTATACTACCCAATGGGTGAGAAAGTGAGTAAAAAACTGAGAAGATGATCAGCGAAAAAAGAGTATTTTTCAGATTACCGTTAGGAAAATGGTTCGCGAATTACTTCCCAGCAAAGTCTATCAAAACTGCTGAATTACCTGCAGAAAATAACTATCTAGTAGTCTGTCATCCTCACGGAATCATCCCGATGGGTATTTGGGCATCATTTGCTCTCAATGGCACCGGAGTCTTTGAGAAATTCCCTGGAATATCGTTCACTAGCAACTCTCGGAGTCAATTTCAAAATTCCATTCCGCCGTGAGATATGTTTAGTTCATGGATGCATTGACTGTTCCAAAGAATCACTGGAATATGTGCTGGACAAATCCGGAGAGAAGGGAAATGCTGTTGTGTTATCTGTTGGTGGCGCCGCTGAAGCATTGGATGCACACCCAGGGACCCACAATTTGACTTTGAAGTCTCGAAAAGGGTTCATTAAAGAGGCACTTGTCACCGGAGCAAGTCTAGTTCCAGTGTACTCTTTTGGAGAGAATGATGTGTTTACACAAGTTTCTAACCGAGAAGGGAGTATTTTGAGGAAGATTCAAGAGCTTATAAAATCTGTGACAGGAGTCGCAACACCGCTGTTCAACGGAAGAGGTCTTCTGCAGGTAACAAAAAGAAAGAAGGATCGAGTTAAAATATTTTTGCTTTTTTAGCACAACTTTGGAATCCTGCCACGTCGTCGACCAATCAACACCGTTATTGGTGCTCCAATTCGTGTTGAAAAGACCGAGAATCCTAGTCAAGAACAGATTGATAAACTTCATGAGTTGTATTGTGCAAAGCTTACCGAACTTTTCGAAGAGCACAAGCTGAATTATGGAGTTGCCAAGAAAACCAAAATTAGCTTTAAGTAATTATGATTTGTTTTACTGACCAAATAAAGATATCAAAAGCCAGTTACTCTTCTGTTTTCTGTTTTTCATCCGTCACTCTTTCTTCTATAGGTCATATGGCAGATGTTTAACAATTGTGTAGCCCGTCTCTAGTGGCTTTGGAGTCTTATCTGTGTCTCTGCTACCCGCACAATCTCTCATTCCAACTTTCAATCGGTGAAGACAGGTGTCATGATAACAAATGTGGTGTGTGTAGTCTTGCGTGTAGTGGGAGGGGGTGTCCTAGTGGTCTCTTCTCGCTTATGATATTCTTTTCCCTTTCATTCCTCCTGTTCTAATTGTTCTACACACCGATGCCTCGTTTTCTCGGCATAGATTGGGTGGATATTCATGCTCCATGGCATCAGAAACTCTCATGCTTGGGCATGCTAATTGAAGTTTCTATTTTACACCCGATTATCAACCTGTTCACTTTGCTACCAGTTGGATTGGTAGTTTCTTCGTTTTCTGAGTAAAAAATGAGAAGAAAGTTTCAGTTTCTACTTTTTCAATGTTTCCTGCTTCCGTTCTACATTGCATGGTTCTTTTACGACAAGGAAACTCCGAGGAGAGGTGGATATAAAACAGAATGGTTTCGGAGGTAACACTTCAAACATAAGCGAAGGCCTTGCTTTAAATTTGTGTTTTCAGACTCCCACTAGCCAAGTGGTACGCAGATTATTGGCCAGCCACCTCAAGAAAAACTGCTGAATTACCACCAACTGAGGTAAGTAACTGGAACAATCTCAAACTACTTCAAAACTTTCAGAACTATCTCCTCGCATGTCATTCACACGGATTCTTCCCACTTGGCGCCTGGGCCAGCTTCGCAATGAATGGAACTGGGGTCTTGGAAAAGTTCCCTGGAATACAATTCAATTTGGCTACCCTTGGAATGAACTTCAAGATTCCTTTTAAACGGGAACTGTGTCTTCTGCATGGATGCATTGATTGCTCCAAGGAATCCTTAGAATACGCTTTGGATGGTTGTGGAGAAAAGGGAAAAGCTGTGGTACTGTTTGTCGGAGGAGCCGCAGAAGCTTTGGATGCTCACCCTGGAACCCACGTGCTAACTTTGAAATCTCGAAAAGGATTCATCAAAGAGGCCCTAGTCACTGGAGCTAGCCTTGTCCCAGTTTACACTTTTGGGGAGAATGAGGTGTTTTCAATGGCTCCGAATCCAGAAGGATCACTGCTTCGGAAGATTCAAGAATTCGTCAAAGAAACCTTTGGAGTAGCAATTCCATTGATGAATGGGAGAGGAATTCTGCAGGTGAGACAGTGTTTTTCAGAACTGAGACTGACAGATTGTTTTAGCACACTTTTGGAATCTTCCCTCGCCGTCATCCAATCTCCACCGTCATTGGTTCCCCGATCAAAGTTGAGAAAGTGAAGAATCCAACTGGAGAACAGATTGATGAGCTTCACAAAGTATACTGTACCAAGCTGGAAGAGCTGTTCGAGGAGTACAAAACGACTTATGGAGTTTCAGAGGAAACAAAAATCGTCTTCAAGTGATAATAATTCTCTCATTGTACCTTTTGTTCCATGTTTCTATTTCTCTGATTATCATATTTCTCTTTCCATTTGAGTTGACCCCCCTTATGCCCGGTAATGTAAAGAGAGATGTTGCAAAAATGTAAAAATCCCAGGGAAAATGGGTTCTCATGACCTCTCCCCCTTGCTCGTAATGGGAGAGAGTAGAGTGATACCGGTCGCTGCCCCCACTTTGTATTGTTCACATTTCCCCCTTCCCCCCTCAAACCGACCACACTCGCCATCCCACTACTCGCTCCAAAAGGTAATTTTGCACCATTTTTTCCACATAAATTGTTGCATGTGTTAAGAGAAAATGAACATTTGTAAAAAAAACAGTTGGTTTCCCGAAAATAATCAAACGCCCGCTCCTTGCCCGAATCCTACTGGGAAACACGTTATCGGAGTTTTATGGCATCTTTTCGCCGCGGTTTTGTGTATTGTTTCAGACGGGCTTCGCTCTCTTTCCCATATTTTCCGATTTTAGTTCATGCAACCATTCCGGCTTTGTATCTCCCAGAGTTACACCTGGAAGTTTTCGTTGTAAATCGATAGTCACTGTTTCGGTTTTTGTAGCTTGTTGGAATTGCCTGTCAGTGCATGCTAAAACGTGGGAACGTTCCGGTGTTTTGCGGGCTAGCGGTTTGTCGCCTTCTCCACTGTTTCCACTGTTCTGTTCTCCCCTCCGATTTCGACATATTGATTTTGTGCTTGTCTTTCAGATCTCTCCGTTTCCCTCCGTCTTTCTTCACGATGTCCGCGCCGTCGCACCGAATGCCCGTCATGAAAAAACCCGTCTCCAAGAAAACAACATGGGATACAGCAAGAAATGGTCCTCCGAGAGCAGTCCCGAAATCCAACACTCCCTGGAACAGTGCACCTGGTTCAACTGCCTCGGTCTCTTCAGACTTTCCACCACTTCTCTCGGCCCCATGCAATGACTCAGCCCCATCGACTTCGTCTCGCTCGATGATGAAGTTGGGAGATGGGAAGTACACCGGAACACCACTGTTCAAGAGTTCGAGACCGCTGTCTGGAAGCGAGGTAATCAACCAACAGTTTTTGTTTACATAATACAACATATGTGGGGTAGTAACGCTTAGATGTCCTTTTTTCGAGTTCTTCAAAGTTCAAAGTCTTCAAAGTTCCTAATTTCGGACTTTAGTTTATATTTTTAGATATCTTCACAACCAAACTTGCACTAACTAGCTGAAATTTTCAGAAAGAAGCAGTAGAGCGAATGGTTCACGCCGTCTACGACCTGCACACCACACCCAACTATCAAAATGATCAACAGTGGGTGACAGATCCGAAACACGTTTGCCGAGTTCCGTTAGATGACTTCTTGAGGGAAATCAGCAACTTTCTGAAGTGAGTTATAGACTTTTTCTAATTTTTGCCCAAAACTGAAAGAAATTTTTTCAGTTTTTATTAGGTTGGCAACTTTTATTGGCAACTTTTACAAATTAAAATTTTTTTGCTGTCTCTCGATTGTAAATTTAGCAAAAAATGAGAAATAATACAACGAATAAGTCATTACTCTGAACACTCATTAGCCAAATAGCATCATTCAACTCTCAGTTTCGACGAGATAAAACGAGAGATCCAAAATGTTGGTGAAATTTCAACGTTTTCTTTCAATTCCGGAGTGAGAAACCAGAAAAATCACAAAAGTTGTCAATCGTCTCGCCACTGAACAGGTTTTTGTTTTTTTTCTCGTTTCTGGACCAATTTTTCCGATTCTTTTTGATATATTTGGATAGGAAAGAGGATATGGAGCCTAAAAATAACCAGTTTGGTTAGAATTCTGGAGTTTTTCACTGCAAATTATCAATTTTTCTGATTTTTCCACCAAAAACACAAAAATATAAAAATTTCCTTTGAGAAACTCAATCAACCTGGTCAAATTGACTGCTTTTAGGCTTCAAGGCATTTTTTCTATCCGTTTTAGCGAAAAAAAGTTAGAAAAAATCATCTTTTTTCGCATTTGTAGTACAAGAAGTCAAGGAAAGAAACTTTTTCCCGACCTAATAGTGCTTGATTTTCGAGCACACGGCAAGAGTTTCATTGGAGAAACAGTAACTGAGTGTTTGAGTGAATGTAACCTTAAGGATTTCAGTAAGGAAGGAGTTCCCCATTCCGTATACCTGGTCGGAGGAGCAGCATCGTCCGTTGTGGTTCCGGAGCACGCGTTCGAGGACATCGACGTTCAGTTCTCCATGACCCCGGCCAACGAAGACGACAGGTGCCGCATTTTTGGAGAGATCAGGGAATTCGTGAAGTGCATGCTCCACGACAAGTATGTCGAAGAACCGGAGAGCGTCATTCACAAACAGTTTGTGGTAAGAAAACCTGTTATCTGGGGGGAAAAAAGTTCTATCATAAAAATTTTCAGAAGACCAAGTGCGAGTCCGAAGATGCCCCAGACCAAGCTAATGGAAGCCCGGGAAAGAGAAGAGTGCCGCTCTGGAGTTTGTTGTCGTTGTACAACCACTACGGTCGTCACATCGACCTCAAGTTCTCGGCTTCCGATGAACGGTCGTATGTGTTGTTTGGTGACTCCATCCAAGTGAACATCGATTCCTTGGTGAAGAAAGAGAACCGAACTCCTCTCACCGTCCATTCCCCAACTGGCTACCTGGAACTGGTACGTTTATGATTATAGTCTTTCATTTAAATCCTGGTTTTGTTCAGGCCATCAACTGTCTCAAAGACAGATTGATCTACACCAAGGCTCCAGAAGAAATCTTTGGCGGAGGACTTCTGAAATACGCCAATGTTCTTCAGAAGGGACAGAAGGACCTGGATAGAGTGCCACAAGGATGGGTCCCAATGCGGATGCAGAGAACGTAAGGACTACTCTCTCTTGCTAGTAGTTTCTAGTTGATATTTTTCAGTCCCATGGTCAAGAAATTTCTTGGAGATCACTTCAAGAGGGGGGTCAACTTCGAAGTGATCTCCAAGTACATGGAGACCCACTACCCAGTTTTCGAGGGTCCGGGAAAGCTGGAGACGTTCGAGAAGCGGATGAGATTCTTGGCGAATGTTGAAACGGTGATCCAGGAGGCAGAATTGGAGGAGAATGATGGAGATCGTGGAATGGCACTTGGAGTGATCAGAAAGGACAAGGCAAACGTAAGCAAACTACATACAACAAAGAATACAATTCAATTTAAATTTTTCAGACCAGCCTTTGCATCGAGAAGATCCGCGCCGATCAGACAGAAAGAGCGAGACGTTTCGCGGTGGAGCAAGAACGTCGTCTCAATCGAGAGTTCCCGCGACTTGGTGCCAGGCTCTGAACGAAACAACGGGTTGATCAAATATGTACATATTACTCGATCTCTAGACTGAACCAAAACTTCTTCTAACTATACCTTTCTTCTTTCTATCTATTTATTCTTTCTTAACTTTTTCCCTGATCTAACAACGATGTACAAATTTAGAAATATGAAATTTTCTCTTTTGATTCTTGTGTTCTTCTCTTTTTTCGAATTTAACACCGGACACCCTAATCCCGGAAAATTCGGTAAAGAGCGGAAATTACTTTTTGCGGAGATGAAGGCAAAAAACGTTTACTTGCCATCTGCCCGTCCACCTGTCCACCTGCGAGCCCTCTGCGATTTCTAATCCGTAGAGGGGCATTGCGATTGATAATTGCCATAGTAGAAGGCGTGGCTACTCCTCCAAAACAGAAGGTGTCTTGGGACGAGGTAATTTGCCTCCTCCCTCTCTTTTCGAGGCATAACTCCAACACAATCACTCGACTACTATGTCTCGTTCGTGTATTCTCATTCTTGCTCTGGTCACCACTGTTTCCAGCCTCAGTTGCTATGTAGGAGTAGATGGAGATGTGTCAGTTTACGATGGATTCAAAGCATGCGCATTCAAGGCCTATCCAGAAGGTACCATGGCCTCTCAAGGGGTTACGAACTTGGAAGAAAACGCTGTTGACGTCGGCAATAGCGATGCACTCGCGTCTTGTGGATTCGAGGTAAACCATAAAAACTTAGTTTTACACCATCGAATCTCCTATTTAGGTCGCTGCCAAAGACAAATACACCGTGTCCTGTCGCTGCTATACTGACAACTGCAACGACGAGCCATCCGCCCGTGAAATGATGAGAAGACTTCTCCCATTTGACTCCCTCGTCAGTTTCTCTGCTCATGTTTCTAAAGATAGCCCTCCTCATCATTCTATGTGGTCTTCGATCTTCCCTCAGACAGAGGAATGAATAAAAAATAATGAATTCTCCTGTTTGGTTTGGAAAGTCGTTAAAAAACGTGGAGAACCCCTCAAAGTTTGGCAAAACGGGGGAAGCAGACTTGGTAAACAAGAAAAGAGCCAAATTTAAATTTAAGTGAACTGCGGAAAAAACCGTTCGTGCTATAGGAAAAAAAATTCCATAGGAAAAAAAAACGAACTAAGTTCACGGTCTGTTTGCTCCCCTGGGAGTTCTCTGCCATCTTCAAACATCGAACGAGTAAACAATCTGACAAAGTTTGTGAAAAAAGGCGGGGAAAAAATCCAGTATAAAAAGTAACTCAAAGAAGAACTGCTCATTCACAAGGTCTCCATCGTCATCACTCCATAGTTCTACAATGTCGACTTCCGTACTACTCATTCTTGCATTTTTGACCGGAGCTGCAAGCCTCATCTGTTTTATTGGTATTGGGAAAAATGTTCAACCTTACGACCGCTATACTCAATGTGCATATCTCATATATCAAAACAAATCTGTTGTGTCCTACGGCATCAAAAAAGATCACAAGGATGACGGTACCAATCTACACATGTCAGAGACAGTTTGCTCATTTGACGTAACTTTAAAAAAACCTAATTTTTTGAAATTATCCTTCTTATCATTTCCAGATTCCGAACGAACATGTTATTACCGCAAAATGTCGCTGTTTCCATGACAAATGCAATAGCGAGGAGTCTGTTTTGAAAAAATTCTCAGATTTCTTCCAATGCTGACACCAATTAATTCCTCAAGTGGTTTTCCTATTGTAGTTCCTAGTTTGTTCTGTTTCATGTCTTTTTCACTTTGATGTGCCCAATCCTCATTGTATCTTTTACTGGGCTACCTCAAGAATCTTTTTCTAGCTCTAGCAATAATAATTTGTTTGCTTTCAATCAAAACAACTTGTTTTTCATCAAAAATGAATTTGGTGTCAAAAATCAGAACGCGTTTCGAATAACATTGATAATCCCCAGGCGAAAAAATATAGCAGACGACGGATTGAGGCCCCTTTCTGGTTGAGAATCATACAAGTAAATATCTTTTCGTTCTGACTCTCTGATTCATAAATCCCAACATTTGGAAAGCTCAACGACGCCAAATATCTCCCTTCCCAGCTTCCGAGCAAAAGAGGCCAAATCCGCATGCTTTTTCCTGTTTGCCCAGAGAAAAAGAAAACGTGATTCTCTTCCAAATGGACCCTTTTCCTGGAGTAAACAACATTCGGGCAGCTGACGCACACGTCTACTAGTCGTGAGCCGACTCGGAAATGCAGAGCCAAGGCTTCTTCTCTCACTCCTCCGCGATGGAAAGCGGATTAGAGAGGAAAAATGACACATGACGGCTGGCGAGGACTGGCCTAGAAGATACTGCTGATAATGAGGTGGCTCAGAGGAGGCGAATGTAGATTTTGGCACGAAGATAGGGGAATCCGTGAACGCAAGAAATGCCTGCAAAAGCGGCGTTTTAGGCTGGACACTCGGGAAAAAATAGAGAAAAGCGAAAGCAAACTTAAAGCGGATTCAATCAAGAAGCCCGATACAGCACTAAAAAGCTTTATGGCGATTATCAAAAACCCATCTAAATGTTTTGTTATCATCTCTGTTCTTAAACTGAACTCTTATTTGTCTGCTTGACAGAAATTAGACTTTTCATGTGGAAGTTTTTTATTAACATGGGAAATACACCGGGATAAATTACTAGCTACGTGATGAAACATTTCTGAAACCCTCAGCAACATATCTCCTTGATCTGTGCCATTGAGCCCGGTGTTTTGCAGTATTCTTCTGCTTTTTTTGAATCTGAAAGTACAAATGCTAACACCAAAACAAAAGTACGAACAAACCGGGTCTCGGGCAGCTCGTGCACATACTTTCCGCGATCTTGACGATCCTGGATGGACAGTTTTTGGATCCTGGTGCAGATATCACATGAGTTCCGAAGCAAACGATGAGAAAGAATAGGATAAAAAGTAGTCTCATAGCTGAATACGGTCACGCCGCTCGGAATAAGAAAAAATAAGACTTTTTCCTTTTGCTGGTTGGTGATCTCTGTCGACCCCGCCCTTCGTCGCTGTTCTGAAGAGATGGCGCCATGTCTGCTAATCTTTGATGGAGCGGAATGCGTAGAGATGTCAACAAAGTTGTAAACAGCGTAAGTCGGAGCACGGAAGAAATGAGTGCGCTTTGAAACTGAAGAGATGGATCCAGTTGCAACTCGAGCAAACTTCAAAATGTGTCTCCGGAAACTAACGAGGGAAATGTTTTTTGGGCACCTTTCAGCTTCTGGGGTCTAGTATCTGAGATTGCATAATAAACTTTGAAGGTTGTTGAAGTTCCAGTGACTTTATGTCAGTTTATCAGTTCCAGACAGGACAAAAACGCACGGAATAAAGTTCGAACTCAACACACAAAAGATGAAGTGAGAAAAATCACGTCCACAAATGGAAACACTTTGGAAAACTAAATTCTATCATGTTTTATAATCACTAAACGGTCTACGGATTGTACGAATCCATAAGACTTTCAATGAGTCAGAACACAGAGAACTCAAGAACAGACGGCTGGATCGGGTAAGCAATGTAGAATTTTCTAAAACATCTTCTTCCAGAATTACACTAAAAGCCTAATTGAATGATGGCAAACTCTTTCTTTCACTCACCTTGTCGGATTGACAGTCGCAACTTCCGTGAATGGCAGTTTAGACTTCTAAATATGAGTTCTGGTCTCAAAAAATTTCCTGGTCAGTCAATTTTTTTTCCATAGAGCATATTCATGCATATTGATAACTTTTACTGCTATTTCATTCAACTATTCACATTATACTTGTTTGTCTGTCTAGGGAATGTGGGTGTATGCACATAAACGAACAGGAAGTTTAGTATAAAAAGATAGTGTCACTTGAACAGTTTGCTCCATACTTCCAGTGTCAATTTTGAGTTAGGTCAATCAATTATCACTTTTTCCACATGATTTGAAGGAAGAGGAGTGTCCTATGACTCAATTTACTCTAGTCTTTCTTGCTATAAATTCGAAAGTCAATCAACAATGCAACATGACTTTCTGGAGCGGGAGCGCTTCATTCCTAGACAGTTTTCAATTTGCATGTCAGGCAACCAATCAACACGTGCTCCTTCTTTGTTCTTTGACCGTTCCGATGGGAAGTTTTTCGGTTCGGCAATCCGATTTGCGGTAATCTGAATTTCCATTTGATAACTCTATACTTGCGTAAAAGGAAAGTAAACAGATGGAATTCTGTTTAGTTTGAGGTGAAAGGTGAGGCACGTCTTGCTTCTTCAGCTTTTTTCCACGTTTGATCTGATTAGCGAGGTTTTTATCAGTGATGTTCCGTTTTTTCATTGACAAGCTGATTGAGGTCAAAGTTTCTACCGTAATTGTTCCAGTCCTGAGCATTAGAGATCTCAGAAAAAAGCAGTCGGCGGGTTTCGCTACAAAATTACCCATTTTCATAACTTTTCTGCCAAAAATTTGAAATCTGGAAATTCAAGCTGAAAAACTAACCAGTTTTGGTTAAGTTGACAATAAACCTGCTCTGAAGTTTTCATCCTATCTGAATTCATAAAAAGAATGTGGAAAAAATTAGTTCAAAACTATGAGAACAGCAAAAACCTGATTTTGCGGCTAGACCCGCCAAGTGCCACTTTCCGTGAACTCCCATAACATTCACAACAAACAAATTCTGTTTTCCGTGACTCACATTCCTGAACTTTCTGAAAATACCCACCACCCACTCAACCCACCACTTCATATTCGTTCCCCTAACAAAAAACAGTTTCAATTCCACTCCTGACTCATGTTTTCCCTTTTGCAGTCAGTCACTAAACCGCTTTCCGTTTTCCATTTCCGTCTGTTTTAATCTGTCGCGTGGTTTCACTTGATTTCTGAATTTCTGAATCTCCAATTCAACTCCTATTTCCATTTTTTGATCCAGTCATATGTATCATCAACCTGATATGCTAATTTCCAGACACTCTGCTATTTGTTCTTCAATCCCACCCAAACAGTTGCAATCATTCAGCTCTACCAGACACCTCTTCTGCTCTCCCATTCCGAGGCAATGGATCTTTCGCATGTCATGTCACGTAAGTGCTCCTTACTCTTTTGTTCGCTATGAAATTGGTGTCAACACTGATAAGAAAGCGTCCGAATTAAGTGGAAGTGGCAGTGTATAACCTAATGATAATGTTTATGGGTTTCCGAGTTGGATTGAAAAATGTTGGGGAAACTGGAAAAAAAAACATTTTATGGGTCTTGGAAACACCGAAATCAAAGGTAGAAGTCCAACTGAACCTTGTCCTCCATTTCCATATTGTCGTTTCCTCTTTAGAACAAGAGATCAAAAAGGAAGTGAGAAAGTGAACATTAACAACCCCGAAAAGCCTTTATCCCCGAATGCCCGAAATAGACAATCGACCGGAAATTGAGGACACTTTTATTAGCTAGTTGTTGACATTCACATTCACAATCTTGTCTGCCTTGAAAGATTGATAGTTCGTTGAGAGAGGGGGAATCCCTTTTGTCCCTTTTGCCCCGATTTCAATTCATCAAGAGAGATGTGTGGTGGTGGTGGTTTCGGATCAGTTACTAACATTGTTTTTGTAATTTGATTAGGAGGGGGCACTGGAACCATTGGAACCAACCATTTGAAACCGAATTAGTGTTTTCTGTGCTTTGGAACATAGCCACGAAGAGAGCGATTTCATAGATTTCATCTTGCTCAGTCTTCCTCATTTTTCAAGTGTATTACACAAATCTAGCACACTGAGGGTCTTTCACATAAACTGAAGACCGGAACATAATATGTCCAGTTGAGTTCCTAAACCGTACAGAAAAGGGGAACCCCTTTGTGCTCCAGCCTCAACGCGTCAAAAGCGGATTACTTCTTACCTGATAACAGGCTCATTTAGGTGTTATGATCCGTAGCACCACTTTGTCTGGAGAACTCTTCCAGTTTCTTCTTTATACTTGTATATACTGTATGTCGTTAGGTTCTCCCCACTCAACCCGGAAAAACAATCCTCTCATATGTAACTGTTATAAGTGGGTAGGTGGTTGCAGGTAAAACAGTAAAACAAAGAGAACCGACTCATAAGTGTTTTGTTTTCAGGTTAAGTTAGGTGCACTGCAACCACATGGCGCTCGCCTAAAACAATATTATCATATGACCCGTCCCGTCGCGACAAACTAGTTCCAGGCGGCGGTCTGTTAAATAGTGGTCGGTCCTGTAGATTTTTGACACTTATTGTCTAGAATTTTGATTTACTATTTTCCATGACCTAGTTTTGGGAATGTTGGAGAACAATGGGGAATTTGAAAAGGTCAAAGATCTTCTATGTGGAATGCCACCCATCTTTCAAAAGTTCTCCGGTCTGAAAGAATCCAGTTCTCAAAAATTCAGTCCAAATTTCAGCCGTCATTCTCTTCTTTTTCTAACAAGGGCATCCAGAAGGATGTTTGACCTCTCGTTAACGACCTACCTGGTCTAGGTACAAGTAGACCCTTAATTTGAATTACCAACCAACAGTCAGCCACTTTCTCTTTATGGTTATTTGTTTCCAATGATTCCCATTCCCAATGATGACTCAAAAAGTCAGTCCGGTCCATGTTCTCCCCAAACCCCGCCCTCACATCGTCCCCTCCCACTAAAATGTACCCAACTTCTCGGTGTCGTATGATTGTAGAAGAGGCAAAAAGACATTTTCCTTATCACCAAATTCTTCATAAATTAGTGGGAACTCCTCTCTGACACGCTACCACTTGCCCATTCTCAAGCGGCCCGCAGTTTGTTTGTCCATCTTTTTTCGGCGGTTATCAGCACGGTTTCTATAAAAATCAAGTGTGGGGAACCGGAGAGAATCAAAATCAAAACTAGTTATCATTATCGGAGACGATTTTGCACAGTCATGTCTTTTCGTTTTTCTCTTCTATGATTTTTATGAATGTTGCAAATGGTTTTTCTTTGTCAACAAGTTTCTTTCAGAACCAATGGCCCTCTTCTCCCCAGTTATCCGTCCGGATTTCAATCTCTATGAGAGAAAAAGACCTCAGCCAAGACCACGGACTAGAACCTCAGCTGTTCAGCTTGCTCCAAAAGTTGCTCCAGGTACCCAAAAAAAAAACCCGAAGATTTCGTAACACCTAGAGTTTTACAGGAAAGGAAGGAACATCTCTCGACTCACTCCTCGACAAACACCAAAGAATGTTAATGTTGCGTAACAGACGACAGGAGTCAAGGTACGGTCCTTATTCTATGTGACAGGTCTCCAAAATACATGCGAATTGCGCATGTACGTGTTTGCCTCAAAACGGTTTATGGGTTTAAGGTCTTAGTTCCCCTTTCTTGAGTTGCTAAAGAGTTCCAAATACTGTTCTGTGAGCGATGATTTCAGATTATCTTGGCAGAGAAGTGTGTTCTGTTCTGTTTTCTAGTTCCGAACTTCCAGATGTAAACGTCGCAGCTACACGTATCTGGCGTCCCGATGCCCAGCAATTACTGAAACTGATGAGGAGGAAAATGAAGAGGACGCTGGCAATTTGTCGCAGGAATTCAGTGGTAATCAGCATTTCGGGGCTGCTGTCATGACCCCAATCACGGTGAGTTGAGGTTGTCACGCGGCGTAGTATTGTGCACTTGGTTTCAAAGTGATGGCTCCTAAAAAAGAGTTATTTTTAATATGATTTGATTAACGACTTGTGACCTAGGTGGGGTGGGAACACGCGAAAAGACTAGAGACTAATTCTAGATGATTGAAATGAAATGCTTTCAGACCATCCACGAAGCCTCCGAGGAAGAGCATCCCACTCCTGCACCATCCATCGTGGTTTCCGACACAAACACATCTTCTACCAGATCAAAGAAGAAAAGCGTGCTCGGAAAGATCAACGAATGGGTCAGAAGCCGTTCTTTCAGGAAGCAGAAGCATGCTTCGGATAAGGAGAATGTCTAAATTTCTAAAAACACCGTTTTCAAAAACGGGTTTTCTTTATTTGTAGTTGTATCAGTGCAGAGCACAACATTTTTCTGTACCAAGTACATGAATATTCTCTCCTTCCTACTAAACCATTGTACATTTTGTCAGACACCTATTTTGGTCTATCACATAAATGAATGATACCGGATACAGTTTTCAGTATTTCACAATCACATAATTTTCCGTGTCACTGTCAAAACAAAAAATTTCAGTCGTTGGTTTCATTACGTATCACTTCAAATTTCGTTGCCAATAAGATGGTTTTTTGTTTTTCAGTGTGGGAAGCGTGTCGAAATTATTACCACTGATAAGAAACTTCGAATAATGTATGTATAAAGACTATTTTTTTTCTATCGTTGATTAAAGGAAAGAGCTTAGATAATGAAACTTAGGCACAATATTTTTATTGTTCTCCTGCGTTGATTGATAAGAAAATCTGGAAGGTTCTGTCGTGAAGAGAACTGTTTTTTTCTTGTTGATGGAGTACTGATAACCAAAAAAGAGTCTAACAGAGACTAGCATAGTTTTTTTTCTCTGTAGTTTCTGCTGATTGACAGATATCAAAATTTTAGAGTAGTTGCTTTGCTATTACGTTATACAACACGTTCTCCATAAAACTCGAGCAATGTGTGCCTTAGGGGCGGATTTGTTGTTGGCAGTGTAGTATTCAAAATTGGAAACCCACTTGCAAAGTTTTTGGTCACGAGTCACTCTTATCATACCTTTTCTCATGCCCCGTTAGCTCCCAAGTCCACTCAACTCTTTCCCAAGAGCAATACTTTGAAATCGGAAAAAGCTAGAAAAGGATTGTGGGCTTGAACTAATGAAAGCTTGTATAACATCTCTCTGTGAGGGTGGATTTTCTTTTCGTGTGGACGGGATTCTTTGATTCCATTGAACAGACATAAGAAAGTGAATAGATCAAGGAGATTCAGACAATTTCCATTGTTAGGCAAACAGAGACGACCCCGCTCTTTTAGAGCAGACAATAAGAGATCGATATCTAGAGAACGAACGCTGCGTTCTGTGTCCATAAAGTCAATTGACATGCCGACCCCTCCGCCGCCTCGTCAGTCCTCACTTTCGTCTCGCTGGGATCGGTCGTATTCTCTACTGCTCTGTCAACATCGTGGTTCGTCTCGCCAAGCTGTTTCGAGGGATATTCTGTGAGTTACTTTTTCATTGGGCTTGTATTAGGTTTTGAGTTCAGTTTTCGAAAACATGCAAAAATTACCCTGACCATTCTTAAATTAGATAGAGCAACGCTTTCGTGACTTTGCTGTGGTGGGCTTTTGCACGTTCTGTCGGGGAACAAGAAAATTTCTACCGAGATGCTCTTGTTTTAGAACTGTCTTTCCGAGTAGCCGGGGTTCATTGATAGCATGATTACAATTTTTCTTGTTACTACAACACAGTTCATTTCTCAAAACTGATTCGTAACTAGACTAGGACCACTGGAGAGAAAAGCGAACAGTCGCTCAACATTTTGTTTTGTTTTTACCATTTCTTTTTGTTTTTACCATTTCTTTTCGTTTTTACCATTTCTTTTCGTTTTTACCATTTCTTTTCGTTTTTTCTTCTTTTTTTTGTAACTATCATACGACGACACGCCACAAGACATCCAGCATCCAGTTGAAGTGCACGAAGACGGTCAAACATGTCGAGACGTCCAGCTTGGAAACGCTGTCTTCGTATCAAAGATATTCTACTATTCTACAATGCTACTATTCTACAATGCTACTACTCTACATTGCTACTATTCTACAATGTACAGCTCCGACGACCCATCAATGCCAACAAGGATCAGTTAAGCGACTCTAGTGTTTGGACTGTACCGTAATAGCTTTTTTTGG
>LR538316.1:166963-270789 GCA_900883565.2 Caenorhabditis panamensis
TGAAACAAGTTGAACATCGGGAAGTGATGGCTAAGCTTGGGATGAACTGGTTGAACTTTGGAAAGGTTACCTGAGTTTCTGATGAGGTGGTTGAACTTGGGAAGTGTTGGCAGGGTTTGAAAAAAGCTGACTGAGCTTGAGAAGGTCCAGCTCGCTTTGGGATGGATCATCGGAAAAGACTGGCCCCATAGAATCACTCTGTTCACTAATATCTGTCTGATGAGAGGGCCGAAACAGAAAAACATAGGAAACGGTGGTTGAAAACACAGCAAGTTTGAAACAAAATATCTAGAGTTTCAAGGGAGCAATGATACCACAAAGCTAACTAACCGAGCCTAAACGGACAAGAAGATAGCTTGTAATCATGATGTCAAATAATCCCGAGTACACAGAAAGACAATCCATCCTTACAGAGAGATGTTATACAAGCTTTTTTTTATTTCAAGCCCACAATCTTTTTCTAGTTCAAAAGAATTGGACATAGGTTTTCTTTTCAAATTTCATAGGTTCATTCGTAGTCAAAATAGTATTCCAGAAGACGAAAAACTGAAATAAAAATGAACATATCATCAAAATTGTTTAGTAAAAAATGTTGAAAATGCAGGAAACTTGACGAAAGTACTTCAAAACATGACCACAATCATCTTCATAGCTCATAAATGGTTCTCGGTTCATGAGGTTGTTCCACCACTGCCCGCAAATGCGCTGTTTGTCTGAAAAATAGGAATCTTCCCTTTTTTCAAACAAAAACTAACTGGATTGCATTTTCTAGCCATTGCGGTGGATTTCCTCTTGTATTCCCAATCTCGCGAGCAACAAGTTCCAAAAGTTCCGGAGTTTTGTGAATGGTGACAAGCACATCAACAGTCATTAAATCCTCTCTACGTAGCCTGAGAGTTCTAAAAGTCTTGATGAGATCGGCAAAGCGGTCCGCGTTTGAGGGGTCGAAAAATATAATCTTAAGAGTTACAAATTATAAAGAGTTAGAAAAAGCAAACTTACGTTTTTTGGGATTCCTAACCCAGCGTATTCGAAGACCGAGCTGTTCATGACCGCTACAACAAATTCTCCTTGTTGGAACGATTTCCATAACGGAGTCACAGCTTTCTCGTCATCCTTGCAAAGACGAACGGTGAAGAGTACGCAGGGTATGTTCTGGCCCTGAAGATTTAGAGCAACAGCATCAGACATAACATCGGTCGAACAGAGGATAACGATTCTTTCTGAAAACTGGAAGTTACTTTTGGCCATGAACGTTCAGAGGATATCTAGGACTTGTTTTAGATTGGAAACCTTTCTATAACTTACCGAATTGTCCAACTCTAAGCCATTCCTTGCGTATCGTCACAAACGCGATGAGCTTCTCGAAAGCATCGTCAGTAATATCGTAGGCCAACACACGCATACCGTCAATTCTCGGAGCCAAAGCCATTGTACTGAAAACAGTTAGTAAAGTTCAAGTACAGGAAAAAAACAATGCATGAATATGAGCAAGAAGTGGATGTTATGGAAAAAAGCTGAACAGAAAGTAGAATTCAGCCAAGTATGATAACGAACCCGTCTGGAGAAATGTATGTGAGCTCAAATTCCGAGCAAGGACTCCAAAAAGACGGGCTCTCCTGCTCGAGAACACGCCCTTTCGCCAAGTCTGTCTGGACTTGTTAGGAATACGAAAACCACTGGGAGACTGCAGCGCGCAAGACAGAATCGTCAAGGGCGAATGGAGCAGAGCCAGCCATGAAAAGGACGTCGCTCTCCATCCAATTCAGCTCTGCGTCTCCGTTCCCCTGAAGTCGATTTCTTTGGCTAAGAGTACATCTGCCAAAAGAAGTCAAGCCGATTCGGGGCATTATTTATTAGTGGAAAATGAAGTTATTACATTTGAGGAACAAGACAGACACATTATGCATGTTATGTCTTTGTGAAAAAAGAGCTGTTAAATGTGAAAAATGTAAATTGCACAGAAAAGTGGATGATTTCATCTGAACTACTGCACTGAAAAGCGAAAAAAGATCAGGGAAGAGAACGAATGCTAGTGAATAGTGGAAAAGAGACAGCCAGTGTTTACAAAAAATGAAGAAAGTGCAGCATTCGAAAACTCAGGTATCAGGTAACAGATTTGCGGACGGAAAAAGAGTTCAACTTGCGAAAAATCTATCTATCCCAATAATTATTATCATGTTCCGATTCATAACCGTCTTCGAAGGTCTCGAACTCCTCATCACTGTCGTACTCCCCATTTTTCTTTGGCATGCTGAGAAGATGTGCTGGGCAGAAGTATTGTCCATTTGCATCTGGTACCAGGTCGTAAACCGTCTTGGGTTTCTTCTCTGGTTCAAGCGAAGAAGAAGAATCAGAGCGCGTTAGAGAAACACATCGAGATCTTCTCTGAGACACCATACTAAAACCCAACATGTTTTTGGTTATTCATTCGAGAACAAACTCACATCATAAGGTTCAAAAGCCATCGAGGAGATTCGACACCAGTGGTTTCAATAGCACTACTCAAACTTTGCAAAAAATCAAACTCGTCATGTTTTGTCACAAAGACATCCACATGAACATCATACGAGCTGCGGAACTGTCGACCAACGAAGAGATTCATTAGCTTTCTGAACCGTTCTGGTGTCGGAGCGGCTTCTAAGAACATGAACTGAAAATGGCACATTGTTAACAAAAAAACTCTGACTGAGGACTCACGACTTTTGGTACAGGAAGCCCAATTTCTTCATACAACTCCATGTTCATAAATGAGACTTGAACTTCTTTTTTCTCAACCTGAGCCCATCCCTTGGCAATGTTTTCTTCATTTTTACAATTTTCCTTCGTAAACATACAATTAGCGATATTCCAAGACAGGCATTTTTCGGACGCATCTTTAACCATCTGGTCAGTGTTGCAGAGAACAATGATACGATCTGAAAAGCATGTTGTTTTTGGTACATTTAAAAGAATTCAACAACTCACCACGAAGTACATTCGGTCTAAATTTCCGTTTGTGCATAAATATCATAGTCATCAATGTCTCCATTCTATGCACTTCTCCAAGAGCCCTCCATGGAGCAATCTTCAATTCACCTCTGTGCGGCTCGGTCGACATGACCTGAAGAAACAATGATATTGAAACTGGTGAAAACAATGGAAAAAAGACGCTCATAATGTTCTTAATGAAAAAAGGCGGAAGGCAGAGGAAAGAGCGATCCTTCAAAGAGGAGGAAGTGGAAATCTCATTTTATGCAGATGGAAATCAAGCGGATTGCGAGATTCATAGAAGTATTTCAACTCTCCTTAAAGAAATGAATAGAAGATTCTAGAGAGACTACATGCAGAAGATGGTGACACTGAAAAATGAGGCCAATAACAAGAATAATTGCTTTCTTTTCACTCTTTACTCAGAACATATGAGAAGATTGAGAAAGAGAAAAAGGAAATGAAAGGGAAAAAAATGAGGAGAAAGAGCAGAGCCATGGTATGACAAATTTGCTCCGGAAGGGTTCGTCGGCAGCGTGTGACCTTCTTTTTAACTTTAATGGAGCTTTGTCCCCGACCACCTGCTCTTGTCCCCTTTGCGCCATGACGAACAGCTGCTTTTTAAATTATGTTCTTCGTCAAAAAGGGATCTAATGTCTAATGGAAATGGGAAAGAGGAGCGAAGATGATGGAAAAGGAGATTTTGTTCAGAAGGACTACAATGTGCACATTCATTAGGCAGCGGCAGTACACCGCTCTTTCAGTGTGTGTGTGTGTGTGTGTGTGCGTTCTCAATCCCGCTCTTGCAGGGCTCCATCGCTCTCCAATTTTTTGGCCTTGGCTCCGCACGCCATCTGTACCTCTCCCTCTTCAAGCCGACGGCCGACGGCGCTCCATCTCGCTCTCGCCAGGCCCCTTCGCTCTCTACTTTTTCTGACCGTGGCTCTTGCTTGGCTCCGCACGCCATCTTCACCTCTCTCCCTTCAGGCCCCGACAGCTCACACGGCCTCGAGAAATGAGAAGAGAAGGCGAGGCAGATTGGTTCTCACGTTCTCTCTTTTTCGCGGGCACAAGTGACGTATGTGTGCAAAAGGGGCTAGGGAAAAGAGGCCGTGGAGAAAGAAGGAACCCGAGCTCTCTGCGAGATGAATGTTAGTTCGAAAGGGATGTGAAGCCAAAAAGAAACAGCAACTTTAAAAAAGAGGGATCGGGATAATGATGATTTTTCAGATTGGTCTTGTTCCGTGTACAGTCGCGTTTTCAGTGAAGTTCTGGTTTATTCAAAGCGGCAAAGTTCCAATTAAGTGCACAGTGTTAACAAAATGCTATTCTTGAACCAATCATAATCTCGGCGACACTGTTGGAAACAGGATGACACAGTAATTGCCTGAAATTTTATACCAACACTCAGCAATGATGCTCCCTAGCGCATTCCTCTGAATACGACTCTTCTAGTTGTGTGTTTATTTTCCCACTCTGTCCCCGACTTCAAGTTTGAATGAGAAGAGCAACTTGTCACGAGATCGCTCGTGTCAAGAAGTTCATGTGCACTAATGCTCAACTAGCACAAACTTGCTCTCTCTCAAAAAGAAGGGACTCAAAAAAAAAGCTGATTTCATTAACTCATTGTCCTGAGTTGAAGAGAACATGACAGAGAAGATTCAAAATCTACAAAACTGATCACTGATCGTCTGATCACCATGACTCATGTTTTTCGCGAGCCTTCTTTTATTGTCAATTGTTTTTTATGGTATTGCCGGAAAAAATAGTATATATACCGGCAAGCAGCTTCATTCTTGGTGTGTGTTCCTACGACTCTTCCCTTCCCACAGATGGCCTGCAGAACATTGGCGAGAAAACGAAGCTCGCTTCCAAATCGTCCTTTTTTTGCCCTCTCTTCTCTGTTCTCTGCAGTTCTCTCCGAACATCACACTATTACCATCGTGTGCGTGTGTAACGGATGCATAGGCGCCTCGGAAAAAAAGAACGAAAGACCTTTAGACTTGCGCCAGCCGAATGTCAGTTCCGCAAAGAAGGAAGGCTCGTCTTTCTTTCATTTTTTTTCCACTCGTCTTTTTCGCTTCGACCGTTTTTCTCGCTGCTTTCTCTGTTGATTCTCTTTTCAGATTCACAATGCTCGCACTTGTTATGAATTATGGTGAACCACCGGTACCTCGTTCAAGAACTAATTCAATCACAGAGTGGCAATTTATGGAAGATTACGAATGGAATAGGTATGGTGTACGTCTTGCTGTTGTTATCAATCCCCCACTTCAGAAAGACAGCTCCAGTACCGTTAGTATTAGACACGGAGAGATATTCTAGCCCACCAAATGGCTCTTTTTCATATGTGGAATCAGTAAGAAATTATGAATCAGAGGATGATGACTGGGATGAAGACGGAGATTTCCCTGAGCCTTATGTCGTTAATGGCGGTCCCATACAGGTGGCAAATCTAGAAGAAGAAGAAGAAGAAGATCACTATTTGATAAACGAAATTGTTCCTGTTGTTGACCGTGTCCCAGATGATGTAAGTGAAAAAAATTTCCAGAAACACTCGTGTTTTTCAGCTACGTGGTAACGATTGGATGGACACGTTTTTCTGTGTTCATCATGAGCTGGAGAATGACCAATTTCTCTTGGGAAATTCAGATCTGATGGATCTGCCAGAAGAGGCTAGAGACCTGACTCTGCAGAGCATGGGGGTGTTCGATTTGTGAGTGACCGAAATTCGAATTTTATTCAATACTAACCCGTTTTAGGATGATGCTTGCTTCTTGCGGTCCCGAAGCTAGAGAAATTGTCAGACAAGAAGGTGCACGTCGATCTGCAGCCGAGATTCTCATTAGACTCGAAGAGCATGAGAAACAAGTTACTGTAAAACTTGGGGATAGAGAGATGAAGTGGGATTTCCGGGATAATAACAATCGAAACGGCAATGGTTTCGAAAATTATAGCATAATGAACGTGAATGGGAAAAAACTTGTCTGGTATGAGATTAAACTCTCTGTCATTTAGATCATATTCTTTTTTAGGAACAAGAAATACTCAAGGCCAGACTGCGTGTATATCCGAACTGCAAACATTGAAAAGTTTGCTGGAGTTTTAGTGCGCGAGTTATTGTACCTTTTTCCAAATGCTGGAATAACAAATGTAGTTATTGATGTATCGTCTTCCGGGAATATTGAGGAGCTCTTCAAAATCGGAGGATTGGATTGTCAGAAGTTAGCTGTAGGAGGATATTATGTGTATGATCCTACTGCTGAAATGAAGACGCTTTTGGACAATTTCCGAGTTTCAAAGACTCTTGCGCTCACTACCTACCCTAATGATGGTTTTACTCACGAAAATGTACAAATAGCTCCAGATTATGTGAAAAAATGTCATATTTTTCAGATTTCCAATGTTGAGCACTTGATCATTACCATGGGACACTGGGTGACCGGCGAGACTCTTCTCGCTCTCAACAATGCAAAGGAAATCAACATTCGTAATGACGGGCGGGGACATGAGTACCTGCTTCTTCTTCCAAGAGATTTCAACGCATTTATAAAGAAATGGCTGGATGGAGGATGTCCCGAATTGGAACACTTGAGAATAGAATTGGGCTATCATTATATTGATGAGAAAGAAAGCGCTTTTAATGAGGGAAGAAGAACTATTCTCAATGGAATCAGATGTCTTCCTCGCGATGTCAATCGGAGAGCTACCCATTACAGGTAGTTGTGATACTAATCTCCCTTTTCACATGATTTTTTTTACAGAAAAACAAGATTCAGGGAGTGCCCAGTTGATTGTAGGGAGGGCTGGGATATCATGAGGAAGGACGGGAAACTCGCAACAATCATTTATGGAGGCACATGTTCTTGTAATTCTTGCCGCGACGAGCCCGAGTTCCACCTCATCGTCTGGCACGACAGATTCCAGCCTGCAATGGTCAACACTAGTCGGATGACCCAATTCGAAATAGAAAACGAGAAACATTGCTTTTATGAGCCGCCAGCCTATGCTTTTGACTAAAGATTTTTTTTCAATTCTTCCTGAAAGATAGCTACTTCTTCTCTGTTTCCTTTCTTCTTTTTGCCTCTTTTTTCATACCTAACTTCACGATTTTGGTAACTTATGCATAAATTGTCTGATATTCTTCATGAATAAATATTGCGCTTCTGAGGTCACATCTTTTTAGTTCTCGACCCATAACCATAATAAACTTTGGTTCATTATCTCATTATCACTTTCCAAAAGTAAAATGTTCCTTCAAACTTGTATTTTTGTGACGACAACTGCTGAAGCAAAGAGCAAGAGGACGAGTGAAAAGTGTCAGATTCTTTTTGCCGCGAGTGAAGAGCATCATTCGTTCTCTCTCCCATTTGTCAAAAGTTTCTCTAAGTTCGCGACGTTATCACATTTCTCTCAGGTGAACAGAGTCGTCATTGATATGTTTTGCTAGATGCTCATGTCAGTTTACACTCAGAACCGAACAACTGAAGCTCCCTTCCACGTCCTCTCTTTTCCGCACTTTCTTCTCTGTTCTCTTTCATCCTCTACAGCGATCACACTATTTTTCAAAAGTTTATGTCACGTATGCATAAACGCCGCGAAACTGATACCGCGTAGAAAACCACAATTTTTGTTTTTGTCAGTTGGATTTCAGTTCCCCCACCTTCTTTCCCAGTGTCTTCTGTCTTATCGGTTTTTTTCTAGGATGGCCCTGCTTTCATGGGTGCAAGACTATGAGGAGATACTCAGTTCCGATTCAAGACCAAGTTCGGCCTGCACGACTCTTTCCGAGGCGCAATTCATGGAGGACTACGGTTGGGAAAGGTAAAGTGATAACTGCAACAGTGTCTCATCAATTTTTTCAGAAGATCCCCAGTACTTCCCGATAGTTTTTATGATTCGGAATCAGAAGCAGAAAGCGTGGAAGACGAATGGCGCGGGCAGTTTGTTATGCTTCCAATCTTTGAGCAAAATAATGCTGTGTTTGACGAAAATGAATATGAGTTCATGGTAAGTTGTTTTTACATCTCTATTCAGAAATCGTACGCGATTAGTTTCAGCTTCCTTCTAACGTGTGGATTAACAATTTCTTAGCGTTTCACGTGGATCCGGAAAATGAGCCGTTTGTTCTGGGCGATGCATCTTTGTTGGATCTGCCAGATCAAAATAGAAACAAAATTCTGAAAAGAATGAACGTGCTCGATCTGTAAGTCACCAGAAAATTGAAAAACGGTGATCGTTTAGAAGGCAATCAGAAGTTCGTCTTTTTTAGGATCCTGTTTGCTCAATGTGGAGCAGAAGCTAGAGAAATTGTGCGACAAGAAGGTGCTCGTCGTTTTGGATCAGAGATGATAATCAAATTAGGCACCGATGACAGAAAAATCATCATGAAACTTGGTAATCGAACTACGACATGGATTTTTCTCAGTGGTGGTTGGCATTCAGTACGGTCTTTCCGCAATTATGAAATCATCAATGTTAACGGAAAACGACTTATTTGGTAAGCTCCGATACAAAGAGTTCAAGTAAAAACTCTTTTCAGGGATAAAGCTAACTCAAGGCCAGGCGTGGTGCTGTTTAGAACAGAAAACCTGTTCAAATACGCAGGAGCTTTGGTCTACGAATTGCTCTTCTTGTTTCCCAACACTATTCTGACAAGTGTGATGTTTCATGTCGCTTCTTTTCACGCTCCTGAGACTTTTTTCAAAGTGGAAGGATTGGACTGCCAGAAATTAGCAATCTATAGCTATGCGGATTTCGATTCTACTCGTCAAATTGAAATTGTACTGGATAACTTTAGAGTTGAGAAGACTATTGTCCTCAATTGTTCTAGCCTTCGAGATGGTTTCACTCATGCAAAGGTAAACTCAATACACTTATTCTCAAAGTAAGACTAATCTTACTGGATTTCAGCTGGGAAGTGTTGAGCACGTGATTTTCAATATGGGTCACTGGGTGACAGGCAACACTATTATGGCTTTCAATGCCGCCAATGAAGTCAACATCGACACACATACTTGGTCACGTAACTACAAGCTTCTCGTTCCTAAAGATTTCAATATTTTTATCAAGAATTGGCTCAATGAAGGCAGTCCAAATCTTGAACATTTCCGGGTTAAGTTTCATAAACACCCTCAGGATGAAGCAGCGGACAGAAAGACGATTCTTGAGGGAATCGAGTGTCTTCCTGTTGATATGATCAAGAGAGAAAGTCATTACAGGTAGTTGTGCGACTTCTCTCCTTTCAAATATGTTTTTTTTTTCAGAAAGACCAGATTTGGAAGGTGCCCAGTGGACTGTGGCAATGGAGTAGACATCATGAAAGAGGATGGAACACTTGCGACAGTTGTGTACGGCTGTCCATGTTCTCGTCCTTCTTGCCGCCACGCTTTTGAGTTCAACTTCATCGTGTGGCGTGACCGTTCTCAGCCGGCTGTAGAGAACACTTCTCGAATGACTGAATTTGAGATTGAGAACGAAAATATTTATGTTCAAATTCCCAATTGGTAGTTTTCATTGATGTCTACTCATCATTTTCTCTAAAATTTTCATTATCCCCGTTTGTAACCTTTTTTCTTTGAACGGCTTTTTTGACTGGGTCATCTTTTGCTTTGCATTTCAACTCGTTTCTTTCTTAATTTGCATCAATCTTCGCAATGAATAAACCAATATACTTCCAAAGTCATGTTCTATCAGTTTTCCGCGCAAAGACATAAAGTTTCCTCCTTCTTCTGCATGATTTTTGGTTTCTTAGCAACTCTCAAGAAGCCATCGACGACATCTCGAGAAAAGGAAAAGAGGAAAAGAGAGTGAAGAGTCTCCGTTTTTCTCTGCTTCAAAGAAGAGAGTTCACACGCACCTTCATTCAATATGCTCTCGCTCTCTTTGCAGCATCAAGTCCATGTTGAGCACGTTTTATCTGCTTGAACAAAAAACAGATGGCGACAGGTTTCGTTGAGTAAACGGAATCAATTTTGTCGTGAATAAGATTAATCTTTTTCTATGTTGTTATGTTCATCTCCATTTCAAAAAATTGTCCTCAAAATAACAAGCAAAAAAGATAAGCCCAATGCGGGGCTCGAACCCGCGACAACCAGATTAAGAGTCTGGTGCTCTACCGACTGAGCTAACCGGGCGGCGATTGTATCAATGTTTCAAGTGATTGATAACTTAGCGCGTCTTCCTCTTATCTATCATTTGCTGTCTACACTCTCTTTGCTGCTGTGTGTTACAAGTGGCAGTCATCAAAATTTCTGTTCGTTGTGAAAAGCGGGAATTGGGAATGGAACCTTTGAACGAACTTATGTTAGATTTTTCAGCTTCCATGTTCGAAAGTGCATGTTGTTCCCTTTTGGCTGCTTATTAGGGTTAAACCAATCAGAAAAGCGAAGAGAAGACGCATAACATGAAAGACAACTAGCTGCGCTTTTTTCAGTACTTCATTACAACCATCGCTCTCGTATTTTCCGTGAAACAAACAACTTTTGTTATCTTCTTATAAGTTTTTATCATACTTTGAAACAAACTGCAAGCCGAAATTTCTCCGCAAAAGTATTCATGTAACTTTTTATTTGTTTGTTCCACCTCTCCACCCTTCTTTTTGATTCAAATTTTATTTCCCCGAAGAAGCACTAAGTTCTTTTTCCTGTCTTTTCCGATGGCCCCTATATCTCACGCCACCTGGCAGACTTTCGGAGATCCGGAACTGGACCCCTCTGACGTCAGCCATGCAGACGGGCATGGGAGAGTAGACACAAACAATTGTTTGTGCAAAAATAAGTTTGTTGAACCTCTCACCCCCTTCCACGAGGGAAAACGGACACCCGGAGTGTAATTTTTTGCATCCGAGGGGACAATGTTTGAAGATTGATAGCATGGAGAAAAAGAGAGAGTAGTAGCACAATCGTTCACATAACTCCTGTTTGCTGTTTGTTTTCTTACTTGATGTCTTCTACCAATCGTTTACTTTTTCGAAAGTTTATGATTATTATCACGTTACCCACCTTATCTAAACTTAACAATCGGTTTAAAATGTTTATCACTATTGTTAGTTGTAATCTTTTCCAGATAAGATCTTCTTCACCTATGATCATTGCTATCTTCACCTTTTCTGCGAATTATTGTTGTTGGGAGTATTGAGCTATTTTTTCTCATTCCATTCATTATTTCAGTCTCAGTTCATTCTGTTCTCTCTTTTCGTCGTCATCATGATGTTCCTGACCGCTCTCCTGCTGACTTGCGCCCTTGTGGCCTCGCATCCAATCCCGAAGACCACCGTAAGTACCACTTTTAGTTTCAGTCGAGTTTCATTCCCTATTTTAGTCTTCTTGTGAACCCGGAAAAACCTGCTACTCCTACCCCGAGAACTGCGAGATGGAGGACTGCCAGGCGGTACTGTCGGTAAGTAATGAGTGCACCCCTAACAGCTTTACGAAGAAATTTTCAGTTCGGAAAGACCACCACCGACCTATATGCTCGTGTAGACCCCTACTGGCAAGTCATCATCTACAACTATAAAAATGTGAGTTTATTACAAAAGATTCCAATTGAAGTTGTCTGAAAATTGCTTCATTTACAGAAAGTCCTCAATGAGACCAGCTTTGCTTGTTTCGCTCTTGGTGGGAAGTGCATGTATGGAAGCGAAAAGATTGGAGAACAGTACAAGAAGAACCAAAATGTAGACTACGTGAAGGTCACCCAGCACCAGATCGGAGAGGATTCGTTTACTGTCCATTTCCCCGAAATCGTCATTCCCAGAGGAGACGATATGTCTTATGCATTCAGAATCGAGGCAGCTGCCAGTAAGTTGGGGGATAGAAAAAGGGGTAGGAGGGTTTTTATCTGTTTAGCTTGTTTCATTAGCGACTTTGTTTGTTTCATTTCTGTTTCTGCTCATGCAAAACGTCCTTCTTGTTCTCTAAACATGATCATCAGTTGATCATGATCTCTATGACTCATGCGATCCCATAAACCGCCCCAAAACCAATACCATTACAAAATAACGGCCAAAATTTTTTGTATAAAAACCCGAAGCCCCCTCTCTTTGGCACTTGAGACCATTTCTCTCTCAACATGAATCTTCTCCTCGTCTTCTGTATTCTGATGCTCGCCGTCAACGTCGTTGTGGGAATCTTCCCAAACAGAACCACTTGCCGTTTCACCAGCCAATGCGGGCTCAAGGATATCTGCACCGACGGAAAATGCGAGCACATCTTTGAACTGTTCAAGAGACAGAAGTTGGCCCATGTTCCTCAATAATAAACGTTAACATTCACTCGCATTGTTTCTTGTTCTCTGTTGGGCTAGTTGTCGTACATGTCGTCGTAGTTGCATCCGTTCAGTAATCTTCGTCGGGTTTCAACTCAAAAAAAAACAGAAATCAAAGCATATTTTCTTCAACAACCCTTCATTTCAGCGATTTTGCGTGACCCTGTCTACCTGCCACTCTACCCGGTGACCGGCTCCAAGGCTCCAGGCTCCAAGGTATGAATTTTATCGAAGATTTCCTTGAATAAATGTTGTTTTTCAGAACGCCAGATCCATCGCCTCCAAAGCATCTTCCTCCAATGCCTCCGCCGCTGAAGCCAGCTCTAATGTCTCCACCGCCGAAGGATCCGGTGATGAGATGACCGAGAACTTCGAAGATATCCTGGAAGATGGTGCCCAGCGCCAGAAGCGAGTCGTTGACGTTGACCCATCGATCAAACTCGTCAATTTCAATGACGTTTTTGCAGATATGCTAGATTTCTGAGATAACTTTTGAGGATCTTGCAGTGTCCCACTGCTCTTATTGCTCACATGTTCTAATCGCTAAAGATCTATTACGTTCAATCGCTGATTCTTTCCTTGTTTGTTTTTTTCCACTCTACGCAAATTTTATTCAATTTTTCATTTCTTCGTTTCTCCATTTTGCTATTTTTCTTGACCCTGCAATTGCTCTAGATCTGTTTTCTAATTTATGCTCGGTTCCTTCCCTCCGTTCTCCTACTTTCCATTTGTTCTCTTTTCTTTTGCAATTGCTTTTGAACTGTTCTAATAATAATAATAATAATAATAGATGATGATAATAAAACTTTAACTAGAAACTTTTTTCCCCTTGTACCATCACTTTCCAACTTCAGCAAAGCTCATCAACTCATCAAAATGCGTCAACATTCCCTTCATTCTTTCAGATTTGCTCTCCGCTTCTTGATCTCTCATATACCAAACCAAATGTGACGAGATTTATGTGTGACGTTTCATTTATTTTATTATGATCAGTGTTCAGTGGTATACGTTTGATGCATAGCTCTTGTTTTCTTGACCTTTTCGATTTCTGGTAAATGGCTTTTGGATATTTGAGAGAAAAAGAGTGAGCAGTTTCACCTGTTGCTCATGGATTCTGACTTAGCAAGCAATCCAGTTATAGAATTTGTGTCGAAAATCGTTGAATTGTTGAAGATGCTGAAAATTAAGTTTCAGCTGTTTTGTACTGGTATTCTTAGCAAGAAGCAGATGACGCTCATGTAAGATGACTAACGTAGTCCGTCTACTGTTTCGTAACACATTCTTATCACAAAAATCATAACAAATCAGAAATCCAAAAGTCATCCTTTATCTCCGTCATGCTTTCTCAAATTCCAGAACACTCACTGATAATCACCAAGTCCAAGGCTGATCCATGACTCAAAAATTTCACTCAAAACTTCAGCAAGTCTACATAAGAATTCAAAAAAGACGCGCCGACATCATTTTCTTTGTTTTTGACCGGCCAGTCTCACCCCACCCCAACCACCTATCCATCACTTCTTCAGCATGTTTCTAGTTCGTGCATTGGTCTTCCCGTGCATTTGGCCACTAGGGAACACGAGAATTACAGTAATTTGTCATGTTTCCTTCTCATTCCTTCTGTTAGGCCACTTCCTCATGATCATAAGGCTTTTAAACCCAATGTTTTTCTCATGTTTTTCCGTTTTTCGTTGCGGTGGGTGTAAGGCATTTTTCATTTGTTTCTGTTTCAGGAAAACCTGACAGACTGGGGTTGAACTTTGAATCTATTCAGAGAATTTGCAGAGGGGAGCTTCTCTGATTTCACTTTTTCTTGCATTAGATGACAGTTGCTTGATGTTACTTCGAAAAGTACTACAGACGGCTCTCGCTACTGATCTGGTCTCGGACAACTGTCTGTTGAATTGCTGTTTGTAGTGATTTTGACTATATTCTCTTCCAACTACTGTGTAAAACATCATAACACTACAGCAAGGTGACTTCCGGAACAAAACTAGACTAGACCAGGAAGTTTTCAATTGGTCCCCTGAGACAAAATCTGTCCCGACATTATCAAGACCATCTAGAACGTGTCATGTCATTTCAGATTTCAGTCTGCAGCTTCTTCTTCAAAATGACTGATTTGTTGCAGGTCATGTCATGTTGCAGTCTGTTTTTCAAAATCACATCACTCTTTTCCCCCATCCATTCATCCCCGCCTCCTCCATCAAACCTGATCTTTTCAGCAAATTCCAATTTCAAATCCGTGGTTCTTTTGACCAAACAAACCTTGAGAAGATTAATCGAAAATCTGCTTTGGTTTTGCTCCCCTTTCCTTGCACCCGATCGTAAAGATCCAATTTTGTTGGATGAAAGACGCCACAAAAGGAGGGGATGTTTCTGTGCCGTGACACCAAAAGATTTAATTTGGGTTTTCTCGTCTCTTTTCACCTTGTAATTCGATTCAATTTCACATTCCCCTTTTCCTATTCCATTCTACATTTCTTTTTTCTGGCAAAGCATCGTCTTCCGAGGAAGATGAGACTTTTGCACTTCTTCTTACCCAATTTTTTTCTGGGAAATGTTAGTGATGCAGAAAAGTTTGAGTTGTAATGAAGAATAGATGCACTCAGGGTTTTACTCATTTTTTTGCTCATCAATGTTCTTGTGCTTGTTATTTTGACCTGAGTAGTGAGAGCAAACTTCGAGTTTTGTAGGAAGAGATCAAAACATGAATCTAAACAAAAAATCCCCCTGAAATCAAATCAAAACTCATCGAAAAGGTCAAAACTTTCCATTCCAATTGTTTTCTCCCTCTTTTTCCTGAATTTTTCATTAGTTCTTACCGCCTTTGTTCAAGTATTTTGGAGAGGTTGTGGTACCGAACTTTCTAGGAAAGTTCTGTTCTTAAAAACGAAGATTCCTAGTAGTAAGTTCTGGAAAACCTCATTCTTATACTTAGCGTGAGGTACAGAGGACTACTGTAGCTGTCTAGTTGCAACTCCTTCCCTCTTTGTTTCCATTTCCCCCTTTTTCTCAGACTTATGTCGTCACTCACTCAAAGATGACATTGTTCCGGAAGTACACAACGCACCGGATGTGCACCACCTTACCTCGATGACGAAGGTGGGGCCCCAGGATGCAAAAATTAGACCTCCGGTTTCTTACCTACATTCTTTATTCTCCTGTTTCCTATTTTCCCCCCCCAGTTCCATTGAAAAACTTGACCGCAAGTGTTTTTGCTTTCTGAACAAGTTATGTAGATGACGTAGAAAAGGCGAGATGAGGGAGGAAGAAAAAAAAGGGGAGAAGAAATAAAAATAGCCGGATAAAAATAGCCGAGGTGCGACTATTTTTGGAATTTGACGCATCATTTTGTGGATGTTTATGTCTGCGAGGAGGAGTAAAGTTGAAAGTCGAGAGTAGTGGAAAAGATCAAATTAGTTTTCGTTGCTTTTATTGCCACCTACTCAACTGATCTTCGTTAGGCTAGAAGGCCATGTAGTATTCTATTTGAATTTTGTCCTGTTTTCAGTTTTTTACACAGCTTCTACAAAGAAATGAGTGGAAAAATCACATCACTTGTAATGCTCTATGACAGGTTTTGCAAGTTTGTAAGATTTCCTCGTCATTTCTTCAGATCTAACCTACCGTAGTCCTTCCTTTTCTGCAAGACGCGCATTTTTTCTTCCTGTTGACTGATAATCCAAGAAAACTTGACCTTGTCATTCATTATTTTCTATAAATAAGTCATTCGCATTAGCCGCTCATCAACCTCTCCACCTGACATCATAATTCGTACACCCTCATTTTTCATTTCTCCATTCCACACGTTCCAGCAATGATCCCGGATCCCGCGATCCTATTATCAATTCAGTGCTCACTATACAAGTCGTCGTTTCCTTATCAGTAGGAAAGTGAGGGCGGTAAATAGAAATATACATATCAAACATGAAATATGTATACACTTTACCCTTATGTACGTTCTTTCCCGACCCCCGCAAACCAATCGCGTGACAATCCGTGATCTTCAAGCTCGTTCCTGATTCGTACCTTGTGTTGACTATAGGGAAGAAATAAAAAAAATGCACCTTTTCCTGGACAAAGTCGTTATCATCTGGTGGGGCCCAGATGATAAATAAATTATATGGCTTTCTCCGTTCAGAATTTGTCATACAGAGCAATTGAGATATATGGGTTTTGGTTTGATCTAATACATACAGAATTGGGGAAAATTTTGGCAAATCAAGTTTTCTAGCACCTGATCATGATGCATAACAATGCATAGTGACTATAAGTCAATGTTCATAAACTAATTTGACACCACTTGTTGTTTACCTATATCTGATTTGTTCAAGTATCGGATCAGTGGAAAACTTTTGTATTGCAGCGAATTTACGCGGCTCTGACTCAAAGAAGAGGTTCAAAACTCTGTGTCTATCTATTTCCCTTCTGAAAAGCTGTTGAAAACTGGCTTGAAACTGCGAAAGTTTTAGCAAATCGAGTTGCTTTCAAAGACCGCCGCTTTTCAGCTCAGTTTCTGATTGTAGTTGTACTTACCAGATACTCCAGTTCAACTCAAAAAAGTACTTACCAAGTCCCAAACCCCTCCCAACTCCTAAATTTCAAAGTTCAATTCCCATGACTCACAAAATCCACCGGAAAAGTCTGCAAACACACGTCGTCGCCTTCTCCTCCTTTTTCTCATTGGATTCTGCCGTCATGGCCGGGCGGGTGTCCGCGACTGACCGATAAGATGATGAAACGCGTAACTTGATTAGGTGTCAGGGATGCGAGATGACATGTGCCCCCACAGCGAAATTGTACATACATGAGTCTCTTTCCCCTCCTCCGCTTGTTTTTTGAGCAGAACAGAAAAGGATAGGGAGAGAGAGAGCACAGTGAGTTCTGACTCGTTTTCCGCCGGTCGCCTTTCAGTTTTTTGTTGTTTTTTCTCTGTTCATTAGGTTTAGGTCACCAGTAACCGTGATTCATTATTCATTCCTGGTCTGTCAAATGATTTGTTTAGGGCTTGTGCCTTCTGCATCACCATTAGGCAGACACAACGCCACCACCCTCGCAGTTCATCACGCATCAGCGCCCTTCTTTTTCTCTTTTTTTGAGCGTCATTTCATATTTTCAGGTTGTTGGGAAATGTGTGTTTTCACCTGTTCCCAGTTTTAGAAAAAAAAAACTTTGAAACCTGATTTGCAACGGTTTATCTACGTAAGAAATGACAGGTGTTTAGTTGAAGTTTGGGCTAAAAGCGTCATAAATGTCTTACTGTATCTCTGTAATTTAAAACAGTAGCAAAAAGTTGTCAACTACAAAGTGATAAAGCACAAAAACAATATCATTTTTGTAGTTGACAACTTTTTTTTCAGCTTTCTTGCTCCTTGAGTTATGAAGGCTCTTTTGAAACACACTTGTCCATTACATTTCTTACTGTATCTCAGGGAGCAAGAAAAAAATCAAAAAAATATCAACACGACGTCATTCTAATTACCCTATAGTCATTTTTTCTCTCACTTGAAGTCCTTGTCAATCTCCCAATTACCACTAGGTACATCTTCAGTACCTTCCCCCATTGAAACATCCATCGAAAGAAAACGTAATGTGCGGAGCTTGGCTAGACGTAATTTCGAGTTCTCTCTTGGAAGGATGTGTAATTGAGCGCTTTTATTTTATTGTCGGTCACTTGGAGCTCGGAGCTCGCATCAAAAGCATCCGAACTTGTCTTCCAAATTAAACAAAAAGTAGGCGGGGCTTATCTTTCGGAGCTCTCAAGCACTAATAGTTCTTGACAAGTACCCTAAATTAACTTTTGAACCAAGCTTGCCACCTCTCACATTTTCTTCCCCTTCTAGGAGCAAGGAAAGCATGAAATTATAACATTTGCGTATGCCTGAACGCTCCCCGCTCTTCAGCTCTTCACATCTTTTTCCATTTTGACCTTTCCATTTTCCAAAAGCCTTTTGTCATCCAGTCAGTCGGTGGGTGTTTAGTTAGAACAAAAAGAGGGACCACCGCTTCCCCCATTTTTCATAAATTCTCTAATGCATTCCAAAGCAGTTCAAACGCTTGGTTGGCGGGTCGCGGAGTTTAGGATGACATAAGAAAAAGAGAAATGAAGTGCTTTTGTCCTTGTTTCTGAGAATTGCGGTGGTCGGTGTTAGGAATAGATAGATAGAAGATCGGCTGTGTCAGTTTCAGGCGTGTTCTGGGAGATGGCGTGTCTACGTGACGATTTCTGAAATAGTTTCATTTTGTGGAAGTGTGAAAGTTTGAAAGTCAGTTTAGCCTTCCCTTCGAAACCTATGTTTTGATCTGTTTTTGACCCATTTCTTCCAGATTTTGACTTCCTAGAATCATAAGAACAATAGAAAACAAGATATTTCCGAACAGCTTCCATCCAGAAATCTATTGTTATAAAGACAGGAAGTAGTTCAGTTTCCAGAACCAACTTTCATTCTCTTCAAAAGAACTGTGGTAGCACCCCCACCCCGAAATCACTTTTTCTTTGAACTTTTTATTTTTCGTTATCCACTTTTTCCTTTTTTTACTAGTTTTCCAGGTGTCATGAGAACACATTGTTATTGTGCAATCACCTGCAAAGATTCCAAGAAGTGAAATTCACATTTGATTCTTCGGAAAACTGGGTGGTCCTAGTGAAAAGATGAAGGGAAAAGAGAAAAGATGAAGGAATAATTTTGATGAATGCAAATCTCAATCCCTCACCCCTCCCTCTTTTCCCATCATTACCATCATTTAGAAGTCGAAGTCGGGGCCTCGATACATTCTAGTGTTTTTCAGTTTCCCTGTTCTTCGGCTTCAGGCTCTGAAGCTCTAGAAGCTAGGGGCTAGGCTCATAGACTATGAAAAACAAAAAAGGAGAAATCCACTTCTTCATTTAATACATAATGTGTTCCGTCTCGGAAAACACATTTGGCGTCACTTTCACAACCAATCTGTCCTTTTTTGTCATAGCTTTGATTCTGGATCCCAGATTCTAGGAAAGTTCCAAAAGTTTACCATAAGACCAATAGCTGGGAAACTGGGAACTCAAAGATCCATGTCACTTTTCTTTTTCAACATCCGATAGGATTATTTAAAATTAATGGAAAGTGAAGTGCTTAGCTCTAGTCACTTTCCACCCTCACCAAGACGCTTTTCGTTTCCGATTGCATCTATCAGATCATAGCTATCAGTTCCACTTTGACGTCTAGACTTGGTTTTTGGAACTTCAGCATCTTCCGAATGGTTCCGGGTTCTAGAAAACCATTAGATTACAAGTTTTGAGCGGCTTGTTTCCAACATGACAAGTCAAGTTCACACTTCCCTGATAACATGTTTTCTGATCATCCATCACCAACATCATCCCACCAGAGCCCTCTTTTTTCCGGCCCGACGCATTCGCTCATTACTCTCCTTATACGTAAGAAGAACATCACCTGTCATAGCCTAGCGGGTGCAATTTTCTGAAACTTTGCCTTTCTATCTTTTTTTCCACCTTCTTCTTCTTCTTCCTACGCAGAAGCATTCCGAATGACGTTTTGCTAAGGAGAGGCCCCCAAAGATATTTTTCCTTTTCTCACTTTTTTTGCACCCGTCGTCCTGACCCAAATCTTATTTTCCTTATTTCCTGGCTTCCCCTGTTTTCCCTCGAAACCAAAGCCAATTGGCACAAAAATTCGGTTTAACTAGCGACACTGTCCCTGTTGGTCTTATTCTTGGTCTAAACCTAACTGGTCCCAATCCCCCCTAACAAATTGCATTCAGCATCGCCCATTCCCTCTCGCGTCGTTCGTTCTGTCATCCCTCCAGTACTCAGTTTTCACTTGTCACGTTCAGGGTAGAGTATGAGCAGTTGGTTGCGAATCCTTGTTGTCTTCTTCATCGTCCTCGTCGTCTCGACATCGGCACTTCCATCAGACTATGTCCGATTCTTGATCCAGTGTAAGAAACCTAAGAATTGTCATTGATTTTTAAATACCTGTGCTTCAGCGGCCAGGAACCATGAGAACTCTTACTACCCACGAGAGGAGGTTGGGTTCATGCGAGTCAATCGGAACCAGGTTTGTCCCAAAATACCAAAATTTGACAGAAAAACAACCAAACCGTTTCAGGGCGCCGGATCCGTGAGCCTTGACTCACTGGCATCGCTTCCAATGTTGCGGTACGGATAACTCACTCAAATGCGGCAATGACAAGAGGGCCCCACATTTTCCTAATCAGATCTCTCCTCCCCCTCTCCCCTTCTATCCAACACATAACAACTCTAAACTTTTTGTATATGTCTTTTGTCATTCATTTCGATCTTCATCATCACCACCACCACCATCGAACAAGCCATTCCATTCCATTTGATCTCCACCATCCCATCCCCCCTCCACGTTTCCCGAAGAAAATCCGCGCCGCGCCCCAGTCCCCAGTCCCACAAACCATTTCTTTTTCTCAAAAACTTGTTATTTTTCCGTGCAAGATGTGTTACATGTCGGACAATGTGCCAAGCTTCCAATGTTTCTCATGTTTTACATCTTTTAGATAGCGGAACTCTCATAAAGTTTTGAAAGTTGACATTGCCGTGCGTGCTTTGACGTAAGAAAAAGGAAGAAAAAGGAAGAAGATGTGTGAGAAAAACACCAGAAATTGGCCAAATCATATCAAACGTGTTATTCATTCGGGCGGAAAGTTTAAACAGAAGACAAAAAACATCAAGGAGAAGCGCTTTTTCTTGTACCCATAGGGAAAATGTTTTCAGCGTCTAGACCTCATAACGGCAAGAAAGAAGACATCATAATAAATCTTCATAATATGATTAAAAACAAGGAATTTTAAAAGAGTAGGGCAACTAGGAAGGCAAATATGGCAATAAGAGCATGAGAGTTGACAGATTTTGTTGTGGTTTCTGGTTTTTTGGTAGTAGCACCTTGAGGAACCATTGAAGCTGCAACTTCCTTGAGAATGTTGGTGACTGCAGTGGTGTAGCTTCCAGTTTGGATGTGGTTTTCTTCGGTGGCAATGATAGCTTGAAGTTGAGGCATTTCTGAAATTCATTATTGATGTTGATGTTATTATTTATTGCCCTCATCTTGTTTTCTCATTTTCATCATTATTCATGGAAATCATTTTCCTTTTTTTCTAAAGATGCTAATTTTCGGACGAAAAGGGTTTTCCGGAAATTTAGAAGGGTTCTTGGAAGAAAAGGGGTTCTCATCATTACTTTTCCTTCCAAATTACATCATCTCAAAATCACTTGACACACTCACTGATAGGTGATCGCTCATCAAATGACCCAAAAATGCGACGATCTTCAATTGAGAGAACCAGAAGACCGAATCGTCCGCATTGGGCGTCGATGTTGTTCCAGTGGTGACGAAGTTCGTCGGCGAAATCTTGGGAGGCCTGGAAGATAGAATTCGAGCTTTCAAGAGAAGGAAAAACGTTTTGAATACCTTATTGGCAATGATGAACATTGCATCTGTTCCTTTGTTGGAGCAGAAGTCGTTTCCGTGTTCAGAAGTTTGGCTGACAAAGTTGACAAGTTGGGTGTTGATTCGGTACCGTTCAGATTGGCTGAGGGTCTGAAAAATAGCGTTTTATGTACTTTTGGCGTTATTCCTTTGGGTTATTCCATTTTTGTTCTATTTTCCAAAACACTACAGATCCTCCCAAACTTCCAAAATATCACATTTCCTCACCTCATACGGATCGCAAACATTGCCAGCACTTCTCAACCCGCACTCCTTCCAACCTCCTCTCTTCGGGTTCGGGTATGTGTCCACTGTGAAATCTTCATCTACACAAAACACCGAAACTATCACTGACAAGAGAATGGCATAGCACTTGATCATTTTACCTGAATAAAAGATAGGGTTTAGGAATAGTTCAAAAGGAGAGCAACAATGACAGCACAGCAAAAATCAATTGGTACAGGTACAGAATAAGTATGTACATACAGGCAAAAAGAGAACATGTGAACTAGGGTGAACAAGAGAATGAACAAATATTGAGGGGACATGTGTGTAGGTATGTTCGAAACAGTGAAAACGTTGAAAACAAAAGACTTATCATTTTTCAAAGCGTGGGAGGAAGAAAGATGGAATGATCATTGTCTTTCAGACCCGAATAACTCATCCAGAAATGTAACTATAAGACTGAAAAACAGTTCCATGACATTACAAGCTCTTTTACACATTAATCCAATAGTCAAAAATGAAAAAAGATGCAAGCAAACGCAAAAAATTTGCCGGGTAAACACCATGAGAATACCCTCTATTGTGGTCTCGATGTGTATGAGTGTCCCGCAATCCATTTCATGCGCCAACAGGATCATTGTCAACCGGAAAAGGAAGAGAAGGGAAAAAAATGAGAAAAAGTCAAAGAAGAAAAAAGGAAATCAACTTGAATCAAGTCAAGAATGACCTTCTTTGGGTAGCCAACAGTAGTAGGTAGCCAGTTTACAGCGAGAAAAATTTCTGTGTTCATGGGGTATCTCGTTTTCTTACAGTCTCTCAGTTGATTTTGATATGAAAATGATAACAACGGATAGGGAAATGTCAAGTAAACAACCGATTCCTTCTTCTTTTTGATAACTGGGTGAATTGAGACGGACTGTTTTTCTGTTCTCAAATTTTGTGTATTGGAATGGAAGAAACAACTGAAAAATCAAGTCATTTTCAAAAACCAGCCATTGGAAAGTTCACCTTTCGCCCTGTTTTCACTTTTTCCCTCTTTTCCTCTCTCCACTTCATAAAACACACAGAACACGGAGGCAGGGCTAATCTTCTGTTCACAAAAACACACAATGTTCTGTTTGTTCCTCATTTTCTCTTGTGGGTCAAATGAATTAGAACATCCCATCCTAACTAAAAATTAACATTTTGAGGTTTTGCTAGATTTCTTTATTGAATGAAAAATGAAATGGTTTTGATATTGTATTGAATCAGAGAAAAATGTGAGTTGCTTAGCAATTCGAGAAGTAGAAGGAAAATAAATGACAGGATCCGGATAAAAGGAAAGGAAAGTAAAGGAAAATCAGGAAAAATATATGTACAAAGCACCGCGAGATAGAGGATGTGTACACTATGAATGAATGTAAGAAAATTGACACAAGTAGATAAAAAACTTTAAAAGAAAACGTTGAGAGATCAAAAGTGAGTGTAGAGAGTGTTGGATTGAAATCCAAAGGCATGGGCATCTAGACCTGTATCTCTTCCAGTGTCGGTGCTTGAGCAGCAGTCAAACTGTTACCTCTTGAACATCAGTATAATCAGAAAAACCTGTCTTCATCTCTTACCGGCTGTTTTGCATGGCAAGTGCGGCTCGTCCATGTCTAGGACAGGTTGGTGAGATTCCCGGAGGCCGCATTGAACTCGAATTCTTGTGCGACGCTGCTAGTAAGGGTTCCTAAAAGCACACACGTTTTTGGGAGAAGCAAACTAAACACAAAGACTTTTTGGGGACATCGGACAGAACATTTATTGGATTGTTATGAAGCTGTCATTTCATTCATTCCATAAGGGTTGAGGGTTTTGGTATTGGTTTAGTGTTTTTAGTTTGGGACTCGAATTTTGAAACTCAAACTACAAACACTGCACCTAAACCTCTTGCAAAAAAAGCTTTTGGTTAGGTTAGGATTCAAAGGTTCAAATCGCAATCGCGTAAATCAAAAAAATCAGTCAGCATTAAAAAATAAACTCTTTCTTTTCAAAAGCAAGGTTATACACGTGCCTGTTCCTGAAATGAATGCCGAGGTAGGGTGGACGATCCATGGAGAGCTGATCCATTCCGAAGATGGGGAACTCGATGATCGAACATGTCATCGTGAAGCGAGGAGGTGAGTGGCGGAGGTGGAGGCGGCATTAGGGATAACTGATAAGTTAGGATTAGGAAGGCGGGTAAGGGAGGCCATGCCGTGCAGAAATGGAGTCAGTGGAAAGGCAAAAAAAAAAGGAGAAAAGCGTTCATACCGGCGAGTTCAGGCTGTTATACTGCTCCGCGGCCCCTCCGTGGTTTGAGTTGTACGTCTGGTATTGCAGTTGAAACTTCTTCTCGTTCCGCCGCTTCTTTCCCCACTGAATTTTTGAGAATAAGTGGAAATCATAAGGACTAACGAACAATCCAACAGAAGAGAAACTAATTGTCTAGTTTTGGGTCAGGAATACTACAAACTATGAACTAAATAACATATTCATCACCAGCGTGTACAGTACAGAAAACAGTGCAAAGGAGCGTACCTCTCGACGAACTGCCATTAGAAGACAGACATTGAGGATGAGGAAAGCGCACCCAACCAAGATAATGACAGCAAGAGCTTTCCCGGTGTAACTTCCAGCAGCCACTTTTTCACTCTCCGTTGTTGTTTGCAGAGTTGTTGGTGCTAAACCCCGAAAATCTCAAAAATACAGGAAGCTAGGACTCACATTCACTGGTTTTTGGCTTGGTAGTCAACTCTGGTGGTGGAGATGGTGGCATTGGTGGTGGTGGGAATGGAATATTAGCAAACGAGGAAAAGTGTCGGGTCTTCCCAAAGTATGTGTCTTTTCTGAAATGCTCTGGGAGCAAGTGATGCTCTTCTCCAACAGGTTCCGTCTCTTTTCCCTTTTTGTGTAGTTGTGGAATGAAACTGTTCCAGAAACCAACTTGAGCGTTTCGGTAGTAGTTTTTCACTCGAGGGCGGTCAGCTGAAATGGAAAAAGGAAGTGGAGTCTACCGCCAGAGAACAAGTAAACTTACTGATTTCCAAGTACGCTTCTCTATTCGGTTGATCAAACTGTGGCCAAGCAGTGGAATGGAAAACATCCCCCATTGGGAAGTTCTTCGACATTGGACTTGGTTTGGATGGGTCACCAGACTTTACAAAGTTGGAAATGTAGTGCATCATAACTTTAGAAATCCCCTTGTCATCGGAATTGAACCCAGAATATAATCTTTCATCGCTATCTCCTTGAGCCAATGGGTAACCGAAGATGTATGGAACAATGTCACCAGAGAGTGATCCTCGGATTCCACTATTCGGTTGTTCCTGGGTCCAGGCGCGGGTCTCATGGGCAAATGCGAACATGAAAGTATTTGCTTCTTTGCGAACTTCATCAGCGCTATGACTCCGAAGTGTTTCAATCATTGGCGCCGTGTAAAGCACATCACTCAAAGCACTCAAAACTCCATTCCGGATAGATTTCGGGTGATCTCTTGGGTTCTCCCAGTCCGTATACTCATTGATAATAGACGCCAGGATCTCTTCCCGATGGTAGTCATACAAATTGCGAACCAACGACCGGAATATCCGCATCCTCTTCTCTTTTGAGATTCCCACTTTCAAATCCTCATTAGAAATCATGTGATGTGAAGGGTTTGAACTGATCCCAACAAGCAAGTCAATCTCCCGGAACAAGGAACCATATTGTGTTGAAAAAGACACTTGCGGTTTGTTAGGAATGAGCTGTAATAGGGTAATTAGAGGTTTGGTTGATTAGGTGTTCGTGCGGAAACACACCTGTCCGTCGACGATGGGTGCAAAACCTGACAGGAAGGTGGGCACATCAATTTTGAGGACCGCTTTGGTGATGTTTTCGGATGAGTGCACTTGCATACACCGGACGATGGTGTCGATATTGTCGTTGAAGGATGATGTACGGTTTTTAGGAGCACACTGTAAGAAAAGTGAAATCATGGTTGCCAACTCAAAAGACCCCTCCATTTCCCAAACATCATGGCTTTTCTCAAATCCCGACATACGTCGCGGATTACCACTAACCGCGAGTTCCTCCGCCAATTGCATGAAATACTGTTGTGGATTCTGGGAAATCGCCCAAGGCGATAACGCACTTCCATCCAGCAGAATCGCTCGGCGGAATAAGCGCCTACCGGGTTGTGTGAGTGGTGAGGCCATTAGTAGAGAGACCAGCGAAGCACCGGAACCCCAACCTAAATGAATTACGTGAGAAAGAGAGAGAAGGGAGGCTTATTAGAAGTTCGGTTGGAAGTTTTGGGAAATTTTCAAGTGGTAGTAAACAAGGGATGGGAATAATGAGGAGAGAACTGACCTGCGAGAGTGACCGACTTGGAATCTCCCCCGAAGGATGGTAAAATGACATTGAGCATTGTAAGAGCAGACACTAGATCCGAGATTCCACTATTACCAGAACAAGATGATGATTCACATCGACCCAAGAACCCTGAAACATCAAAGTTTCCCTTCCCTCTTTAACGAAGATTTCTCTTATACCATAAACACCCAATCTGTAGTTCAAAGTGACTACAATAATATGACCGTATGCAGCAAGTGTAGTACCATTAAACGCGTTTCCAGTACCCCATCCATACTCGTCTCCGTGTACTACTACCATAACCGGGAGGTAGTTATCCCTTGAACTATCCAATCTCTCCGGAACATAGATATTCATGTAAAGACAATCCTCCGACTGCTTCTTCAAGTTAGGAAGTAACCTATGAGTGAAATCAAACCGTTGTGCAGAGGTGTGTTTGAACGCTCTGAAACGTCTGAAAATGTTCAAAACTCTGAGAAACGTCGGGTCTCTCACTTGGTTTCACTCAATTCTGGCATATCGGTTTGTATGCAGACTGGGGAAAGTTTTCTGGAATCTTTGGGAAGATGTGTCCATTTGGCAGCGGAGATGGCCATGTTGAAGCGGTACTAAAAAGTGCAACATTTCCGGAAAAGCCGTCAAAACATTATCAATCATTGAATCATGGGACCCTCGGGACTGCTTTTTGGACATCAGAAAATGCAACATAAAACAACATGTAAAGGCATTATTTGAAAAGTTCTAGTTTTCTCTGTTTTGCAACATACCTGTCCAGTCGGAGCAACTCCATATGGGATTCCAAGGTACTGTGCAACAGGTGGCAAGTCATCTCCTTCTGGACTGACCACTTCTCCTCTTACCATACCCCATGATGTGCTGACTGATCGAACGTCATAGGCACTGAAAACAATGCCAAATCAGTTGAAAACAGAAGAAAGTTACCGTATCCCGGGTAGGAAAAGGAGTAGAAGATGAAGCCTCATGATCACTTTTGAATTCTCATTGTTCCTCAAACCAAACCTTTCTTCGAAATCTGAACCTATAAAAAACCGATTAAAAACAAATTTGAAAACAAGAAGGGGAAGGTTGAAGAAAATTGTTCGTATAATTGAGGTTTGGAGCACATAAAAATGAGGATAAAATGAATATAAAAGAAATTCGACATGGGGTCATAAAGTGCAGGAGACGATGATTTTTTTTCTCCAGCTCGTCTTGCCAAAGAGTGCGGCGGGGGCGGATGCAGAAATCCTCGTGGGTCAAATTGGGTTTGTTATCTTTTCTCTCTATGTGCAATGTTATGAGATGAGCTAAAGCTAGAAAAAAAGGGGAAAAAGAGGAGAAAGACAAGAAGAAATTTCGAAAGGAGAGGCGAAAAGAGAAGACAAGTAGAGTTGGGGAGGTAATGTCATCATTGGGCAACAGGAGGGGTGGAAGGGGACAACAGAAGGAAGTTGCTGTCCGGTCAATTGTCTCAATCTGCACAGAAGATGGATGAGAAGAGTAGGAGCTTGGATTTTGGGGTGGGAAGAAAGTTGGAGTGGGTTTTGAAACCCTGATCATCAAGCAACTAATATAATTTCTATCAGTTGTCGTTGTGTTGGGAAAGTTCAATAAACAAACCACCATGACAAGAAAGGACCTTATGACTTTCTATCCCTATTTGAAATTATGCAAATTCCACTTTTCACCACTCTCCTAAAATCTGATGGGCCCCCAGCCCACAAGCCTTAGTCCTAAGAAGAGAGATCCAGGACCCCCACTTTACGTTTCTTCACTTTTTCTTTTTCCTCCATTCTGAGAAAGTTGGCTAATAAGCTTTTGTACATCGACATCGGAATTTGTGTGTATTTGGGGTACTAATGGGGGTCCTGGGGACCTAGACTAGGTAGGGTTCGAATGTGATTAAGACGTTGACAAGTGTTGGCGAAAAAAGAACACGAGAAACAGAGAGACGCCTAGGGGGGGGGGGTCCGGGGGAATCACTCTTTTCTCACTTGACAATGCAGTTAGTAGGCGATAAAATGTATCCCCCGGGGTTTCAAGGCACCACACGACCCGGGAGCCGAATTGGCGTGAGGGGACACATAATGAATGAGTGTCCCTGTCTCCTTCTCCCCTCCTTGTCTTTGGTGGCCTGTTACTAAGGACACCCTGTTCTGTGCAGAAAAAGAGCAAAAGACTGGAATCACATTTCAGAGCAATAGGGGAGAGGGGAGAATGACACGGCCCACTTTTTGTAGAGAAGAGAGTGGGAAAAAGATGCTAAACAATGATGGGCTGTGGGGCTACTTGGCAAAAACGGAAATTAGCAAATGGACGGAACAGATTTATGACTCTAGTCAGGCGTTAATGATGGTGGGATGAGTGTTGTGGTTTCTAATAGATTGTATAGTACATAAACAGATTTCATTGATGGTTTGACTCTTTTGGGGGAACTCAGAACGTCAGAGAGTCAAAACGGATTTCATTGAGCTCCAGATCTTCAAAAAGCTCAAAATAAGACAGGATCTCACGTACTTCTCAGTCCCACGCGTGCAAACAGAAACTGAACAATGCAACCTAACATCAGCTCCACCAAATCCCAAAAACTTATTCTCAACCAACTATACAAAATCAAAAATATCAATAAAAGCCAGATGCTAGTGAAGAGAATAAGAGAAAGCCAAAAGGTATCCCTTCGTTTCGTTTTTCCCATTCTCACATCACATGATCTCAGGACCTTTCTTCTTCTCCCCGCTCACAGGTGGACCAGTGACGTCACCGAACACAATGGGATCCTGGATGGGATTTGAATTTTGATCAGGTGGTTGTTGGCTTGATCAAACTTCCAGTGTAGGCAGGAAAAAATGCAGATAGGGTCAAGTCATATGGGGACAAAAAAGAGTTCAAAGTGGCGACATTCCGAGTACGTGGGAGGCAGGAGGAAGGAGAGACTTGACTCTTCAACTCTCTTGTTCAACTCCGTCGGCCTTTTTCAATAGCCATTGTAATCAAATTTTTGGAAGGAAGAGTGAGTAAAGTTAGTGGGGAGAAAGAGGGCGCAGAGGTTCAAGCGATTCTTTTCACAACTTTAGTACTCGCTTTTTTGGAACAGGAAGCAGAAATAAGTGAACTGCGAGTGGAATACTGAAACATTCCGCATTAATGAAAATGGAACCTGACTTGCAGCCTTCCACAAATGCAACAATAGAATTACGAATAGCAAAGAAAAGAGAACTAAAAGAAAAAAAAAAACTTCCAGATCGAAATGCAAAATGGAGCAGAGCAAAAAGAGGAACGAACGCATGCTAATTGTATGAAAAGGGACGGAAAGACAAGTGTGGCTGTGGGGTACGAGAAGTCTTGACGTGAAGAAGCAGCGTATTTTGTTCGAGTTTTAGTTTGAAAGTGTTTTTTTTTTTCTTCGCGAGAAGAGTTTGGATCATTTGAGACGAGACCTTGGCAACTTTTCTTGAGGGTAGGTGAGGTGTTTGTGAAATTTGAGATTTTTGCGATTTTTTGTTTAGGATAAAACTTTGAGAATTTGCGGTCTCAAATCTCGAGCCTGGAAACAAAGAAAATCCAAGAGAACTGCACTTTTTTGATAGGCTCCATCCAATCAAATCAGGATCCTCTAAACCTCGAATTTTCTACCTCCAATTCAATTTTCTCTTGTCTCATTTCCCTCTCCTATTTTTTCAAATCCCTATTTCCGAAACCCAACCTCCAATTCAAAATGAACGTTTCAAACCGGAAGAAACGAGGGATAAAAGAGAAACGAAAGTGCTCGCCGAGTTCAAAAGTGTCAAATGCAGACAAAGATGGAGTTTGAAATAAAGATGCGGGAAAGAAAGAGAACGATAAAAATTGGTTGGCAACATTTTTATCTTTTCATCTTTCCCCCCGAGTTAGCGAACGGACACAATGGTCCCAGTGGGATAGGGAAAAGTTGCCAAAATGGAGAATGGATCATGAGCAGAAATAATTGTCAAGCATAAGGAAAGTGTAACTATTTTGACAAACTGATAGAACTCTTTGATGAGCAAAACGGACGGCGAAAGATTGAGTGAGGAAAGAAAGAAAAGTGGCCAGTTGCGGGTGAGAGGCAATAACGAAATGCAAATTTTTGTGAGCTTGTCTTGTTTACGAGCTGAACAGCTTGAGGAGTAGCATGCTGATCTTTTTCAATTGCGCAGTTTTCCAGTTTACTTTGACATCTCGCTGTCAGTTTTGTAACTATCACTACGAGATTACAGAGAAGTGAAAAGAACGCGGTGAAAATATGTTATTTTTGAAACTCAATTTTCATTCATTCATACTGCGGAAATTGACCTCACATCCGTTGTTTCTTTATTCAAGTTTTACCAGAACGCACACCAATTATTTTTTCTCTCTGTAGCCTATCTAACTAAGTTTTTATAATGAAGGGAGTAGTGTTCGAGAGAGCTTATTTTTCTATGAAAAATTCACATTTTGAAACAACAGAAACCAACACGAAACATATTCCTCTGGACATGGCATCATTCCCCGTTGTCGTCGTCACCACTTGTCTCGGAATATTTGTGAATTGAGTGGTTGGTGACAAGTTGTGACTATTATGCTCTGGTCTTTCCCTCTTCCTTGTTCACTTTCGAGATACTTTGCAGAGAATATTTTGAAACAAAAAAGTATCAAGTTGACAGCATAAAACAAGGTGAAAAGCAGGCCATTCTGGCTCAGAAAAATAGAAAAAGAGCCGAAGAAATATCGAATCAAAGTCATCTTGACTTCATCTTCATGGCCAATAAAATTTGACGATTTCGGCGTTTCGGTTCAGGGAAAGAGTGGAAGAAGAGAAAACCCAGGTGTTCATGTGGGCACAAACGTTTTATGGCTTTTTGCCTGGGTCGAGAAATGAAAAGGAGATCAAATGGATGGGCCCGGGGCGTTTATTGTGCGATGTGCACTTTTGAATGAAAGATTTTGAAATACTTTGAAGACCGGGGAGGGATCCGGAAGGACCTGCACTATGTTCTAATGAAGAAAAACCAGCTTCTTCAACAGACTTTACCACAAAGTGATAACAATCCGCCACAACTAATACTGATATGAGTTACAAGGCCGCGGGAAGGGAACTGCTCACGGACAGACAAGAGAAGTGTACATGACAGGGCCGCAGGAGTATCGAGAAACGAGACGGGCGAGTCGGGATCCTTCCGCACGGGAGCCTTGTCGCCACTTGACTCGTCTCTCTTGTCTCTGCATCTCCTGATCTCTCCATTGCTTTTGGTTGTACTAATGATTGAAATCAACAGAAGATGAAAAAGAGAGAGAGAGGGAATGAGGGAAATTTGTTCTGAATGAATATGTTTCTGGGAGGTGATAGATAGAAGGTGATAGAAAATGGGATTTGTTGAATGATTTGTGGGAATGAACAAATTGATCTGGAAGTTCGAGTGGGCTGCTTTATTTACTCATTCATCATTTCAAAACTGACCTTTACAATCGTTTTTTTTCAGATTTTCCTGCTTTGTTTCGTTCGTTTTCCCAGATTTCACACAAATCAATTCCAATCTTTGTGTCAATGAACCAATTGAATGCGTCACATTTCGGTCAAAGTGTAAAATACAACTGTTCCCTTCTCTCCCGTTTTCCCCCTCTCACACAACCTTGGTCCCAAAATACGATGGATGTCTTGTAAAATTGATGATAACACGGATGGATTGACGCAATCGGTGACTTTTTAGAAGAGAGGAAAAGAACCTGGGAGAGAAATGGGATCCAAGGAACGACAACTGTTTTGTGGGGATGCTTCACACTTTGGATGCACGTTTGTGGCTGGAATGGTTGATTGTAGGAAAGGAACTTGAGATGATTGATGGTGTTCAGCATGAACAAAACAACCTTCACTTTGAATACACCGTTGCGTTTACCTCATTGTTCAACCTGTTTTCTTCCAAATTCCTATAAACCCAACTCAATCCGGGTCAACCCAACCACAAGTCCAAACTCCAATGGATCAGAAATTCAAGAAAAAGATAAGAGAATCTAGGAAGAGAAAGGAAAAAAGGAAACCGGAATGCTTCCGCCAGCCAAATTTCTGGGTCTTTGACGAACTTCAACTCCTAACTCTAGTGTCACTTTCCTTTTTCTCTCCCTCAGCCTTCCCATGGCCCAAAAAAAGAAGTGGATCTCTCTTTTCACACATAAAGTTCATTAGTGGATGACAGCGAGGAATATAACTGAATTTGCTTTTTTGCGTCCTTCTCTTCTCTACATGTCTAAAATGTCAGAAATATCCTTCATGTGTCTTGTTTTTTTATGATTAGCTGTTTGTGTATTGAGTTCTGTTTCTATTCATTTTTTTAGTTCCATTTCAGGATTAGAAAAGTAGAAAATACTATGCATAAAATTGATGAGAAATCTGCCAGAGCTTTGCTTTTGATTTTATCCACTATTACATATCTTCTTTTCGGGGCAATGATTTTTGACAAACTGGAAAGTGAGTTTTGGTCTGCAAACTTCTTCTTTTGAGTTTGTTGTTGTGTTACAGGCGAGGAAGACACTCGGGTTCGAGAAGAAATTGAGCATATCACAGAAAGACTAAGAAACAAGTATAATTTCAGTGAAAGGTATGTTTCCCGAGCTAACAAGGGGAATTATTTGTTTCAGAGATATGCACTTATTCGAAGCTGTTGCTATCAAGAGCATACCACAACAAGCCGGGTTTCAGTGGCAGTTTGCAGGCGCCTTCTACTTTGCAACAGTAGTGATAACTACCGTTGGTTAGTGACAAAACGTTATTTCTACAGATTAGACCCAGATTTTAAGGTTACGGTCACTCTGCACCATCTACAAGTAGTGGTAAACTATTCTGTATGGTTTTTGCACTTTTTGGTATCCCAATGGGTCTGATCATGTTCCAATCTATTGGTGAACGGGTGAACACGTTTATAGCCTACAGTTTGCACAAGGTAAATGAAAACAGAAAAACGAAAATTGAAATTAAGTGTTTTTTAGTTCCGAGACAACCTACACCAACAAGGGTTTACCTGCTTGCAAGAAGTTAGTTTCTGTTTTTGTTAGTTTTTGTGCACTCATCAAAAACAAATTTTAGGTCACACCAACCCATCTCCTCATGGTATCATTGACAATAGGTTTCATGGTGATCGCATCTGGAACATACATGTTTCACACTATGGAAAAGTGGTCGGTTTTTGATGCATACTACTTTTGCATCATAACATGTGAGTTTTGATGTTCACTGATATATCGATGTCATAAAAAATGACATTTCAGTCTCTACAATTGGTTTTGGTGACCTGGTACCTTTGCAACAGTCAAACGCGCTTCAAGATCAGCCTATCTACGTGTTTGCAACATTGATGTTCATATTGGTTGGATTGGCTGTGTTCTCCGCTTGTGTTAATTTATTGGTGTTAGGGTGAGTGGAAAACAAGTTGAAACAAAGGAAGGTGAACTTTATATTTCAGATTCATGGCCGCAAACGCCGATGAGGTCACAGCTGCAAATCGAGAACCTCCAAGTGCGATTGTTCTCGAACGATTTGCCAGGTACATGAATTTTCAGAAAACTTTTTCTCTCAAGCAGTCTTTTTCAGAAACTCCCTAGTTGAATCTCAACTCTTCAACATTCAAAAACACAGTACTGTCGGTGTTCTGCCGGGTAGACCTCGAAGATTGGTGAGCTCCAAGCAAATAGAAACAAGCAGTGATCATGCATCATTTCAGTTTTCAATCGTTCCCAATTCCAGTTCATCCGGAGAGATAACAACGTTGAGGAGGCGTTCTACTAGGTACCAATCATTGTAAACCTCTAAGTTTTATCGTTTTCTTTCAGAAAAAGCATCCAAGAAACCGTATGTTGTGGTTGTTTCAAGCCCAGACCACCTCGACACCGATTTTCATTGTCCCGTCGGCCAACTGACAACATTTCCCATTTGGTGGATCTTGAGTTGTATTGAGTATCAATAGCAAATTCTACGTTTTACACATATCAAAGGAAATATCAGAAAGACATTTTCATAAAAAGATGAGATAAACTTGAAAATGTGAAATGTAATCAGTGAAAAAACTCAACTAAAACCCTGTTACTGTCTAATGTCCAAAAAGTCATAAAATTCTATGCAATTAAATGCGGAGAGCTGAACATGATGCCACAAGTGCTTACAACAATGAAAACTGAAAATGTTATTAGACAACATCTATCCACAACCATTGCAGCAAACTTCCAGTCATTCGCTGCTTGCTCATCCTGAATTCTAATCTCATTGTAGGTTCCAATACTCTCTTTTTACCCTCTCATCCTCCTCCATTTTCTTGCGCATTGCTTTTGTCTGAGAGGAAATGTTTTTAAGCTCCAAGCAAGCCTTCTGCATGTACTTGTTCAGTTCAGTCATAACAACTGCAAAAAAGGTTATTGATAGTGTAGGATTATAGCGACTACTCTACCCTACCATCTTCCACATAAGACTCGGCCATTATTTTTGAATATGTTACTCTTGGAGTCATGTCGGAGAGAGGAACAGGCATTAGGTGGTTGTGTTGGATGTGGAACTCTGAAAATGAACAGGATATTAGGAAAGTTGGGAGAGAGAGTCTTACCATCTTCAATATCTATTGTCTGCTGTCTTTTCCCCATTTTGATGTTATTCATCAATGATAAACCATCAGAGGGATGAACAGAGTCTTTAGGCTTTCCAGGTACCTTTCCATTGCGTACAGAGTCTTGCCGTGCTTTCTCTTCTGCTTTTTCAGCCTAAAAATTACCAAAAATTTGAATAATTAGTTTAGTTTGTTTCTTACTCTGATGTGAGCGCAATTGAAGACAGTTTTCCCGGGCCTTCGCATCAAAAGCAGCCATGGCAGCCAAATCAAAAGAAGTTCACGGAGAAATGGGCTCATTTCATGGGTCTCTGGTTTGCGGTTATGGAGGTTCAGCACTAAAACTGTGAAGACAACAGATGCGGAAACGACAAGCATACAACAGGAGAAAAACGCCCCTGAAACATGGACCTGGAATGAGAAAAAAGAAGGATAAGTTACCGATAAGAGGAACAGCTTCAGAAGTTGGAGGTGTCATGTCTGCGACCATACTCAAGAAGAAACAAACAGAGAGGAGGATTGTGATTTCTACAACATCATTTTTTAGTGAACCACTTTGAGTGCTTTACCTAATGTTATCTTTTCTCCAGCATCTGGTGGTAAGGTAAAGCCAAGAACCGTCATAAGTGATATGAGAAATGAGGGAATGATAAGATTCAGGCCTAAATCACACTGTTTTCAAAACTATTCACGATTTCGTCCAGATTACCGTAGTACAACGTGCGTCTCTGAATGATGAGGTAAAAGAAGAGTGATGGATATGGTTGTTCATCAAAAATGTTGGTTTCATGACGAGCTGGTACTGCGAGAAGATTCCATTCTCCATTTTGAACATAGTACTGTACATCAATTCCCTCATCCGATATGTTCTTTCCTTCTGGACCATTGATACGAAGATCGATGAAGTTTCCACTATACGTCCACGAACCAAACTGCAAAAACCGCCAAGCTAAGCTCATCTCATTCATTATTTCTTGGTAAACAATAACTTTTGCTACTTTTCCTCTCCTTCTTTTCACAATTTCAAAAGAAGTGAGATGGAGGAAAGAAGGAAGGAGAATGAAGCCGCTCCAAGATTAGTAGATGTAGTTTTGCGATAAAACGTTTACTCGACCCCCTCCTGGATTAGACCGCCCGTTTTGATGGGAAGTAGGGGGCGAGGGGGGAAAGGACCCACCTTCAGATGACATATTTGGTCGTCGAATGGAAAGTAGGTGATATCTATTTTGCATGACAATTTGAGTATTCCCGGAGGTACTTGCAATACGTCGCCGGTGTAGCTTACTACATAGTTGACCGGATATGTTGAGTCGAAGTTTTCGTCTGCGCTGGAATAGGGAAATTGAATTCTGGGCGGGGGAAGATGTTGTTGTTCATGTTTGTTTATATTTTGAGTGAGTGGTACTGATCATTGTGATAACATAGCGTACCTGTTATAGAGTAGAACATCCGGTTTCCAAATGGCATTTGCATTTCCAGGTATCCTGATGTCTTTGATTCCTCCATACTCACTGGGATCCCACTTCAACTTGTAATCCGTCCACTGATACTCAATCCATGCCACCAAAGTTATCACCTGGTTCTTTTCATCCTGAACATAACATGAATAGGTTTCAGAACTGAACAGGACAACTCACCACATCCAAAATCTGCTGTAGATAAATCTTCACCGATACCACTAATGGCTCGGAGGAGTTTGCAACTGGTCGTTCATAGGGGTCGTAGTTGTGTCGTAGATCTGCTAGAAGACGGTATTCGTCAGCACTGCTGTGTACTTGGTTGAGGAGATGTAGGAACACACAGTGAAGCGCCTGAAAAAGATGGTACCAGTTGATAATGTAGCGGAAAGGAGTATCTGTCAAGTGAGAAATTTGAAAAAAGTGACACAGATTGTCTAGATTTGAAGTTTGAAGCTAACAGCTGACATTGCACATCTCTATACTCACTAAGGGGCTACAGTACTCCCAATGAAAACTTACCGTAAGCCTCAAGACCGGCGAAATCATGAGGACATGCCCCGGAACGGCTCCTCCCGGTCGCAGACGAAACCTTGATTCCTTGGGACGGCGGGGCAGTGGTCAATGTGGTGCGACGGCAGGGCGCTTAGCGGAAAATGCTCCGTGGGGAGTTTCTGCACACTCTCTTCACTGGACGAGCACCCCATCATCATTTCGTTCATAGTGGGCGGAGACACCCCCCGAAAAGGAGATGTCCCCTTTTTCTTTTCTAATGTGCCTCTGTTCTGTGCCCCCGAAAACTCCTATTCTGGGAGCAGCATAGACTGGCGTGCTTGTCAAGTGGAACTTGTTCTCATTACACAACCACAAATTGGTTAAGGAGGAGTACTTGGCAGATTGGATTGGAGACATGTGCACCTACATGATTGTTTGAAGAGTGTATACAAGTGGCGATGGTGATGGGACCAGAGTCCAGGGTGTGATGGAGGGAAGAATGGGAATGAAATGAAAAGAGCAAAAAACTTGTGAAGTGGGATGGGACAGACATGAAATGAAGTTTGATAGGGGGAGAGATGTGTTGTGGTGTGGTTCTGGGATGATTGAAACAGATAACTGGGAATTGAAAAAAGCTAGGTTTCAATTGCCACGTGTACCGAAATTGTGCAATGTCTGTCATGGTAGTCGACCCATAATTGCTTGATGGAACAAGTTTGAATGTTCAGAGGGATAACGGAGTGTCCTTCATTATACTTCAAAAACAAACAAAAGTTTAAAAATAGGTAGGTCTCGGCACGAAAACGGAGGTTTTTGGTGTTCTCTTGTTTTTGTGCTGATTTTTCTGAACGTCTTTAAAAAAAATGGATAGGGGAGATGATTTGGAGCCTTGAGATGGTTTCTTGGCTTCACATCCTCTTTCCTAATTGTTTTGATCAGGAAAGTGGAAAAAATCGGTCCAGAATTTGAGTAAACACCGAAAGTTCATCTCGTGGCGAGATGTGCAAACTGTCACCTGTTTTGTTTGTCATTTTCAGTATATGTCATTGATTTTTGTTTCATTTTGAATGCCCCTGCTAAAATCTTTGCAGTTTCCGCAATGTTCCATCAGCACATGACGGGATTCAAATGAGTCATTGCGTTCATCTTTTTTCGTTCATTTCAGGGGACATTTTGCAGCTATTGATTCACTGTCTTGTCTCGTCAGCCCGAAGATTTCAAAACTTCGATCAGTATGCAAAAAAGTTTATTTTCGTATCTCTCGTCCAACCGGCAGATGTTGTTTTTGCTTCATACTGTCCGGTGACCTCTCCACAGTCAAGTGTTTTCTCAATGTTTCGAACCAAAACATCCCACCAAACTGTTTCAAGGTCACAAAAACCCTTTGCTCTCACTAATTCTGTGTGATTGTGATACTTTTCTTCACTCGAAAAGCATAATGTATCGTTTTGAGTCCGTCAGAGCTGAATTGTACCATAGACAAAAGGGGAATGTCACAGAATCTGTACAGATCTCGAATCTGTACTTCCCCAATGAACTCTTGTGAAATCAGAATATCTGCGAAGGCGGTCTAGAACTGTTGCCCTTCACATGATTTCTCTCTCCAGCTTCTTTTCTCTCGCCTCTCTCAACCCTACCCAGTGCCTCCATTATTTCACAACATTTCTTACAGGTCCAAACGGCAGAACGCCGTTTCTCGCAGATGTGTGTTACTCATCGTGGTAAGCAGCCTGTCTATCGTTTCTCTGTTTCTTTTTTCCGTTTTTTCAATCAATTTTTCTTCAATTCTTCCTCTTTCTGCACCTGGGTATCACAAGTTTTTTGGTAACAGGTGCGGGTCCGGTGTGGCAGATGTTCGTTTTTGACCCGGCCCCTACATTCACTTTCCCTCTCCCACTCTCACCCAACTAAATTTGGCAATTCAGAAATTGGATCTCTGTTCAACAGCCCTGAAATCATGGCTGAGCTTAACTTCGACGAGGAAATCATCGATGACGGCGGCGATGGAGAGGTTATCAACGAGGAAGACTTCCTCCCGGTACGTTTGCACCCTAACTTTCCGCGTAATTTCTTGTTTTTAGCCGCAGGTATTCCACGCGGATGACGGAGTCGATCTCACTGAGGAAGTGAAGGCTTATGTTGAAGATGTGCAAGGCACTGTTTTCGAGGTCATGGAGATGATTGTGAGTTTCATAAAGAATCACGAATGTTGTTCAATTAGCATATTTAGGCTACTTACGGTAACAGACACGACGAGGACGTTGTTCTGGTGTTCACAGACGCCAACGAACTCTACGACTTGACCAATCTGATTTTGAACAACGGGCACATGGTGTTCTTCGAGGTTAGTTTCATTTCAGCGACAGTTTCGAAAGAAATGTTTGCTTTATTCCAGCTCGTCAAAGAGGACCTTGGAAACCGCCTGGCAATCTTGAACCAGGCTATTCGTGCAATCATCGGAAGACAGTAAATCTCTACTGCTTACAAGTACAATTGCATATCTTCCTGCTCAATTTGCCTTTTCTCCTATTTCCACTGAAATAGGATTGTCATGAAATAATAAAATTGTGGAAGAAAAGAAGACAAAGACAAGAAAGTGCACATATACACTCTACCCAATGTGTTCAGAATTCTCACACATTTCCTCCTATCCAGCGCCTTTCTTCCCCTCATTTTCTTTCCTCCTTTTGATACTATTTGTTATGCGCGACTCCTCTTTTGTGCTCATCGAAATCCGATAGCATTCCGTCCGTGTGGCACAAAAAAATTAGTCGAGAATGTATGTTTCACCAGACAATGCCATTTACGCACACGTTCTACGCGTGGAGGGTGTCAATTTCTGATCATGATGATTTTTGTGGGCATGTTATGTTAGACATGGATACTCACATTTCGCGCACACGTTAGCGTTGCGTGCACTTTTATGCATTTCCGCGTCTCGTTTCCATTTATTAGTTGCGCGTGAAAGAGGTTTTGTAGTGAGTACATTAAGATTACATGTGAGATAATTCGCGGTTTTTGCATGGAAGAAGCGTTTTTTCCACTTGTTATTCCGCGGAGATGTTTGTGGAATGTTCCTACTGTACTTTTCATACCAAGGGAGCAGTAGATAAGAAATAGTTGGGTTCTGTTTGTGTTCATGAGAGTGGTTATCTCCTGAAAATCACTGATTTCTACTGGTTTTTGGGTCAGCTAGGTTTTTTGAGCCATTGACACGGAAAAAAAAGTTTGGAAAAGCTCCCAAACAATGTTTTTTTGTACTTCGTTTTTCTCTTCAAAAATTGCCCCACTCCTGAAAAAACTGAAGAGCCACCTCATCAAAAGGACAACTCTATTCATTAAGCAGATTCTCGTTGAATATATAAAATCCTCCCGAATTTCCAACGAAACGCGTGAAAGTGGCCTATTTTCCACTTATTCTTTCTTCTTCAAGGATCTATCTACCAAAATTATATGTGTGTACAAATAGGAAAATGAGATTACCACTTTCCATACATTCACTCCAGGTCAGTTTGGTTTGAATTTAGAATTAGGAGAGTAGTTTTGCGTTACCTGGTAGCCAAAAACTGAAAAACAGAAAGCCACATCATAATTCGTCTCTATTTTTGCACATTGCCTTGTTGTCACCTTGCCGATTTTCCTTGATGACACAATTCATGGACCCCACCTATTTCTACCTGCTATTTTTGCCAATTTCTTTACTTTTTTCCCCCAAAACTAATCCCCAATCCGTTACTTCTACCTGCCGCGCGGTGTGTGCGTCTCGTATTTCAAAATGCGCGTAATACCTGATGCGGAGAGTGCGTAGTATATTTTTTGTGTACATTTGTTTTCTTTTCACGTTGCTTTTTGATTCTGCCCGCCCTGCTTGGTTTCGAATCAAATTTTTGCAGGCAGTAGTCTAGATTTTCACTTTTCTGATGTAGTGTTCTGGTCCTCTCCCCTGCACTTTTTTCTAGCCCACTCTGTCTTTTTCCTTCCCATTCTCCAGTTACTAAAACGAGCTCCCCACTTGACATAACTCCCAGACAAAAACCAGCTTTGAACCAGTAGCGAAACTTCAGATTTAGCACTTTCAACCCTACATATTTACCCTTTATTCTTACCGTCGTGGGAAAGACGCGGGACGGGCTGAATGTTCAGGAGGAGACAAGCGTATTAATCCAATATTAGTTACCACCAAACAATTATACAAACAAGAAAGAAAATGAGAGAAAGAGTGAAGGAAGAGGAGGTCGGGGTGAAAGTCAAGTTGTGTTGTAGTGTGAGAGAGTTCATGAGGCAAGTTCCATGACCCGAAGGCACATCCCGCCATTGTTTGCACACAGTTTTTGCCATCATCCTGCCATTGCCGACAACCGGATTGCCCTGGCGGGAGGAGGGTGGGATCACCTCCCACGTGGAAAAAGTCGCTTCTTTTCCACTTGTCATACCCATTTTACTTTGGTAGGGTTAAGGGTTACTCTTTTATCAGATCTCACCGCTTTTGTTATGCTGAAACCGTCGTTTTTCTAGGATATACTGTTTCCAAACTTACGGGTCCCTTATCACGCTTGATTTCTAGTGAAACCCAGATTTCTGAAAAAGTTTACTAGCCTTACAGTGAACTCCACTACCAGTTCATCTTTTGACCTCAATTCTATCTTCCTGATGTTCGGCTTCACTTGTTTATTTAGTTTTGAGAGGGCGGTTTGTGTACCCTTTCATATATTTTTTTCATTTTCAAAATTTGCCCATCTTCTTGCTTCAAATTTTGCAGAAAACTGCACTGCCACGTGTTGTCCTCCCTTCAAAGACTCCAGTACTTCTAAACCTCCCCGTTCCCCTAAACCCCTGAAGATGACACATGTCATGGCCAAACATCATGACAGACAGACCTAACAGCTTAACCTTACCGCTAGGCGGCAAATGGGGGTTCTATAGTGCATCGGCTCACCCCACTTGCCCATTCATTCGTTTCCTCTTCCCATCCACTATGTTCAGTTCTTCAGTTGAAATGTGTGTGTATGCGTGTCCCGTAATTGTTTCATGTGCTCCCTTCTCCCGCTTTTCCACTCTAAAGACCCATGAATTATTGTTGCGATTTACTAATGAATAGGCGGTAAGGGAGGAGCAACGGGTTGTTCAGTTGGTGAAGCTTATAAAGAGTTTCGACAAAGTTGAACTTTGCACCTACGTGCATTTTTGGGCTCTTTTTGTGCTTTTGAAACTTGATATCCGATATCCCTGAAATCAGGGAACTTTGTATGTCCATCTTTCCCAAAATCCAACAAAATCAAAAAACGGTTTGAAAAAACGTCATTGAATATTCTTTTTGACACATTTTCCCGAAGAAGTCAAGTTTTTTTTTGTTTTCTCTCTGTTATTCTTCTTCTTCCCGAACCCAACCACACTCAAAATTCTGGCAGAATGGGAAGGAAGAAAACAACTCGAAACCACTCGACCTTTGCCGGGGAAGACGAGAAGAGGAGTATTGAAATAGTAACGCCTAACACGCCTAATTTTTCTCTGTCCTCCCGCTCCCGAATCCCTCTCAGAGGGTCAAGCGAACGTGGAAGGAAGGTGTAATTAGGTGTCTCACTTCTCACAAACGACGCTATTCCTTTTCACATTAGTACATTCGTCTGAAACTCCAATTTTTGAGCTGAAAATGGGTTTCCCATTGGTCACACTCGGTATTTGTTCAGTCTATTCGTCCATTCCAATGGGATGAAATGTGAAAAGTGAAATTTCCTCCCTTCATTTCAAAGAAAACTTTCACATGTGTTAAGGGGGTGTGAAATATGTGCCCTATGGAGAAGAGAAGGGGTTCTTAACAAATAGCTCTTTGTGGTGGGATATGTTGTGTGTGTTTGGGTGTTTGGGGCCATCATTCTGCCGCCTCTCTTCTATTTTTCCGAATATTTAACCAGAGATGCATTCATTTCATTTGACCAGTACTATAGGGGAATGGGGTGATAGTTTTATAGATGTTTTTTGAACGAAAGAAGATTTTTCTGATATTGAACTAGTGAATTTTTCAATTCTTGGCTTTTCTTCCATGGAACTATACAGATTTCAGAGCTTTATGTTTCGTAAAAAACGTCCCCCAATCATTTTTTGAAAGTATAATCCGAAACAAAAATCAAAACAATCTCCCCTTCATCCCACTTTCCTTCCCACTTTCTTCCCGCTTCCCCCTCCCCCTATCCTCATTTTTTGTCCCATTCACAAAACACTTTCTTCCACTATGATGAACTTGTAATAATTATACGGTTAAGCAAGCGCACTGTTAGCATCATCATCATAATTGAGTGGTTAATCTATTGTACGGGGCGACGGGGCGGCCGCCATCCCGAGAGGGCGCCCCCTCGCTTTCACACCTGACAGTAATCAACTGGTCTAGTCTTTGTGTCGTTTTCGCCGCTTCTCTACTTTCTTTTCCCTTTTTTTCTCGATCGGGGTGTGGAGGTGATGACATGGGGGAAATGCATGGAAAAGTTCTTTTGAAGAGGCTTTTAGGAACGCTGCAGGCGGCGGCTAAACAGTAAGACTCATTCCACTTGAGCTCTTTCGGGATCAGAAACTCAACTAGTTTTTAGATTTAGGGGTGAGGTTTCGGGTGTTACTCAATGTTTACCAAGTTTACCAAGTTTACCACCTCAAGGTTGACACTGTCATTAGTCCCTAGTCAGTCTGTAATTAGTTCAATTGCCGTGAAAACTTCCATTTCAATTTCTATTTCAAATTTTTCGAGAGTCAGTCTCATTTTGTGGTCAATTTATTGCCAATGTCAATGGCAAGTGAAAATGAAAAAATTGGAAAAAAAAACTACAACCACCACAATTCGAACGTGTTTTCGTCATTTTTCCCACGCATTTGTCACTTTTTTCCGCTCTTCTTTTCTCTTTTTCTGGCTTTTCCTTTTCCAGTTTGCTCCGTCGTTCTTTCTAAACGTTTTTCGTTTGATAAAACATTCTCTTTTCACTATCTTTTGCTATCTAGAGAAGAAATGTAGGCGGAAAAAATAAAAAGAACTCAAAATGCTCGTTCTCACTGCTTTCACGGCCTCCAGACCCTCTTGGGACCACTGGAAAAGAGCGAATGTCTTGTTGAAGATTCCGATAAGGAAATGTGATGTCCATTCCTATTCTCATACTCGGAGCATTGAATATTCATCAGAAACCTCCTAGCTTTTTCTTCAAAGTACATTTCTAAATGTCTCGTCAGAGTTAGTTACATAGTTGAATGAAAAAACGCCTAAAGAAAGAAAAAGAGCATCTATCCGATCCGATGTTCTTTTTTCTGACTGCAGCCGCCTCCCCCCTCCTAAATTTCATTGTGTCGACGAGCTTTTAGCCGTGCCATTCCATCTCACTTCTTGCCACTTTCACTCCTACGTAAAGAGCAAAGAACTCGTTGACTTTTGGATTGGAAGAATGGAAATTATTACTTCCGAATTGCAAACTTGTCTGTTCTGTTGTGTTCCTCCAATTTTTAGTGTTAAAAAGAGACGAAGAGATGAAAAAATTGTGAATTTTTGGCCTCAGGCCTCGAGGTTTCCCTTCCCATATGAACTCGTGTTTTTACTCTCTTTTTTGGTATCATGCCAGTCCTTTTTTTGCCGTTTGCATTTCAAGTTTATTTTGCATAATCTGTGTTTTCAGGGGACAACGGCAGCAACCATTATACCATTTTACAAAGACAGTATGCCGGAGTCAGCGGCGGACTCATCCAGTGATGAAGTGAGTTTTTTCTTACTTCCCAAGTTTCCAATAACCTTTTCCAATTTCAGCACGACTGGCAGGATGAGAAGGAAGATATGCTGATGATGGTGATGGTCGTGTTGCTCATGCTGCTATCTGTGGTCATTTGGGTCGCATTTTGTGTCGCCGTTCGAAAAACGGCGCGCAAATTCATTGAATTGAAAAGGCAGAGAAGGAGACAGGTGCGTCTGCGGATTAGTTCTCGTTCTCGTTTTACCAGTTGTACTCGTTTATCCGCCACGCTCTACTTGAACGCGGCTTTGGCTTTATCTCATCAAAAATATATGTTTCATAGGGGAAAGAAGGAAAGTACAAGCTGATTAGTGAAAGAAGAACGTTTTGAGACCATTTTGACCACTCCAACAACCAAAAACATTCAGGCTCTTATAACAGCAGCAATCAACCGTGCAGCTTCGACAAATGAAGCGGACCGTCATAATGTGCTTCCGATTTATATTACGACACTGGCCCATGAGCTGAATGTACGTGACGGACCACTTTAGACCAATAACGTCATGAATTTCAGGTGTTTGGAGCAAGAGAAGAAGAGCTACCCACTTACGAGGAAGCTCTTTCAATGAGTTGTACACCAAGTCCAAACCCAGTGGTCCCGCCAAACAATAGAGATCGGTTAGTACTCCAACACCACGTTTTACTTCACAAAACTGACATTAGCTTATCATACCTACACACCCAACTTATCACCCAGACTAATTCATGAATTCCAGCGTGCCACCGTACAAGCCACGGTCTGGAAAAACTGGCCGAGTGCTCAGGTAGGTAGAGTTCTAATCTTCTTTGCTCTGCTAACACGTTTTTCGTTGTGTGATGCGTGTGTAAACCTTTTCGTGTTTCTGTTTCTTTGATGTGTACATAGGGGGAACGGGTTTGGCAGACTGTCTTGCATGTTCCTATTTTGAAAACAGTTTTTTGTTACTGCAAATTCTAATGTATATTGTTCCAGAATTGCTCCGGACCGTCCTGGCTCCATCCCAACAATAGTTCTACCGCCAAGCTATGAGAGCTCCGTCCGTCACGAAGCAATGCTCTCTCCCGTCGCCAGAACTCACGTCTCACCGGTCCCTTCATCATCGAACGCCGCTGCACCCAGCACTTCCACTTCTCCGCCTATCTACACCATTTCCGGGAACATGCACATCACTGAGTGCTAACTTTGCACTTCTTTCACTTTTCTTCACATTTCATCATCACGAGTACGGTTTCTCTCTCTCCATTTAGGATGTTTTCCCTGTTTTTTTTCACACCAAATTCTTGCTGCGTAGATGTTCTCTACTTAATTTTCTACTATCTGAAACTATCTCTACAGCTCCATGTCTATCCTTGTCCTCTTCTCCCCCAGTCAGCAAGTTTTTACGGTTTCCCCTGTTTCTTCGCAACCAATTGTTCTTCTGATCAGAACCTGATTCAGTTTATCAGTCCCTTGTTTGTACTTTTTGCCATATGATATTCTGTGTGTACAATGAAGTTGTATTTATTCTTTAACTGGTGTTCTGTTAGAAGATTACTACAAACCACACGTGTTTATAGACAAGTCCTGAAGTCGCAGGAGTCTCAACCTTTTTACTGGAATGTTTCTACCATTGGATCATTGATTGTCTAGTCAAACTATTTTTCACACAAATGCGAATGGGGCGAGCCTGGTACAGCTTCGGTAATCCACGTTCGCAGGATTCCTCCTCCCAGTCTCAGGTGCCGAAGCACTTGTACCAGGTACCGCAACCGTCGGGCTAGGTAGCCACTGGAGTACGGCATAGGAGTTACCCGCCCCAAGCCTCACGGCCTTCACACCATTTCATACACCATACGGTTTCTGAGATGGAGCGGCATCCAACCTGTAGTATAAGTGACGTTTCAAAAATACTGTTTTCCGGTTCACTTTTCCTAAACTAACAGGTTGGGCATCAGAAATGAAAAAAAATGAAAGAAGAGATAAGGCGAGTTGAGATGAGAACAGACTATATCAAAGTTAGATATGGAAGCAGGTAATGATAAGTAGAATACAAGAAGAGCATGTTGCTGTGCTTAGCGCGACATGAACAACTTAGCCGTCCTGATGCGGTGAAAGAGAGCTCTTGATTGCGGGAATTAGATATGGAAGCAGGTAATGATAAGTAGAATACGAGAAGAGCATGTTGCTGTGATTAGCGCGACATGAACAACTTAGCCGTCCTGATGCGGTGAAAGAGTGCTCTTGATTGCGGGCATTAGATATGGAAGCAGGTAATGATAAGTAGAATACGAGAAGAGCATGTTGCTGTGATTAGCGCGACATGAACAACTTAGCCGTCCTGATGCGATGAAAGGTTGCTCTTGTATGCGGGCATTAGATGGGGGTAAGCCACTACCTATGAACAAAATGAGAGAAAGGGTGACACTAAAGTTGATGAATCCCCGCGGAACTTAAGAAAATCGATAACCAAAGAGAAAAAGAGAAGACGACCAACCAGCAGGGAGGAAAAATAGAAGAATGACAGTCATGTCCGTTCACTTTTTGATCAACGTGACCAAGGCGTAGCGGGAGACTGAATTTTCACGTCTAAAAGAATCGACGAACAGTGTAGGTGGCCTACCTGTGACGGCGTAGCCGGCACTAGTCAAAAACCATATAGGCCGGCTCAAACCCAGACTTGATGCCAGCAAAGCCGGGCGGACAGGCTTGTGAATATACAATCCAGTAGTAGATTTTGAAGGGTCACCACGCGAACCACAAATCTTCACACTAAGAACAAAAAAAAACAGAAGTTTTCAAAGTAGTTGCTCTCCTTTTTTCAGATGATTATCAAGTTTCCTGAAAAACACGTCCCTTGTTAGTCAATGTTGTGCGTTTTTTCAGGATTCTGGAAATTTCAGGTTTCTAGAAATTTCAGGATTCTGGAGAGCTAAAAGCTATTTTTCTGTTACAAATACTCTTCTACAGTAACTCGCGATCCTTTTTACAACCTCTTTGCGTCCCTCTGAAGGCCAGCTGTTCTCAAAGTGCGTCTTGCACCCGCGTACCATTTGTTGGTCCCCCGTTCACCGCCGACCCCTCAATCATGTGTAAACTTTTGAAATCATATTTTCGCGCCTGGGAACGCTGTTCAGTGTGAAAGAGGAGACGCAGAATAGATGCAACAACGCTCTACTGTACTGAAAACCATATTCGAATTCAAGGTCCTAATTTTTGCTAGCTGAATTCGACTTGAAAATGGTGCCCCACGGTAACAATTCCGGTAAGAGAGTAGAATTTGCTCATTATTTTTGCCAATGTTTATTTCAGACGACTTCGCGGTTCAATTCGATTGCGCGATGCAGCGCTTGAATGCCATTGCCCACTCGAAATGGCCGCTGAATCCGTCGGAAGGTGAGTCAATTCATAAAAAAATCAAATTGGAAGGCCTACGTCTTCCTGAAATCATGAGAATTCCCTAATTCCCTCTTTCCAGGATCTGCGACCGATGTCCACCCGCTGCTCCGGTTCAGAATCGTCGAGGTCGGGAATGACCTGACCCTGCTGTCGGCGGAGCAGCAGCTGCCAACTTGCCGTCAGGTCTTCGGGCTCGCTGATCCGGCTTCTCCGTCGGAGGCCTCGACCTCTTCCGACGAGAGAATGGTCTTCTTCGACCGTCTCTCCCCGACGCCGGACTCCTCTGCCATCCACGATCCTCCCCCGGCCTACGACTCCATCGTTCCGTCTCCAAGACAGGTAGGACTCTTCTCTACCACATCCGTCGATCTTGTTTACAGGTCCCGCTCGCCGTCATCCCAATGGCGATGGTCCCGATGGTCATGATCCCAGTCGCCGTCGTCGCGCAGCCGATCGTCGCCGTGGCCGAGACGATTCCAGAGCCGGAAGATGACCGCGAAGGTGAGCAATTGTCCGAAAAACAAAACGACAAACAAAAAACAACTTTCAGCAGAGTTCCGTCTCATGATGGAGGAGCTGGACCGCCTCGAACTGCCGTGAACAACTTGTGTGATCTCTTAACTAAGATCTCTGTTGTTGTTGTTAATTTGTTAATAAAACTGTAAAATGTTGTTTTTTTATATCGAAAATCCCCAGTTCCATCTGGAAAAATATTGTGATTGTTAATTTTTTATTGTTATCCTCGAAAAGGGAGAGCGCCAAACTCCTTCAATGGAGGACTGCGAAAATAGATGTGAGTGAAGATAAATACTCTTTCATCAGTTGAATTCTCTCTGTTTCAGACTCAATGGAACACTGGAGAAAGCAGTAAGGCAACGAGACAACGAAATCGACGAGAAAACGAAGAAGTGAGACCATGGCAGATGACCGGGATCTCGACGAAAGCTCCAACTTGAAATTCTCCTGCAAAATCAACCGAAAGTCCCTGGAAAGCCCTCGGTGAGTCGATATCTGTTTTGAAATGGCAAATTTTGGCGTCAAAATTAAATAATCCACCAGAAAATGGAAAAATTCACTTTTTCGCCTCAAAATTTACCAAAAACTGTAGCAAATTTTGTTCTCAATTCACTTTTCACATATTAAAGTCGAGAATTCCCTCCAATTCCAGTCAAAACCCCATTTTTACACCAATTTATTCGGAGAAAAACGCCTTTTTTGAATTTCGCTCGCAAAAAATGGTGCGGTAGAGCGCACTTGCTGACCGGGTCTCGCAGCGAATGTCCCCGTTTTTCGATTAATTGCGTGCGCCTTTAAACGAAATAATTTTTCACGAAAATTATAGTTTTGGAAAAGGCCTTTTTCTGAAAATTGAGCGTGAATTGGGAGAATCAGAGATGATTGAGCATCAACATAGGGGGAAATAAAAAAATTTCACACTTTGGGAACGGAAAAAGCAAAAGAAGCCGAAGTGAAGCTCAATTTTTGCAGAATAACAGATTTGGAGGCATTGAAGATGATCCAAAAGAACACCAAACCCATGCGAAACTTGATGATAACAATGCGATCAAGCGGAGGCTCCTGGGTAGCATTTCTGACTCGAATCAGACGGATTAGGTGCTCGGGGATTTGGCGACGACGAAGGAAGTAATCAGAACACGGATTAGAGAACCGGGGATTCAAATGTGAAACAAGTACGATTACTGGAACGACGACGAGCAAATTGATTCGGAACATCTGGTTGTCGAACAGCTCTGGACTTCTTTCGGTGAGTTTTTCTTTGAAAAAAAATGGAAAAACAGTGTTGTTGTTTCTGGTTCATTCATCACCGGAACAATTCAATTGAAAAAAGTAGAAACAACAGAAAATTCCTCATGCGTTTCCGTTTGAGCTCGAGCTTCCCGGTGTCAGGTTCATTGGATCCCATAGACGGAGAGCCATTTGGGCAAACGGGTTTTCTTGAGCAATTGGATCCTGTAAGATGATTAGTGTTCTAAGCACTAGATAGATACTGTCAGTCTTTCACTCACCACAACGGGCAGAATCGGCTGGTGGAACATGCCATAGTCTGTTACGCCTTGATAAGGATTGAAGAGAGGTGTTTGAAGCTTCCCCAACTCTGTTTGAGCGGTAATGAGGTTTTGGACTGCATTCTCTCCATAGTTTAGACGTTGCGGTACTGGTCGGAATGCACTTTGATAGTTGATAGTTGGGAATGATTGCACTTGTGTTGCAGTTCTAGGATCCTGTAAGATGATTAGTCTTATGAGCAGTAGATACAGTCAGTCTTCCACTCACTATAACGGGCAGAATCGGCTGGTGGAACATGCCATTGAATGGTGCACTTTGAATCGGAATTTGGTTGAAAGGGGCTGTTTGAATCTTTCCCATTTCTGTTTGAGCGGCAATGACGTTTTGAAGAAGGCGTGAATTTTCTCCATAGTTCAGACCTTGCGCTTCTGGTAGAAGAAGTGCATTTCGAATTTGATTGAGAGGGGATGTTTGAATCGTTCCCATTCCAGATTGAGCGGCGACGAGGTCTTGTAAAAATCGTGAATTCTCTTCATAGTTCAGATCTTGCGGTTCTGCTAAGAGGAGGGCATTTTGAATTGGGTTGAAAGGGGCTGTTTGAATCTTTCCCAATTCTGTTTGAGCGGCAGTGAGATCTTGGAGACGGTTTCCATTCTCCCCATGATTCAGGCCTTGCGGTACTGGTTGGAATGCACTTTGAGGGTTGGTAGCTAGGAGTGGTTGCACTCCGGTTACAGTTTTCTGTTGGCGAAAAACTGGCTTGCCTTCTACGTAGAGAACTATCGGAAATTCGGGTTGCAGCTCCTTTTTTGGCAACTCGAAGACCACAATTTTTTGTGGTGACGGACGAGGAGCAATTGGCACAAATTTAGAGATCATCGGAGTTTCGTTAGCTAGAGTTGACTTCAAGCCAAGAGGTTGTTTTAACGACACAGCGTGTTCCATTCCAGCAAGAAACTCCGTCATAGATGTTTTGATTGGAACGGAAGGGATCTCTAACGAGGGTTCCGGGGACGGGGACGGGGAATTCTCCGAGGAACTAATGCAATTTTGGACTTTGAGACGAGGAGGATACTTCTAAAGAAAACAATTCTTTGGCGTTCATCATATTAAAAATTCAAATCACCTTTTCAGTCGTGCGCACGGATTTCTTACGAGACTTTGTTTTTCCCATTGTTTGAAGGTTTAGATGCTAGAATCTCTAGAATGCTATGGGATTATGGAAACGTTGGGAGTAATGTGACCTAAGCCAGTGTATCTACCCTAGTTTCTCACGCAAAACACGGGAGTTCATTAGTTCGTTAGTTCGTTAGTAAGACTAATACAAGCGCGTGAAATGTTAGAAATGAGATTTGAGGAAGAGGAAAGATTTAGACAGAACATAGGTGTCACCGAAAAAAGATAACGTTTTGAAATCAGAATAGAATAAAACAGTTGGTCCCACTGTACTTTACAAAGCCTGAAATCTCACTAGAATCTCAATGAAACCTCTCTCTTTAGGTTCTAGCAAACACCTAACTTCTCTTTCTTAGAATTTCCAACGCCGTCTTTTTCCTTTTCCCCGGTTCGGATCATCTCGACGAGCCTTCCATTTACTGTGCAATGCTAATCGATACCCTCTCCCATCTCGAATGACACCTCTCTCTGAGCAGCGATATAACCAAGGACCCTTCCCCAAAAGTCACACGCAACAGGTCCGTGTCGTCATCTGCCCTCGTCCATCCCTCCTCACTCTCGCCCCCCATTTGTCTTGTTTTCATTAGAGGCTATCGCACTCTCGTCGTTCACACTCATCTAATTACTACTGCAAATAAGGCATTTCTGATGGATTCTAGTCTAAAAAACTTCTGGTGAGTTGCAATTCCCTCTGAAAATCTGCGCTGCTATCCCAAATATCCGAAAATTGAGTTGTATTTTGAAGTTTTACCATTTCTCCTTAAGCGGAATCGAGAAAAATTGAAGATATGCACATTCCAGCCTAATTTTTGGAAATTCGGGCTGTTTTTCACTTCAATTCCTACCAAAACCAAGTTTCTTTCCCATTCTCTCTCGTTCAAAACAAAAATCTCTTTTTGAACGCCGCGCGCTTTGCTGAGCGGGTCTCGCAACGAAGGTGTCCCCTCCTACGAATAATTGCGTGCGCCTTTAAACGAGATGTTTTTTTCTGTCGAGATATTAGGAATTGAGCGGGTTTCGAAGGAAAATAGAGTTGGGAAAGTAGGAAAACATCGAAAAAAGGAAAAATTGAGCAATTGATGATGAAGGGAATGAATTCCCATAAAATAGATCAAGAAAAACTGATGAAACGCACGTTTTTGTAGGTCTTCATTTCGAAATTCAACAAAAAGGCGAAGTTGGCTGTCTGGAGAGCTTGATGAAGCTACGAGACAACAACGGACTGAGCTGATGATAAAGAGCACCTGATAAAGGTGCATAGCAACGACGGAGACAAGACCTCACGCGGAGATAATGAAGGACTCCATGGACTCGTGACACTCGGATGGTCTAATGAACTGATATGCGGTGAGATTTCGTCTAAAAACTCAAAAGTTCAAGCACATCGGCCAGATGTGAGCTTGGTTCGGAATGACAAAACGCCACGCTTCCCAGTGTGCAGATTTATTTTGGAAAAGGAAGATTCTCGAGAAAAATTAATGGAGATTAATTAGAAATAAAAACAGTAGAATGTGAGACGTCATCGGGCTCGGGCAAGGGAGAGTTTCATGGTTTTCCGGTGTTCTCGAGTTCCTTATCAACTCCCGCTTGATTTCCTCCCGTATTGTCGACGTTCTCTCCTTTAGCGCGTGCTTCAACTCGATTCATCATCTGAAATCATAGCTTTTAAAATACTTTTTGACAATAAAAACCACTTACCGCTTCAAGTTTGGCGTAGAGGGCTTCATACATCATTGTACTCATTTGCATCAATAAAAGATGCATCTCTTGAATTTCGTTCTCAAACTTGGTCGCCCATTGATACAAAGTGAGTTGAACTCCGAATTCCTGTTGAGCCTCCGCCACTGTTGGTTGGTAGAGAATGCCGCCTTTGACCGCCTTGAGAGGAGTTCCAAATAACTCGGTATTCAACGAGGACAGAATGCGGTACTCTTCAGGATGATGCAGTTGAAGCCAGTAGATCAAGTTCGTGTCATCTTCGTTCATTTTGGCAATGGTGGCGTTTTCGGGGACCATTTGGTAGCAGTCACTCCAAGCAGTCATGTTGAACCGGTTGTATGTCACGAACAGTTCCAAATGTTTCGTCTGAAGCCAGTAACCAACTCTGTATGGCATGTTGGAAATCAGGGATGGCTCAGTGGCTTCTTCAATTTTGAATTCGCGGAGGCTTTCGCAGAGATGGTTCCGGTGGAGCATCATCCATGCAACAAAGTGCCACTCCGTTTGTAGGAGCCTGATCCGAGGATGAACGTATCCAGACTGATACCCAACAGTTCGGTGAACATTCTGAGAACGGGAGTCCGGCACCACGTAAACTGGATTCGGGTTGTGAGCAGGAATAGCCTTCGGTTTGTTATTGAGATTCTGGAGATCTTGAGCTTTCTGTGGAATGGTATCCAACAAAGTGTCCAGAGGCGTCCGAATCACCAGAAGTCCTTGGTCTTTTCTAATGCCGTTGAGCACTTGCCTCGCATAATTGATCACATCCTGCAGTGATTGTGGTTCCATCTCAGTCACCGCCACTTGAACTGGCTGAAAAATAGAAGCGGTTCATGAAAATACTTCTGATTCGATACTGAACATACCTTAAAAGCGCTTGCCGATCCGCTGAAAACCAGAAACTGACGTCTTTCGGGGGGAAAGCTCGTCTGAAAAAGACTTTCTGAGACGTGGATGGAAATAGTTTAACCAACCGAGTCTCCCTCGATGTTCTCCGCGGGGCGTTTGCGAGAGTTTTGATTGTCCATGATTTGATTGTTTTCTGAAACGAGAAGCCATTGAAATTTTTCCATTTTGTCAATAAACTGTAGCTCAAAACAGACTGCGTTCAAAAATGAGAGGTACTGTTTTCAGAGATTGAGCAAGAAGATACCGATATGAATCATCAAAACCGGCAAAACGGCTGTGCACGGAAAAACGTCTGATTCGCCGAATCGATAAGAGAAATGGGATAGTTTCGGGGGTGTATAACAGAGAAACAAGGAGTGCTTTTATAGAGAACGGTTTAGAAGGGAGCCGCAAGATGAAGAAAACAATAAATGTGCGACGAATTGTATGCTAATAGTGGGAATGATTCATCCTTGCCGTTTAGTGTGGGGGGAAGAGGAAAATGTCGAAATATAAGAAATGCCGCTGTAAGAGAGATTGTTCAGACTGCCTAATGAAAATGAGTCATTCTTGGGAGGGAACGGGCTGTTAGCGGAAGCTCAAGCAGTTTTCTCAAGTCCGGTACGCTTTTGATTAAGTCAAGAGCTCGAACCCGGGAAATAGACAAATCGTAGAAATATTAGAATTTTCCGGGATTTATAATGAACTTGGAAGTTATGGGATGGCAATAAAGAACTTTGAACCACCCAGTGATTCTAGTTCCTGTGATTTATTAAAAATGCTCAAAATTCTAAATTTGACTTCAAAATTATTACAGTACAACCCTAGTTGTTCCACAAAAGTATCCTTCGCCGCGTTTATCAGTAATTCCCCCATACAGTTCCATTCAACTTCCGACCCCTCGTTCGGTCCCCTCGATTTCTCGGTCCCCCGTTTCCCCTTCCTCCGTTTTCCCTTTTCTTCACAGTGCGACATCTGTTTGCTAAGCCAGAAAGTTCTATGGAGCGCGTTTGCATTTTTTGCGGCGCCGAAACTGTGGCGCTGTACAGTTAGATCAATTGGAACTTATGAAAGCGCAGAAAATTGGGGTTAGAACTGAAGACTTGAAAGTGGAAAGGAGAAGAAGTTGGAAAAATAAGACTGGAGGATGTTACAGATGCGGAGCAGTGCTGAAACCTGCAATTATTAGAAGTTGAACCAGAATCGAAGGGCATCGAACCCAAATCAATCGAAAAAAATGGAAGGCTTCGGATTTGGTGAGTATCTGGTTTATTTTTCAAAAACAAAGAAGGAGAATACTAGTGCGGGAGACCGTTGTCCTTTGTTCCATTTGTCGGCGGATTCTTCGTCGGATTCTGAGCTAACCCGATCCCTCCGAAACGAAGTTGGTGGTTTTGAACCACTGGGTTATTTGCATAAAGCGCTGGATCGACAAATCCAGGACGGTACAGATGTCGAGCGAGCTGAAATTAGAATGTTAACTAATTCGAAATCCTCTCAATACTCCTACCATCTGTTTTTTGGATAAGATTTCGGCTGGAGGAATTGTCTTATAATGCTCCGCAACCGCTTGTTGATACTGGAGCAACATGAAATTGCAGACTTGTTGCTGCAGTTTTTGGAACTGGGCTGGTGGCATGTGTGGCTGAACTTTCAAGTAGTTGGGCATTATGTAGAAACCGTAGTCTTTTCTGGGAGCTGGAGGCGCTTGAGGATTTGGGACGCCGTTCGGGAGAACATTTCCGGGAAGAGCGACGTTTCTCTTTCTTCCCGGCTTTCTTGGCTCCGGTTTATTCCAAAAAGGAGCATAGACCTTCTGGATTGACACCGCAGAGTTCTCGGAGAGCGCCAATTCGTTTCCGACGACTCCACCCGGATTGATCCTCTTCTTCGCCCCCTGATTGTTTTTCTCTGTTCTCGAATGGAACCTGTCGGCATCCCTTGTCAGCAACTTATACCACTCGCCAATATCAGTTGCGTTTTCGATGGGCTTGTTCTTTTCCTGCTCCTCCGCTACGAACTTTTTCCAAGCCGTATCCACTATTTCTCGATCACGTTTCTCGTCTTCCGTCATCGGCGCGAATTTTGGAGCAGTGGGGTTTAGCGTCGGCATAACGGGTGGCCAGCGGGCTTTCTTTTGAGGCGTCAGGCTTGGGATATCACCCAGTTTGTCTTTCTGAAAATTCTGAAATTAGTTTGAATTTTTTTGAATGCATTACCTCTTTCTGCACAGCCTCGCGTCCTAGGAGGCCATGGAGCAGGGTACAGCTTCTGACGAACTCAAGATTGGGCTCCAGAATCGGAGGATCCTTGGGCAAACGCAAGTATTCAACCGTGAACTACAAATTCTAGCTGATTTTTTTTCTGATTCTAGAACTCACCTGCGCCTTTCGGTCTTTCTTTGGGCTTTTGGCGTTCATGACGCCATCAGGGTCATTGATGGTGTTCATAGTGCCAAATTCTGAAAAAATTTGCCTTGTTTAGAAAGAAATTTCACAAATGACGAAAAACACGAGAGAAAATTCCCATTATTTCGCAAAAAAGGTCAGGTCACTCTAAAAGTATTGGCGGAAACCGTAAACAACCAAGGGGCTGGCCGAAATTGAGCAAACATTGGGTACGGTTTCTACTTTTTGCCAGTAAACAACAAAATTTGTATTTTTAAGTCACATTTTTCACGTCGACTGATCAGACGAGAAAACTAGTCTACTCATCAGATGAATAACTTTTGAGGAAAATACCATGCGAAAGTTTCGGAACAGTGGGGGGAGAGGAAAATAACGGAAATATGGTTTTCAACGGTTGTGTTTCTAAGATTAGATGAAAGGGATTGTGTGGAGGGGTAGAAAATACATGGGAATTGTGCTAATTTTTACAAATGAGATGAAAACGGAATCTCTGTGCTACGTGTTGCATCGACTGTCTGGGAACGCACTCGAGTGAGGACAGAGAGAACCCATGTAGAGAGGGGGGCGGGGGATGGGGAGCGAACATATGCCAAAAGAGGAGAGGGGGTCTGCTGAGAGCGATGGCAGGGAATAATCATGAGAAACAAGGAAAAATGAGTAAACCGAAGGGAAATTGGGGGAAAGAGAAGGAAATACAGTATCTACGAGGGTCGAAGGCTTTCTCCCCATAAAATTTTGAAAATCTATCAACAATTTGAAGTTTTCAGGTCCGCGCAGTGGTCCACGAATGAAATCTCCGTCGGAAAAGTTGAAGCTCAAAAGGTATCCCGCTATCCCTTCGTCCCCAACTATCCGACGACCCCAACGTCAAGTCGATGGCGATTTTGGTGAGTTTTCCCTAAATTTGATAAATATTCGTGGTGCGACGCGACTGGTGCCTAGCACCTTGAAAGCTTCGGAGAAAGTTTCTCTCGACTGTCGCTTTTCCTGAAATTACTTATCCCCCATGAAATTTTGAAGTTGTATCATCAAATACAAGTTTTCAGGTCCGCAAAGTGGTCCACGAATCAAATCTCCGTCAGAAAAGTCGAAGCTCGAAAGGAATCCCACTACCCCCACTTCCCCGACTACTCGACTACCTCGACTTCAAGCCGGTATATGAGAACCGAATTTCGGTGAGTTTTTGATTTCCCAAATCTCAAAAAAATCATGGTGCAACGTGCCTAGTTCCCACTGAAATTGCCCATCCTACCTCACGAAAACATGGAAACGCTACTTTTTTTCCAAGATATTCATTATTATGCGAGTATCATGAGAAAAAAGAAAAAAATCAACAATGAGACAGTTCCAACAGCGACGTCTACTGCTCCGGATTCTGGCGGTTCTCGGCGTTTTCGTGCTCCTCGACCTCAGGGAAGAAGACTGGCGGCTGCTCCGTCTCCGGCTGCGGCTCTGGGCGCGGGTGGAACGGATTCTGAAAAAGCACCGTATGACAGTTTCTAAACTGCGGAAACGTGTGTTCACTTACTCCTGTGTAGAAACCGTTTCCCACATGTCCCCAGCGGTTGTCGTCCATCTCTGGAACCGGGTTCTCGAACTGCTGAACACCGTGAGCGCGTTCTTGCAGCGCCAACGGGTTGGAATACGGACTCGGCCCAGCTACCGAGCCGTTATGTTGGGCCTCGGAAGGCATATACTGATGGTGGTTCCACCCCCAAGGGTCCTGCTGATGGAATCCGGTGGTCCACTGGGATGGCGTCGATCCAAACATCTAAAAATTATCTTTTTGATCTGTTTGACATTTTCGGAAGCTTACAGCGCTCGCTCCTCCGTTGCTGGTTCCTCCGTAGCCGCCAAATCCTCCGTTGTTGGCTCCTCCGTAGCCGCCCAATCCATTGTTGTTAAACATCCCTGGGTCCATGTACCCCTGGAACGCGTTCCCGCTGTTGGATTGGAACGAATGCTGGTGGCTTGGTCCCGCCGTCGAACCACTCTGATATCCGTTGGAAGAGTTGGCTCCCATGTTCTGATGGAAGTCCCAGCCATGAACTCCAAAATCAGACCACTGGCTCGATCCCGATCCAAACGACTGTAAAAACTTTTGTTGAACTGGCTTCAAAAACGCTTCAAAAAGTTTCAAAAACGTACTGGAGAAGTCATAGATCCGTCCGATCCGCAGTTGTTGAACATCCCCGCGTTCGTAAAACCCTGGAACGAGTTCTCGCCTTTGAGCTGGTGACTTGATCCTCCGCCAAACTGGAATCCCCAGTCAGATCCCGGGCTGTAGCTCGACACCGATCCCTAGAAACTTTCTCAATAGTTCAGTTGATACTACCGTAAACCTACAAAGCCCCAGTCCATAAGAGAGCTATCGAGCAGATGACTGTCGTCTTGCCACACGGACGAGGATCCCTACAAATCGCCTTGATAGATTAGTACTTCAATTCTCGAAAAAGTTGACAGGGTTTGCCACGGAATCCGTTTTTGACATTTTCTAGATTTTTTTTTGATTTCCCCAATGAAAACACAAATTTGGAAAAATTAAACTGAAGTTTCGGGAAATTTCGATAAAATTGACTATTACTCGGTCCCAAACGTTTTGTTTTATCCGCTTTCATCAAAACATTGCTTCAAAATAAGATTTCGTCGCGATACCCGCTGACTGTCAACTTTTTTCGCAATTTTAGTGGGTCGTACGAAAAACTCACATTGCGGAGTTCATCGAGACCAGACTGCTCCACCATTAGCTTTGCTGTCCATTTAACCCCAGGAACTCTATGGGCTACACGGTGGTCAGACTCGTCGATTTCGTAGTCGGCCTCTCTCTCCTTTCTTCCGAACTTCTTATAGAGCGACGGAAGCTTCGCACTCCAGTTTGGCTCCCAGTTTTCGGTACGGTAGATAAGATTCTCGATGCGTTTTGGAAGCCGAGGGCGCCTTCCGATGTTGAACTCCGGAGTCCTCTCACTGGGACGACGGCATTCCGCGACCAAAATCGGCATTTCGGAGCGATTGCCCGAAGACTTCACGTTGAGCTGACCATTGCACTGAAGAAGTGGAGGATTCTCAGGGAAACCCTGGTCCTCAACCTAAAACTTCCAAGATACCGTATTTTGGCATTTACAAAGAGAAAAAAGGCACACTAACCTATTTTTCAACCCCTAATTTCTAGTATCCTGAAATTCGGGGTGCCCTTCTACAGACTTCACATTTACAACTAAAAATCGGCCGAATCTGTGAATTTCTGAGATTTCCCCCTAACTTTCGTCATTTTTCCGGGCTTTTCTAATCTCAGTGATCAGATTCTATCTTTTCGATTTTCGAGTTTGGGTACCGTAACCTGTCTATTTGTCAATCTGTCTAGGGAGTCTTATTTATCACGGGAGTACGGTAGCCCATTTATTTCTGAAATCAGGGCTCACCTCCGGTCTATCGGCCGTCTTGATTTTCTTCGCCTTCTTGGCTTTCTTCTCGATCTCCTCTTCGTCCTCTTCCTCCTCTTCCTCCTCTTTCTCGTCTCCCTTCTCATTCTCCTCTTCCTCCTCTTCCTCTTCGGTATAGTCGACAGGCTTCTTGCGCTCGCGGAAATTATAGCGATCCATGGTTCCAAGTTCTGTAACTGTTAACTTTGTGGACATGCGATTCTACAAATCACGAGAGAAACAGAAGAGAACCGTTGTGAAAATGGAAGGGAAAGGTCAGAACATCGTAAGAGCATGAAAAACGGAGAGGTAACTTTGTAAGGGCGCCATTAAGCAAACATTGGGTTTCGTTCTTCATATATCGAAACAAGGGAACATGGTTAGCCGATGAAACTTAGAAACTGATCGTAATAAGAAGTAATGCCTGACAAACAGTGCAGTGAAGTTGGTGCCACCCCCACTGAGAAAGAGGAAAGATGATGGCTCGGTGGGAGGAGGTGTTTCGGAAAATAATGGGATTTCGGAGAAGTTCAGTGGAAAAGTGCTAAACTTGACCCTACCATCGTAGAGAACTTATCAGATGCTCCTTGAATGGAAATGCTTCTCGAATGATCTGAGAAGGTGGTGCTAGCCAGAAAAGGGGAGGAGCGAGGAAGGTGCCTAATGGAGGGGGAGACGCCACCACCTCGTACGGTGCCCCGGAATGCGTCATGGGGGAAATGAGTAAGGATGGCCAGGTGGCTCCTCGTCATGGAAAAAGTGAGTAATATTGAGTGAGTGTATGCAGAGGTCAGGGGATGGAGAAGGGAAGTCAGAATCTAGGGTGAATACGGTAAAGCCAGAGGGAGTAGTGAACCAGGGGAACTTTCTCTCCAGATTTCAGAAATTGTTGCCCTAAATCGGAAATTTCAGGAATGGATTGGTATCGGACTCCATCACACAGGCTCAAAGGCGGATGGATCAAAGCCCGCCGGCGTCATTCATATCAATCGGAGAAGAGTTCTACAATTTGGGTGAGTTTTCATCTTCAAAATTCTAAAAAACTGGAAAAACCCGATTTTTCCGCAAAAAAGGTTTATTATAAACATGAAAATACAAAAAAAATAACAAAAAGTCAAAATCGGCGGCATCGGCGGAATCGGAGGGCTAACGGGGATCGTTCGGAATCGAATCCGGACTCTGGTGTCTCCCGAACGGCGGCAGGATTCGGGGGTTGGCCAGCATCTGAAAAGCACAGTGTATCAGTTCTCAAAATCCACCCCATGTGTTACGTACCTGCGGGGGAAGTGGGATAGCATTCCTGACGAGACGAGCCAGGTGGTCCATGGGTAGCAGGAGTCCGTGGTTGATGACACCAGTTCGAGAGAAATGCTCGTATGCCGCCTGAAAAAAATCGGATTTTGATCCGTTTTGGAAAAATTTCTTACCAAAACCCGAGCCATATCTTCCAGATCCGTTTCAAGCCTGTATGTGGTTCCAATGAACTCGAGTCGGTACGCCGGTGGTGCGTTTCGATCAGGCTGGACTCCAGCGTCCCCGCGTCCTTGGGGTCCCGGCTGCTGAAAACTTGAGGATAACAATCAAAAATAGAGAGAACAACTCACAACGACGATCGCATGACCGTGGCCAGCCTCGTCGAGAGCCTGCCCAAAGTTCATCACTCCCGGCGGCACCATTCCGGACGGGATAGGAGGAACTGGGGTCTGAAATGCTTGGTGTTGCTGTATATATTGCCTATGGACCAACCAAAACAGCCAGCCGAACGCTGATGGCAATGCGATCCGGTGGAAGTGCAGTCGGGGGACCCTGAATCGGCATGCCCGGAGTCGGTGCCAGCATCACCACAGAGTGAGCAGGGATGAAGTGCGGGATCTGAAAAAACTTTAATGAATGGAAAAAAAGCGATGTCTGATGGATTGGGAAAGCTCGTAGTAGTTCGTAAAAACTAACCAGGTCCCCAGGTCCAGAACGAGCGGGCTGCATCGGGTGGTTCTGTGGCGCTGGTCCAAAGTTGTTCGGAAGGCTCCCCGAAGTTCCCGCACCAGATCCATATCCCGATGATGAGCGGCTTGGCTGGTGATTTGCAGCAGCACCAAAGGGGCCCGGAAGTCCGCCAGTGACTCGGTGACCTTCATCATTAGGAACTCCATGATAAGCCTCGTTTCCATAGTCCAATCCTCTCTAGAATGTGGTTTGATGGAATAGCAGAGAGTTCTATCAACTTACTCCACGGAACTGATGAGAACTCATCGAGCCGCTCGGTCCCCAAAATTGACCGGAAGTCCCCGGCGCACCGTTTGCGTAACCTTGCGGCTCTTGATTGAGCGTTCCTCCATTGTAAGGGTGCTGGCTTGGGCCTGATCCCGAGAAGCCCGGACGGAAGCCCAAGGTCTCTCCACCGTTCGAGAGAGCATGGAAGTTGTTGTCGCTCGGTCCAGACGCGAACATCGGTCCCTGAAAGCCATTTCCATATCAAGCAGTTTTTGTCATAGAAACTTACTGGTTGCGCAGGAGAAGAGCTAAAACCGTTGGATCTCATGTTCTGGTTGAATACTCCCGGAGCTGGGTGCTGGAAGTTCTGCGGACGGCAAGGAAACGGTTGCTCAAATCCTCCCTCAAGGTAACCTCGGGGCGCTTCCCCATACCCAGAGCTTCTCGAAATGTTGCCCCATCCGAGTCCCATTCTCTATAAATTTTTCCAATAGACTAGAAAACACCTTTAAAACTCACTCCGTTCTCCGGACAGCATCCCAAAAGACCGTTGGTCTCGTAACTCGGGTTTGGGCAGTTGTGATTCATATCATTTCCTTGAGCGTGAGAGCCGGAGAATCTCGGCCCGATTCCTTGGTAGCCCGGAACAAAGCCGTTCATTCCAGACGCTTCGTTGTTGATTCCCAAATTGCCGGTCCCAAGCACTTGACCGCTGGACCACGGCTGCCCGAACGCTGTTCCCATTGTCGGAGCTCCAAAAGCCGGCATTCCAAACTGAGCCGTGTTTGGAGAAGCACCAAGAAGTCCGGCACCAGAGCTACCAAAGTCCTCCTGACTGGGCCATGGCTGCCCGAAAGATCCGTCCATTGGAGTACGATGAGTTTGCACCCCTTCTCCAGCCAAGATGACGGAGCCAATCTGGGCAGGCGGCGGGATTTCCTGGAAATTCTGTGTAACCTTGCGAAAAGGGCATAGAACTCACGAGATCCATCAGACGCGGGAAATTGCCGACTCGACCGTCTGGGTTTTGACGTCCCGGGAGATTGACTCCATTCGGAGGAGCCACGTTGTTGCCATTCACATGAACTCGTCCACTTGGGGGTTGGGTTCGGTTGTTTTGACGCAAGTTGTTTGGTTTCGGGGGCATTTTGACAGTAGTTAAGTTAGTTTTCTGAGGTAGACGCGATAGTACTCTAAAAACGCAAAATTACTGTATGTTGAGCGAAGCAAACGGAGATAAGATACAAATTATAATAAATCTAAAAGATCAAGAAGTAGCAGCTGCTCTCTAACTGTAACTTAAGTAGCTGTGTTGAACGCCATCTGTTGTTAGAAAGTTAGCCAGTAGAACTGTGAGAGATAGGCGACGAGAGACTATGGACGAGGTGAAGGGGCTGTGCGAGTGCGGTGAAAGGTTGGATGTCGTAAAAAATAACTAATTGGGAATTGAATGTGAGAAAAAAGTATGGGAAAGAGGTGTTTTAGAGGTACGCTACTTTAACTAATGGGGGAGCCGAAAAAGATGAAAAGGGCAATGAGTTGCAAAGGTTGGGAGTGGAGATCACATGTGAAAATTGCCAGATTTGAGGGAACGGGGGGAGAAACCAGCAAACTTTGACTTTCTTTCGAAATTTGTACATTTCAGGTCGCAGCATCAAGGATTCACCCAAATGGCCAACATTCAGTGCATCATCTTACCTGAATTCTTCAAGAAAGACGCCGAAATAAAGAAAATGATGATTTGGTGAGTTTTTCCATTCAAAAATTTGTATTCGAAAAACGAAAAAGACACCCAAATGCTGGAAATTAGCGTGAGAACAGTGCCTTTTGTACGAGAGGAAAGCTAATATGTTGGTCTCAATGGAAAATGCGCGTTGGGCGCTTTAGAAATAGACAATCTCCTCTCTTTTCCTCTAGAAATCGCATCGTGACATTTCTAAGGCTCGGAACTAGCTCGAAAAATGAAATAAATCAAATCATTTATTAGAAAGATATTACGTCCTCCATCACACAAGTCTAGAAAAGTACCACAATCAATAAGAGAAAAAGTCGTGGATAAGAAGGGAAGGTAGGAGGATAATTAGTGGTTGCGAGGAGACGAGAAGTCCGAGAGTAAGGCATACGGGTTGATAATGGAGGGAGGGAGCAGCCAAAACATGCTGCACTACTCAGAGACTATGATGCTGTTGTTTTGCTAGGATTTCTAGTCGGGGAATAGTGAGGAGTCGGTTCCTGGAGTTGTTCTTGGGTTAAAGATAATGATACGATTATGTTACTTATACTAATTGACAAATTCTGTGTGTTTGTCTGTATGTCCGCCGTAGGAATTTGAAGATGGCTGGACCGTTTCGCTCCAGATTTTGTGGGAAGATCTGGAATTTTCGCCTGCTTGGCGCTCTCAAAAGCCGAAAAGTCACTATTTTGGGATATTTTTGCACCTTTATTTCTGAAAACCAAAAGAATCAAAACAGTAGCAACAGAAGAAAAATTTCAATGACAGATAATAATATTTCATCCCGACCTAATCCAGAGGCAACGGACGGCTGAAGGCCGGCCCGAACCTTCTGGTAGGGTTAGACTATGAGAAATTCAGAAATAGGTAGCAGAATAGTGAAAAAGAAAGTATAATTGAGGGGAGTAGAGATTAAATAAGTTTTTTAAAGAAACTGTGAGATGGGGAGACAATTCTGTGCTTGTAGACGGTGTCGGTGTCGGCTCGATGTAGTTGTCCGCTGCTCACTCAAGCTTCTTGGAAGGACGGCATTTTCCCGTGATGCCGCTGGGCTCTTCCGACGCTTGCTCTTGCTCTTCCGACTCCACTCTGTCGTCCTCCAAGTCATCAGCGGAATCCTCCTCACCGGACACAGGGTTGTAAATGATGACAATAGTGTTCTGAAAGTCGAACTTTTCTACATGAAAGGGATTCCATAATGTATGCTCACCCGGCTCCCTGGTCTGTCGTCCTCTTCGTCATCATCGTCGTCATCATCGTCGGTGCTACTGAGAGGCAGGCGCAGTATGGGGCCATCATTCTGAAAAAGATTTTCTCTCAAAATTCTCTCTATGATTCTCTTTCACTGCTGTGATTCTTATCTGCGTTTACCCGTACCTGACGATTGAGTCTTGCTATCTCTTCATCGCCACCGAAGTCATCATCCAAATCCGACTCCCCGGAAACAGGCGTGTCATTGATGACAATCGTGTTCTGAAAGTCGAACTTTTCTACGTGAAAGAGATTCTATAATGTATGCTCACCCGGCTCCCTGGTCTGTCGTCTTCCTCGTCGTCGTCTTCGTCGTCGGAATCAGAATCAGAATCGCTGTACTCCTCGAGAGGCAGATCCTGTGCGCGGGCATTCTGAAACTTCTCTATTTTCAAAACTATCTGTATGTTTCTTCTTCACGACTGGGATTTTCACCTACACTTACCTGTACCTGACGATTGTTTCCGTGATTTGCTGCCTCGGCTCCCACTTCCAAATCCGACTCCGAGTCTGACTCCGACTCTTTCTTCTCTTTCTTCTCTCTCTTCTTCTGGTTGCTTTTCTTCTTGCTTGCTTGTTTCTTGGCTTGCTGTTTGCCATCATCCGAGTCTTCGGAGTCAGAAACTCTTGGGTTGAGACGAGTGGAGTATCTTCGGGCAATGCCACCATCTCGCTGACATGCGGGCGGGACGTACTGAAATCGAGAATTAGAAGATTTCCGCGAGCAAGAGTTTGGTACCTCGTCGCTGTCGTCGGAGTCCGTTTTCTGGCTTCTCTTGCGTTTCTTGACTTTAGAAGGCTTCGGCATTGTGTTTGGCGGTTACTGAAACGTCACAATAGCTTAGAATTAGAGCTAGACGGGGGGAGAGATCGAATAAAAAAGTGAATTCAGAGATTTGGATGGTTTTTTGAACTGGTGGGAATCAGACGAGATACAGTAGCTGGCAAGATAGAAAAAATTATCAGCTATCATTTGATAGGAAAAACATGACTCTACTGTCCGGATGCCTCTAGATAATTCAAAAAAGTACACGTGGTCAGAAGAATCGAGAAAAAACGGAGAGGCCTTGCACTGATAAGCAAACAAAACCGTCGAACACGCTATCTCCTCGCCATGCAATAAGAATATGGCGACCGGAGAGTGTTTTGTAGTGATCGTGGAGAGCGGGGAGAGAACGGAGAAAGATGGGAACTGCTGCGGCCGAATGGGGCCCGCGACAGTTCGATGAGGGAACTATCGATTGAGAGGAGGAAGAAGAGAAGGGGGACTGGGGAGTGCGGGCGAGGCATGTTGAGTAAAAGTGAAAGAGATGGAAAAATGGGGAATGATGGCATCGTTTTGAATTAGGTAAAAATCTTCGGAAGGACGGCTAAAAGCCGGCCCGAACCTTCTGGTAGGATTAGAAAATGATAAATTCTTATATAGGCAGTAAAATAGTAAAAAAGAAAGTGAAATTGTGGGAAGTAGAGGTCAAATAAGTTTTTTTGAAAAACTGTGAGATGGGGAGACGATTCTGTGCTTGTAGACGGTGTCGGTGGGTAGCTCGATGTAGTTGTCCGCTGCTCACTCTAGCTTGTTGGAGGGACCGCATTCTCCCGTAGCACCGTTGGACTCTTCCGACCCTTGCTCTTGCTCTTCCGACTCCACCCGGACGAACTGCAAATAAAATTAGGGTTACATTTTGCGCTCTCGTATCACCTGAATCTGTCTTCCGATTGCCGGAGGCGCTGAGTTAGTACGACGACGGACGGTCTGAGATTAGATTTTCATTTTCACCTTCTGTAAAACGTTGACTTACATAGATGGTTGGCTCGTTGATCATTTCAATTCGCGCTCGGTTCTGCGCCGAGTCGTCCGATTGCTGAAATTAGAAGGCATAAAATAGGAGGAATTTTCGATGAGTTGAACTTACTTCGTGATCCTGCCCGTTCTCCTCTTCTTCGCCTTCAGATTCTGAAGTGTAGACGGAGTCGCAATCGGCTTCAGCCCCGGAAGACTCAAAATCTGTATCACACTCATTCACGCAACAACTCTCAATACTCAGCTCGTCATCGCCAGCTGGTACACGTGGGCGAAGGTGACGAGGGACCTGAAAACTTTCTTCTAATAAAAAATTTGAAGAAAGTGTCTTACTTCTTCGTCATTCCCACCAAGTTCTCCGCGGATTTCATGATGGTTTGGCGAGTTGGGGGCTTTAACCTGAATCTGTCTCTCAATTGCTGGAGGCACTGATTTGGCACGACGACGGACTGCCTGAGATTAGAATTTTTATTGTCATCTTTTCTGAAATTTTGTCTTACATAGACGACTGGCTTGCTGGCCAGGCCCAACTGTCCCTGTGCTGGGTTCTGCACCATGTCGTCCGATTGCTGAAATTGGAAGGCATAAAATAGGAGGAATTTTTGATAAGTTGAACATACGTCGCGATCCTGCTCGTCCTCCTCTTGTTCGCCTTCTGATTCTGATGAGGTCTCCGTGTAGTCGGAGTCGCAATCGGCTTCAGCCCCGGACGATTCCATATCTGAAGGACATTCCCCCTCGGTACCGGAACTTAACTCGTCATTGCCAGCTGGTACACGTGGGCGAAGGCGACGGGGGACCTGAAAACTTTCTGCTAGGGGAAAATCTAGAGGAAATGACTTACTTCGTCGTCTCCACCGAGTTCTCTGAGGACTTCTTGATGGTTTGGCGGGTTAGGGGCTTCACCCTGTGGGAGAGAAGCATGAACCGACTGAAAATTGTGTTGTTACTAGAAAATTAGTGTTAATATTAGGACTCACTTCTTCATTGTCGTCTCCGTTGACACCATGTGGCTCTTCCGAGTGTCTTTCGTCAGCTTGTGGAGTTTGTGGAGCTTGTGGGTGAAGATTCTGAAATTTCTCTACTTTTTTTCTGATTAATGCTTCTTTTTTACGGCTTTGATCGTCAATTTCACCTACCTGTCCCTGACGATTGTCGTCTGCTCCGTCTTCTTCATCAGAAAACAGGACCTCCTCACCGGACACGAGAGTATCATCGATAACGATACCGTTCTAAAAGTAAAACTTTTTTACGTGGAAAAAATTCCATAATGTAATCTTACCCGGCTCCCTAGTCTGACTTCCATTGAAGCATCGTCGTCGTCATACGTTTCGCTGCTATCGCACAGTTCCAGACGGGTGTCTCCTGCTCCGTCTTCATCACCAAAACCATCGAAATCCCCTGGTCTGTCGTCATTCTCGTAATCACCGTCGGGATCAGAATCGCTGTGCTCCTCGCGAGGCAGATTCTGTGGGTGGGCATTCTGTAACTTGTCTCTTTTCAAAATTATCTGCATGTTTCTCTTTCACGACTGTGATTTTTATCTCCACTTACCTGTACCTGACAATTGTGTCGGTAATTTGCTGCCTCGGCTCCCAACTCCAAATCCGACTCCGACTCTGACTCCGATTCAGCCTCTTTCTTTCCTCTCTTCTTCTGGTTGCTTTTCATCTTGGCTTGCTGATTGTCATCATCAGAGTTTTGGGAGTCGGAAACTCTTGAGTTGTCTCGCTGACGTGCCCGCGGAACGTACTGAAATCGAGAATTAGAAGATTTCAGAGAGCAGGGGCTTGGTACCTCGTCGCTGTCGTCGGAATCTGTTTTCTGGCTTCTTTTTCGTTTCTTGACTTTGGAAGGGTTCGGCATTGTGTTCGGTGGTTACTGAAACTTCATAATGACTCAAAGTCAGATTTAGACGCGGCGAGAGATAGAATGAAAAACGAAGTTCAGAGATCTGGATGATTTTCTCGAACTGGGTGGGAATCAGATAAGATACAGTACATCCCATGATAGGAAAAATAATCTGCTACGAATTGATAGTAAAAACAATATTCTTCTGAAGGGAGAATGGGGAGTGCGGGCGAGGTATGTTGGGTAAAAGTGGGAGAGATAGAAAAATGAGGAATGATACCATGAACGGGAGAGGGGATGGTTTTGTTTTACGTTCAACCACGGACTAATGAGTTCTCCTAACAACGGAACACAGAGTCTCGGGGATTTCGCTCAGACTCTACCGGATTTGGAAGACAATTCACAATCGATGATCGATTCTAGAGGACTCTGTAGTCTGCATTGTGTTTATGTTTTTTACTAGTTTACGGCCCTATTGGGACCCAACAACCACCAATAAAAGACCAATGTGTTGGTGTACGTGTTGATGTCGTAGGAGAATTTTTTTCACGCCGTCTGTTGTCATAAAGTTCTGCTGCCAGAAAGCACTGTGCTATGATTGAGTGAAACCAGAGACTGTAGACCGCGTCAAAGAACAGATGGCGCAAGTAGAGTAGAGGGACATTGAGGGACTGTATTGAAAGGATGGAAGTATGATTCGGAAGAAAGGGAGTGATAAAACGATTCTTGAAAATCCCAAGAAGGGAAAAAGACAGAGTTAGACAAACATTTTGCGGGGTACAACCAATAGCTTCAAAAACAACTAAAATGTTCTCAATGAACTCATTTATTTCAGAATCGGGAACAATACTGGTTCTCTACAGATTTCATGCATTGGAAGATGGAGTAAGTTGTTATATTTTTGAAAAAAAACCAATGAAATCAAAATAAAGCAAATTTTCTATTAAAAAATATGTGAGATTATGTGAAATTATGTAATTCAAGAAAAAACGAACGAATAGTAAGATAGAGATTGTAGGTAGGGAAGAGAAGGTAGGAAGATCGGAGACGTGATGACTTGGACTGAAAATTTATTGTGAGAGTTAGTCGAAGATCTGGTTCTACTAGAACTTTACCATTTGAATTATTGTTGGCGGAAGGGGTATCCTGAGTTCTTCATAGGATGTGGGTTTGGAAGCCAATTCATTGGTCCGATTGGACCCATAGGTCCCATGGGCCCCATTGGTGGTCCCATTGGTGGCATTGGGCCCACTTGGTTCCATGGCGTCGGGGTGGGAGGGGCGAGGTTCATTGGAGTGATCGGTTGAGTCGGATTGGGGTTCATCAGAGGCATCGGCTGACTCGGAGTCTGAGGAGGAAGAGGGTTCGGAGTCCAGAACGGTGGCGAAAGTTGTTGAGCCATCAATTGTTGCTGGAGCAGTTGTTGGAGATAGTGGGCCGGGAGATGTTGAGTCGGAAGATGTTGAGTCGGAATATGATGTTGAGGGTGGGGGATCATGGTTGGAAGCTGATTCAGGGACAGTGGCTGAGTTGGGACAACACGTTTGGGGGCTCTCTGGCGACGTTTGGGGGCCGGGGCTGGCTTAGGTGGTGACATAGTTGGTGCCGGAAGTTGGCCCAGTGGTACAGCTGGGGCAGTCAAATGTGCGGATGGCATTGGAGTTGCGGCTTTGCCGACGTAGACGAAGGCAGAAGCCGGCCGATCCATTGGCGCCGGAATTGGAATCGGGCTCATAGAAACAGGGAAAGGGATTTCCACTGGCACTTGTCTGATTGGTGGAAGAATTGGAACTGGTCGTTGAACGACAGGAGCCACTACTTCTTGATACCAGTTGACGGTTTCAAAACTCGAGGTTGAGCTGGACTGTGATTCGACGCTCTTTGTTTCCCAGGGACGGTAAAACTGGAGTTGCTGTGTCAGTCGCGGAGTGGATATTGGGGAGGAATCTTCCAGAGTTTGAGCTGGAGAACCATCTCCGGAGGATGCTTCATTGTCTTTTGGCTGCTCCCCTTCTGCTCCTGGTTGCTGAGTCGGTGACGAAATGGAAACGGAAGAGGAATCTTCTTGAGTGATCTCCTGAGGACGATCTCCGGAGGACTTCTCCTTTTCAAGCATTGCTTGCTGGCCTATCTTCGCATACCATTCTTCCTGACAATACTCCGGACCTTCATCGTCATCAAACATGCCCGCAATGTCATCATTTGCGAGTTCCTCGACGATTGGCTCCTGAACGGGTCCCTCCGCGCCAGCAAGCTGAGGTTCTCCCAATACTCCTTCATCATCCGAACGATCTAAACCTTCAATTCCGTTCGGCGCTCCAATTCTCCGCTGACCTCCGATTCGCTCGTACTGAAACTTTTCATCAAATATGTGTTTTGCACTCAAATTCTCACCTCGCTCTCCCTTTCGAATTCTGCTGGAGCAGACCCGCACCGAGATGGGATTTGCTGAAAATCAGAGTTCATTATTTGCTTCAGCTCTGGTGCTAATTCTTACGTAGACAATCTTGTGCGTTGGTTGCGGCTCTCTGTTGTCCTGGGCACGATCCCGACGATCCACTTCTATTTGGTTTGGCTGGCTCTGTGATCCGACGATAGCGGCTGGGTGCTGAGTCGAGTTGAGCATGATCTGTGGCACAATCCTCTGCGACTGGGGAGGAAAAGCAATCTGAAAATCGTATGGTTCCAAGAATCTCACAAAGAAAGCCTCACCTCATTGAGCAGAGCTCGATTTCCGCCGCCTTCACGTCCTTCTTCTCTGCCATCCGCATTTCCTGGGTAGCCACCGTCTTGAGCCGGCGCTGAGAGGGCGTTCGCAATTGGCTCTTCCGGCTCTTCAAGCTCCATGAACTGTCCCTGAGGTGGAGCCAAATCCTGAAAACACCGATTTTTCAAGATTCTCAAAGAATTAGTTCAATTACCATCTGAGCACCGATGTCATCGACTCTATTCTGCGGACTCGCGACGTCGCGTTGTTCCTCCGGATGGTTTTCGGCGGCTCCTCCGATCGTCCGAGCAACATTGTCACTGAGACGACGGGATTTTGGAAGCCCAGCGGTAGTCTGAAAAACGGATGTTGGCATACAATCTAACTTTTTTTGAGTTCAAATACCTGAATCTCTCCGTTCATCTGAGCATGTTGATCCCAATCCATTTCTCGTTCTCCTCTTCCATCCATACTAAGGTCCATTTCCATCGGAAGTCGTGGAGTCGGCGATTCGACGATGGCGAGTGGCTGCTGAGTCAAGTTGGCCGTCAGCTCTTGCGCAACTCTCGGTGACTGGAGAACAAAGTCAAACTAAAATTATCTAATTTCTAGTATTTCACGAACTAAACCTCACCTCATCAAATAGGACTTGCTCTCCACCGTTTAGACGTCCCTCTCTACCAACCGCATTCCCTATGTCTTCTCTATCTTGAGCCGGTGCTAGAACGCCGTTTGCAACTGGCTCTTCCGGCTCTTCAAGCATCATGAACTGTTCCTGATGTGGAGCCAAATCCTGAAAAGACCAATTTTTCTAGAATCTTGAAAAATTAGTTTAGTTACCATCCGATCATCGTCTCGGTCTCCATTCTGGGGACTCGCGACATCGCGTTGTTCCTCCACATGGTCCTGGACGGTTTCTCCAATCGCCGGGGCAACATTTGCACTTGAGTGACGGGATTTCGGAGTCCCAGCGGCGGTCTGAAAAAACGCATGTTTTCAAATGCTACATCTCTTTCGTTAGTGTAGAACCTGAGGGTGTTGTTTGGTGGTGATGACTTGTGAAGCCCACTGCTCAGAAACTTTCTGCTCTTCAAAATCTCCGGCGGTTACCCCCATAATCCTGATAGACACACGACAACTCTTCTGTATCGACGCATACTCACTTCTAGCGGCTTTCTAAAGTATAGAAATGCTTTTTGAACCGATTTTCAGCACAAATTTCACAATCACAACGTTAGATTTACCTCAGCAGCTTTTTGATTGCGTTTTTGATAGGCCGTTAAAGTTTTTCGAGGAGACGAAGGAAAGCCAGATTTTGAAGAGTATTGTTTTGTCTGTGATCCCCGAATAGACTGAGTTTTATCAGTATTAGAACGACACATATACACCACGACAAAGGTTCTGGCGTGCAGAGGGTAGCTATGTTTTCGATTCTTTTTGATTCTATGGTTTAGAGTTTAGATAATTGCCGTAAAATTGAGATTCCCTTCGACTTTTTGAATAGAAATTCCCGCCAAATGTCTCTTTTTCCAATGAGATTCAGAATTTCATGTGTACCGAACGAACGCGTTTTGTGTTTGCACTGTTGAAACTTGGCGGAGAAGACCAATCAGCACCTTACGGTTACTGTAACTGTAACACTACTCGTTTTTCCTCTCTCTCTCTTGTTGTTGCAATACCCAAGGACTGCCAACATTTTTGGCTTTTGTACGGTAGGTATCTTCAATCCTAAACGGGTTCCGTATTAGAGTAGAACCACCCAAACCCACTTAACTAGTCCAAACCCTACTAACTCCGACATCTTACAGTGATACGGTAGCTAGAGTAATCCAAAAGTAACCCAGAGCGGTGAAAATTCCCTGATACGACTTCCCAACACTTATCGAAACTCCATGTTAGTAAGGTAACTACAGTAATCCCATAGTAACCAAGTACGAAAACGGAGTCGAGTTACAACACGAACAACACCCAATAACATAAAATGGGGCTCACCTTGATGTTGGATTTTTGTTTCATCGGGTACGGTCCATCATTGTCTTCCGAATAACTTTCCTCGATTTCCTTCTCTAATTCATTATCGGAGTCGGAATCATCCTCTCCATCACCGCGTTCATAGTCCACCAAAGTTTCCTTCTTCCGTTTTTTGTACGGGTCGTAACTCACTGCGTAAGGTGGCGGGACATACTGGAAGTATGAACTAGGACAGATTCTGAGTAAATGGGATCACCTCTCCGTCGTAAGATCCTCCCCCCTTTCTTTTACCGCGCTTCTGAACCTTGTTCTTCTTGGGCGGCATAACTCGACGGTTGAAACTGATTGAGTACTGGAAATCAGTTTTACAGTTTTTTTAGAGAGAAAATGAGAAAATGAGAGAATGATGATTAGACAAGCAAAGTAATCAGAAATAGATGGATATCCTTACAAAAAGTCTCTACTGTTCTGATACTCCGAAACAAGTCGAAAAAAGGGCAACTAATGGGAAGAAACGACCAAGGAGAGGCCGAATCATTGATAAGCAAACAAAGCCTCCATGCCACCTCTCCGTTGCGCGCTGGATGGAGGAATTGGGCGATTGGAGATGTTGAGAGAAGTTAGGGCACGCAGAGTACAGCGTGTCATATCATAACAAGGGATTCCGTTTTTTGAGGTGTTATCGAAGAGGGCAGAGGGGTCAGAGAAGGCAGCGAGGAGGCAGCGGGCGGCCTGGCACCCGACAGTTCGAGAGGGTTCTGGCCGGCGCGATCGAAGGGGAGGCCGTGCAGAGAGACAGAAGAAATTGAGGGGTGCGGGGGGCGAATATCAAAAAGGAGAAGAGGGCGAGGCGGCTCGGTGCAGCGAGGGAAGTGAGGTGATTATGTGAGGACTACCTTTGGCGGGCAGCGACAATGCAGTTGCCATGGGAGCGAGGGGGGATTTTAACACTTTTCGGGGGGTTGTGAGTCTTTTTGTTTTCTACTAGAGGAATAATGAAACTCACGCAAATGAGGTTGCATAGTTTCACAAGTTTTTGTGAAATCCTGGAAACGTTCTCATTGACTCCTATGACGTCACCCAAAAAATTTCGAACTTCAAAACTTGATTTTTTAACGAAATTGTTGCTAACTCAGAGTGACACAGAGGAGTAGAGACTGAATCTCCGAAAGCCGTGGACAGAAAGCGGGGCGGGGCCTTGAAAAGAATACAAGACTCTAGCCGAGCTCGTGTGGACTGAAGTAGAACAAAAGTGTGACTGATAGGAGAGCAGATGCCGACCCCGGCTTGACGGCGGAATCAGAAGCATGAAAAAAGATGGAAAAAGGAGGGGCAATGGCTCGTTTTCCGATATCACCCTTTCCTTCCCCCTCTATTTTCGGCAAATACGCCTACATGAGCAAGTGCTAATTACCCGTTTCGCTCATATTTCAAGCCGAACCTAGGGGACAGCACATCGGGAAAACTGCACGAAGGGCCTGAAAAAGGAGAAAGACACCCACAAATCCAGAAAAAAACACTGACGCCAGGGCTCCATGCCATATAATTGGCCCATATTTGGAAGGTTCTCCTCATAATTCGACGAGTGTGACGCCTTTCCGACGCCAGGGACAGACTCTATGTGTAAGAGCAATGTTTTCATCGCGTTTTGGGTATTGGGAAGAGGGAATCGAGCGGTTTTGATGACGAAAGAAACAAAAATACTATGAGAAAGCTGGAAAACGGACGGGAATGAAGGGGATTAGTGCAGTTTTTTAGAGATTATCTATCAAAAGTTGAGGAAAGGCTTGTAAAATGATAGATTCTTTCGAGAAACGAAACTACGAGCAGAATGCACGAGACAGCCTTGAGAAGTACGTTCAGAACAACAAAACTGTCTGTAAAGAGGGAGAGAGATGTGAGTGTGTGTGCTGGCTGTTGAGTGGCTGTTCGCATCTTTTTGGAAGAGTCCCACGCCACATAGCGGCGTCATAAACCGTTTGAGCACGTAGTTAGAGGATAATTTGAATCAGAAAGGACAAAGGAATGCATAATGGGTGTGCTCAGATGTGATAAGGGGTAGGGAAAAGGAAAAGGCGAAGGAGAGGGGGACGAAGGATAATTGGGTCGATTCATTGTTTCTTGTTATTTTCTATTTTCTAAATGTTGATGATAGTGTAGAAACTAGAAGAAAGTTGAAACTTTTATATAAAATAGTTACAAAATCATCCAGGCGGAAGAGGAAGTGTTGTATTTATTAACAGAGCCTTGAAACTTTTCATTATGAGCTCCTTCTTCTGTAGGGTAAGAATTGAAGTGAAGGCGTCCACATGTCAGTAATGAGTAATGAAACCCCTGTATTCTGACACTCAGATTCATTCCAACTTCAGTTTTTCAGGTGAAGATCCATATCCAACGAGAACCAGTGATGCTCGGAAGAAGTGGGAGTGGCTGCCGAGATTTCCAGACTAATTTTATGATTCCTGCTGAAAAACAATAATTTTTTTGGAAAATAACACCACTATACTGTCACTTGGGACCCTACTATAGCCACCAAGCTCATTTGTTTTTACTGAAATCCGTTATAATGTTAGATATTCTCTCTCCTGTTCTGTATACATTGTGTTTGATTTGGTACTCCATGTAGCGAGTTCCCACGTTTCCATCGCGCCGCGTACGCACTTCCCCCATTTCCCCCTCTTCCTGCCCTATCACCATTCTTTCCATTTGTCTCCACCGAAGCTTTCCTCCGCTCCCTCGTCTCCCTTCATATTTTATCAAATCAGCTACAAATCTATTCAGTTGTTTCTACTTTTTGTAAGCACTGAGAAAGAATCGCACTGTTCTCGTCATCCAGCATTTACACTTGTTTACCAGCCTGCCACATGCTCCAACCTGTAATCAAAACTTTCGTGAAGGGGCGTACCCTTAGCCATCGATAAACTCAAGAAGGCTGGTGAGCTGTGAATATTGTGTGCTCTTCTGACATCATAAAAAACGCGAAGCACTCTGCAATGGTCTGTTGACATTGTCCATTCTACCACCATTCGACCATCCACCATTCGCCCGCCAACAGCTGGTGATTTGAAAAGTTCGCGCCTTATTCTTATCTCTCCTTCTCTTTTCTTCTCGTTACCAACGTCGCAGACACTAGTATAAGCGCGCTTTGCAGAAATGCCAAAGCTTGAGGTTTTCAAGGTTCTTTCTTTCTATTGGCCCTTGTAATACGCCGGCGCCAGAAGTTATATCACTCCCAAAATGCCATAGATTAAACAAGCTCATGCAGGGTGGAGCATTTTTCCTTCCTCATTTTCCGAGAAGACCATTTTTGAATACGCGCCAAAACAATCATTCTCTACTCCTCTTATGACCTTATGAAGATCTCCATGCACTTTGCATCGGTCTGTTGACATTGGCCCACACCATTCGCCATCCCAGCAAGAGGTGGTAATTTGAAAAGTTTGCGCCATATCTCTCCTTTTCTTCTTTTCTCGTTACCAATGTCGCAGACACTAATATGAGTGATATAAAACGCAAGCGCGCTTCGCAGAAATGCAGAAAGTCGACATATCAAAGATTTTTTGTATCGGCACTTGCAACACGCCGGCGCCATTAGTTATATCACCCCTCAAATTGGCTCAGTGCCGTTTCGCCACTATGCCTTTTCGGCATTTGCCACTTCGCCCCTGTGCCATTTCGCAAGTAATACGGGCTCTCGGAAACGATTGGAACATGTTTCCTCTCCCATTTTCCGAGAAGGAGGGCATCTCGTGATTCCCCTCCAGATACAGTATTCTCCGTTTTATTGGCTCTTTCGCATGTCGGGTTTCTGACCAAATAACAGCCACTTTTGCATACGCGCCATAAAAAATCGTTCTCTATTCTTTCTCGGCCCGCACATATAACCATCCATTTCCATATTCGCCTGTTTTTGGAGATTTTTTCCAATCGATCGTCTAATATTCCGCTCTCTTTTGAGCCCCCTTCTCTCAGTCTTCGAATGTTTGAGCTCCAATTCGAAAATGGTTTTTGAAATTGAGAAAACAGTCGCTAACATCCGTAAATGACTCCCGAACTTTTACGAATGACTTCAAAATTCGGCAAAAAGGCCTGAATACTCAGAATTCGGCTCCTAAATTTGGAAACGGTTCTCGAAATTGAAAAAACAGTCGACAACATCTAAAAATAACCTGCGATCTTCAGCAAATAACTTCAAAATTCTGAAAACAGTCACCGAAACTTAGAAATTGACCCCAAAATTCAAAAATGGTCTTCGAACTTGAGAAAATAGTCGCTAACATCTGAAATAGCCCGCGATCTTCGACGAATGAGTTCAGATTTCTGCAAACAGTTCTCAAAACTCAGCAATCAGGCCCCAAATTTGAAAATAAACCTTGAAATTGAGAAAATAGTCGCTACAAGCCAAATAACCGGGAAACAGCCTCCGGATTCCAGTGTATGACTCTAAAATTTTGATTTTCTCCACTCACGCTGCTCATATGTTCTGATTTCCCGCTGTTCGCATTCAATTTTACAGTATCCTGAGGAAAACATTATTTTCCCTCTTTTTTAGCCATCATGTCTACGATGATCAAAAAGAAGGGAAATGTCCCGATTGACTACGAAGTTCCGAAATTGGAGAGCAAGGGGGAGTGCATCGAATGGCGTTAGTTTTATCTCTCTGAAACAGAAAATTGAAATTTTGTTTTCCAGGACTCTACACTGATGCTCAAAAGAAGACCATTGCATACGTGTACGAGGAAACCGTGGCGTGCCAGAAGAAATGCTTCCCGGGAGAATCAGGTACGAAAAACGAAGAATGCTCTGCGAAGTATAACTTTTCCTGTTTTAGAAGAGTCGACCGAGTTGCAGAAAGAGCGAGCCATTCTGGACTACAAGAATTCTCTCATCAATCGGGAGATGGCATTTGCGGAAGAGGAACGAGTGGAACAGGAAAGTGAGTTTCTTTTGTAGTGTTTACTCTCATGGAAATTCTGTATATCTTCAGAACGACTCAAGGAAAATCCTAATTGCCACAAGAGACTTCTTCCTCTTTTCAACCACCGTCAAATGTCACAATTTCCCGAGACCAGAGACGGCTTCCTTCAGCGCCGTAAGCACTTTCATTAGGATAATTCTGTTGGAACAGACTTTCAGTGAATTTCCTGGCTCTGCTCGACAGGATCAATCAACTACAAAACGATGCGGCTACAACTGCACTCCGGGGCTTTGTCGAGAGTATGTCTCAAAACACACTTTGTCCTAACTTTGAAATTGTTTTCAGAAGAAACCGATCTCAACAGACAGCTAATGCGCGTATTGGGTTAGGAACTCAGATTTAATCAAAAGACTTTTTCTGCTTACAGACAAGGAAAAAGCTGCGAAGAAAGTGAAGTTGAAGGCGGATGATCAACCGGCAAATGTGAAATCGGAAGTGATGGAGGGCGACAATGAAGAGGATCAAAAGGAAGCTCTCCGTAACAATGAAGGTATCATTTTAGACTCTAAACACTACAAGATTCCCAAACTTTTAGGCGCCGGGAATCTCGGAGATGGAGGAGACCCTTCTGAAACTGATGATCGTCATGAGGAAGCTGCCATTGACGCCGACGGTATTTATTTAAACATCTGTCCACATATTTTTTCGAAAATTTAGAAGAAGAACGTGCTGAAGATCCAAATCCAGTGAATCGAATCGAACAACTAGTTGCGCAAGCCAATGCACCAAAGGAAGGCCAACAGCGGATTGCACCCGGCGGTAGGAGTTTAGACATCTTTCAACATACCTTTACATGATGACAGGTCCACTAGCGGCTCAATTGAGCGCATTGATGCCTCGAATTTGTGAAATGGTCCAATCGAATAGTGAGCATTTCAAAAACACGTTCTCTACTAACAACCCAAATGATATGACTTAGAAGTTGTATCAAAACTGATGCTTCAAATTTTCAGAAGCAGGTACTAGCAATCCTGCGACGTCTTCTGCTGAAACCAGAACTGTGAAGAAAGTGAAAAGGGAGTCGTTGGAGGACTTCCGCGCCAACTTTTGCGCTTCGCTACCTTCGCTCATGGATCCAATAGCAATGGGAGCTCCGGAACCGCCGGTTCCAGGACTCGAACAAATGCCACTTGGTAATGGTGAGCTTATTCCCATTTTTCAAATCATGAAAGTTCTAATATTTCAGGTAACCAAGGTCAAGTTGAGAATGTCTTCATCGGACCTCAGATCCCACAAGTTCTCCCACCAAACGAACACCACGGCCATGGTACGTGAGCTTTCACGTTTCAGACCACAAAGTTTTCAATTTTCTAGATCTGCAAAGACAGTTTGGGTACCCAGTTGCCCAAAATCAGATCCCACACTTTCAGCATTGGCACCAGGTCAATGGAAGTAAACTTCTACGTTTTAGCTCAAAAAAATCTCAAGTTTATAGGTATTCAAGGACAGTACCCTGTTGCCCAACATCAGATCCCGCAATTCAATCTGCAAGTGCATTTTGAGAACGCTCCACACGCTGTTCGATTCGATCCCACCAGACCCCCTCCAGGATATCCACACGCTAACGTCCCTATTTTCCAAGGTGAGAAATCTAATCATCTTCTTCGACTAACAACAAAACTCAATTTTATAGAACATCAAGTCATCCAGGAGGCTCCAGTCCCAGAAAGACGTTCGGGATTCGACCAGACCGCAAACGGTATTGTTATGACAATAGCTTTTGAAAACAACTTTTTGAAGGAGCTCCTGCATCCTCCGTCGCACCGCCACAACTCGTGGATCCACTGGCTGTCGAGGACAACGGAATCGGTAACAGTACGAACTACATTTCAATACACAACCCAAGTGGTATTCTAGATCGTGGTCAACGCGATTCCGTTTTATCCTCGGAGAGTGAGGTCCGCCGAGCAACTTCTGTTCCACAAGAAGCCACAGCCGACAACACAGAAGGTAAATTTATATATCATTGTAGTATGAAGTATTCAGTGTCTGTCAGTAGAATGCTATATTTCAATTTCTATAATTTTTCTACACTTTCAGATCCGGTTGTTCCGCCGAGTTCGCTTGAGGAGAGTTCCAGCACCCAGACCGCTGAGAAGGAGACTGGGACAGGTATAAAGCTAAACGTCTGTCATTATCACAACTTAGTATTCTAGAATCCGACACCGACATTCAGTTCCTGAAAGTTGTCAAGAAGAAATCCGTCAAGCGCAACAGGAAAGGTAAAGATCTAAATTGAAATGAGCAAAATATTGTGAAATTTATGAAGTCGTGAAGCAAGAGAGCACCGTGGTAGCCGAGGACCCAAAAGATCGTCGTGAGAACTCTGTGGGTCGCATGGAGGATCGTCGAGAAGATCGCCAAGAGGATCGCCAACAGATTCGCCGCGAGGAGCGTCGAGACAACGGTAAGAAAACGATTGTTTCATGTTGCTGTTGACTGAAAAGGTAATTTCAGTTGTTCGACGCAGCCGTAGCCGCAGTCGAAGCAAGGAAATGTGGCCTCGAAGAGATCGGAGCCGCAGCCAGGGCCGGGACGGAAGATCCCGAAGAGATCGGAGCCGCACCCGGAGTCAGGAAAGAATCTCCCGAAGAGATCGGAGCCGCAGTGGAAGCTTCAACAGAAGCTCCCGAAGAGATCGGAGCCGCAGCCAGATCCGAGAGAAGGAGAAGAAAGACAATCAGAGCAAGAAGGACAGAAAGGAGAAGAAGGACAAGCAGAACAAGCGCATCTAATCAACAGGAGTTTTTTTTGTAATGGGATTCTATTACTTTTTTCTTCTTTGGGATAATTTTTTTTGAATTGTAGTGAATAAAAGCGTCTTGTGGTCCAGATCATTTTTCTTTTTGGGGTCCTTTGCAAAAACTCCCGATAATAAGTGATACGAAGAGAAACAGGACTGAAAACACTTTGTTTCAGTTTATATTGATTGGAATGTGTTTTTCTTTAGGAATTGAACCAGACAGGGTTTATGTTACAAATTCAGACATCATCTACATGATATTGCACTCCTAGCTCCACTAGGTTTCCTTTATCCAAACCTCTTATAGGGTAATCCCTACACCATTCTGTTTCCCGTCTCTCCCTTCATTCAGTTCACCCGATTGTACCTATATACATTCATCCAGTCCATAGTTTTAACCCTTTGATCTATGTGCGCTCCCTGGCGCTCAGCCACTCTCTGCCGCGCCATTACTCCGCACTCTTTCGCCCTCTACGTGTGTGTCTTTGCGTGAGCGCACTCGCCACGTTTTACACTTATCGATTTTTTGTCTCGCTTGTTCCTCGTGTTTCTTATCTTTTCTTTTCTTTTCTTTTCCGTGTGTACTTTCTTTTGATTTTTTGAAATCTATTTTTCAGGTGTATCTCTCACCTTTTCTCCATCGATTGCGGTCGCCCCCCATTGCCGATTCTCGAGGATATGCCGTGTATTGTTTTGAAGAGGAAGAGGGTCGTTGTTGGAGTTAACGCCGCTGATCAGTAAGTTTTAATTTGTTTTTTGAGTCTGAATAATCATTGCTGTTTTCAGTTGGGTAAATCTTCGAGAGGTTGGAGATGAACGAGGTGAACAATGAAATCAACATCACATGGAGATGAACAACGAGAACGTGTTGCAGGGTCCGATGAAACCCTGCAACGTCAAATCACAATCATCCAAAACCAATTCGGCTATCAACTAATCAACCGTTCTCAACAATGGCAAAAGAGCATCGCAAACGAAGGTAAGAAAACGAATTTTTAATGGGACGGCTGACTGAAAACATTGATTTCAGATGATAGTCGCAGCCGAACTCGGGACAAAAGCGAACCGGAGCAAGAACAGAAGAACTTCTCGGAGAGATCGCTGCCGAAGTAGAAGAAGGAGGAGAAGTAGGAGAAGAAGAAGAAGAAGGAGGAGGAAAAAAAGAAGGGGGAAAAAAAGAAGAAGGAGAAGGAAGAGAGGAAGGACAAAAAAAATCACCTCTCAATGGATTGCATCCGTCGACCCGTCTTTGGCATGTGTTGAGAAGGATCGTTGTCGGAGTCATGTGCCGTTTACAAGTGAGTTGTGATTCGTTTCTTGAATCGAAATAATCATTGACGTTTTCAGGTTAGCACTCCGCTCGACCTCCAGATGTCTGAAAGCCGTAGTGGAAAATGACCCCAAGCACCACGACAGTTTGAAAAGATCAAGATGAACAACGAGAACCAGGATGACCCACACTCTCTTGGAAACGAACTATCGGAAAAATAAATAAATAGATATCTATCTTGCTTCTCGACGACGACGGACAGCGTCATTCGTCATTCTCCTTTCTTTTCACTTGTGATGTTGTTCCTTTTCTTCTCTATGGATCCACCCCCCCCCCCCTTCGTCTTTTTTTGAACTTCTTTTGTATCTGATTTTCCTTTTTCTGGCTTCGGATGATCTTCTTTTTTGATTTTTTTGTTGAATAAAATTTCATGTGATTCTGAGATCAAGTTTATTTTTTTGAGTATGGCATGGGGGTATTTAGAACAGAACATTTGTGGAATGCAATTGAAGGACTGGTGAGTTTGCTTTCAATACGGATGTCGTGGTCGGGACGTGGAGCGGGCTCTCTGAAAGTCAGCAGGATGAAATTTAGAATACATAATATGAACTCACCAAGCTATGGGTTTGCGCAATGATCCGGTTGGCAACTTTATCCATGTTTGCCATCCGGTTCCAGACTTCTTTCTGGTACGACTTCGACTTCCGAATGTTCCTGAAACAAAAATCAGTTAGAATCGCAGCAAAAACTCAAAAAATACTCACTTCATGGTGATTTCTCGCATATCTTCCTCGAAGAACGCCCGAACAGCAGTCGAATCAGCGAAGAGATCCCGGCTCACACTCTCGACACTTCGTTGTCCGGTAGCAACGGCTCGGGCAGCATTCTGAGAAAAATAGTTTTGTTCCGAAGAAAAAGTCGAATGGAAAAAGCTCACTCACCCGCTTTCTCTGCTCGATTTGGGCTCGTTTTTCAGAAGCGGCTCTAATGATGCTCTGTCTGGCTTCCAGACGCTCGATGAACTCTGGACGGTTGCGTTCTAGGTGGAGCTGAAAGAAAGAATAGTTTTAGCTAAGAAAACATGTTTTTCTTTACTAACCCTAGGTGGACATGCTTGCGACCATTGATCGTCTTTGACTGGGGAGATGTTGAGGTGCTCGATCGGGTTCTCGTTTCTGCCGCGTGGGTATTCTGCAAGAGGTATGATGAAATGGCGGAAAAACGAATGAAAACTTTTCAGAGCGATGATTTCATGGCTAACGACATGCGGAAAGACAGCTTTCTGGTTGAATTACCATCAAATCTATGGAGTTCATCGAGTTCGTAGCCAGAACATGACGAAAAAGCCAGAAACTGAGGCGATTTCGTCATTCGTCTCGCTACCTTTGAGTCTACTGTTTCTGAACATTGGAAATGGCTGGATTTAGACTGTTTTTCTTGTTTTGCATTGAAATTCCCAATTCTCCAAGCCGGAGGGAACAATCAAACCGAGAACTCTACGAAAACAGCGAAGTTCGACAAAAAACAGTCATTTCGAGCCATTTCCGAGTGTGAAACAGTGACCAAGTGTTTAGCGACTAAATCATTGTCGCGACGGACGGAACCAGTCCATATCCAATTTGCATTTTTTTCAAAAATAACAAAACTCACGGGTTAAATCAACTGTCGGATCGTTCGCAAACAGTCTTCTTCTCGATTGAGACCTTCTCGACGGCACGGATTGGATTGGTGGAGGCGGCAATGCACTATTTCCGCTCCGACGGCTTTGCATCGTCCCCATTGGCAAGCTTTGAGGTGTTCGGGGAAGCGGACCTGCTCTCGACCGACGAGACGCTGTGGGCTGGAAGAAATGGCATAATTATAAACTGTTCGGTACGCGATTGACATGATTTTCTCTAGTTCGTGCGCTCTCACCAAATTAGTGGTTACTGAGCACACTTTTCGACTGAATTCAAAAATATAACTCACCGTGACAGGAATCTGAGGCGATCTGCTTGCAACTGCCCTTGTTAGCGATGCCGGTCGCACATTTCTCGCCATACTTTGTTGAATTGGAGTCCGGGGAGACCTTGGCGACCTTGGCGTTGGAGTCAATTGGTCCAGTATATGTCTCACAACTGGGCGGACGACTGGAGTTGACGAGCTACTTGTGCTGCTGCTACTAGTAGACGTCGTTGTTTCTCTTTTTGTGGGCGTGACTCTCTGGACTCGAGTGCTGCTTTTTGCTGTGCTCGCCGTCGATCCGTTCCCAACTTGGGATTCGGAGGAGTCCATTTCACTTGTTCTGGAAGAGAGGAGGCATGTTTGAGTGGTTTTTGGGAACTGGGAAAGTGTTTCGGGAACTGGTAGGCCAACCGACGAGGCATGTTGAAAATTTCAGGTTTCGTTTGCTCATGAAAAAGGAGAAAAAATTTACGAATTCAAAGATTTCAACAAAGACTTGATCATCGCCGCCTGCTTCTCCACTTTGTCTCGCAGCTCGCGGACCTCTGCCTCCAAAGACTTGCAATTCTGGCAATTGACTCGGATGCTCAGATTCGCGTTGAGGAAATCTGAAATAGTACAAATTCATTCTCCAAGTTCCCAACCACATTTATATCCCCTATGCACATTCCCATTCCGCTCCCAACATACCAATATTCTCATCTTGTTCCGTCGTATCCACAATAATGTTGGTGACATTTGGTGTTTCCGGACCCCTACAATTATCTTGTCACTTTTCTCCGTTTAGTCTTGGTTTCATTTTCTATGTATTATGTCTCTAAAAAAGCAAAAAAAGTAGAAAAAACGAGACTTGCCTGATAGATCTCGGGGTACGGGGAGTGGAAGCCATTGGGAGAGGACCGGCACGTTGTTCCGTGGTTTTGTAGGATTCCCTGTAAAATGAAAGATGTTCTCTATGAAAGGAATAAAAAAAGGAAGTGTTTCTATATCCCGCCGACGCTCATCATTGTCTTACAAAGGCCATTTGAGTCATCAAAAAAAGATTTTCTAGTGTTTCTACACCTTTTTCAGTCCAGGAGTTGCCTCTCAACATAACGAACACACAATGAGTCAAATATAGAATTTCTGATTTTTCTATACTCTGTCGACTCTAGTATTGCTTCACAGAGGTCCGCTAGGTCGTAAAAAATTGATTTTCTAATGTTCCGACACCTCTCCGACGCTAATACTTGTCTCTCAAAGGTCTCGCGATCAACTATAGATTTTCTAGAATTTCTACACCTCTCCAGCTAGGCATTGACTCTCAACTTAACCAACACACAATGAGTCAAATATAGATTTTCTAATTTTTCTAAACCCAGTCGCTCTTAGTATTGCCTCTCAGAAGACCGTTAGGTCGTGAAAAATAGATTCTCTAATGTTTCTACACCTCTCTTAGTCTAGGAATCGTGTAATATAGATTTTCTGACCTGTCTACCCCCGTCGACTTTTATTGCTCTCGACTGAAAATCCACGTAATCATCAAATTTAGATTTTCTGATGATTCTAGTACCCGTTCGAAGCTAGGACTCGAGACACTCCGTTTCTGGATTTTCTCTACACTAAAAACTGATTTTTCAATCATTCAAACAACATTTCAGTAATAAAACCTTACCAAAGAGTGCCAGAGTCGTTCATGGTGTGTTGTGCCGTTGGCCAAATGAGACTGGTTCCGTTGGTTTCCAAGACGGAAAAGGACGACAGGTGCGGAACGGAAGGGGGGTGTCCTTGGTCCGAGCAGACGTTACCTATTAGCTCCTGGAAGAAACAGAGCGTAAATTAGAGAAACGGAGAGAAAGCAGGGATTGGAAACCTCACAAACCAATTATAACAGTGTCGGTGCATGTGCAAAACAAGGATTTTCGGGGTAGGAGGTGGGGAGGAAAGGTTGGGGAAGGTACGGGAGGCCTGATTTAGGATTAATGGACAGGGAAATTGAGAAGTAAACAAAATGGATGTGTTTCTGGGAGCGAAACACAATTTTCACCGAGCGGGAATAGACAATTGAGGTCATTTACAAGTCTTTTTTGAGAAGAAAAAGAAGGAGTTATGTATGCAGAAACGTCGAAGGGTCTTGAAATTCTGGAAACATGTTCAGGTAGGAATTTAAAAAATCTGATGCGAAAAAGAGTGTATTTCATCGAAAAACATCGAATCAATCTGCAAAGAACACCGAAACATTCCAAATTTTTTAAATTTACTTTTCTGATGGCAATTTTTATTGGGAATCCGCGGTTTTCTCGTGAAATTTGCTAAAAAACAATCAAAAACACTTCAATTTCATTCAAAATCAACTAACAACCGCCGAATTCCACGAAAAATGTGTAAACACCACACGGGCCTATTGCGTACTCAGCGTGTCCCTTCCACTGTGTCGTCTTGCGCGGACCGACCCGGTACACCTGATCACTGTTTGCGTTTGCTTGCTCCTCTTGTCCGATCGCCCATTCCGGCCGACCCGCAAGGTCAACTATCGATTTTGTCACTATGGTCCACGTGAGTTCGTTGCCTCCCCGCCACGCATGTGTGCAATTCACACTGCAAAAGAGTTTCATGCATTTTTAGACTGCAAAGACTCGAACTGTGGCCTACCGCGCGAAGCGCGCGATCATTAGCCACTACGCCACCGGCGCTCTTCACGACTTCTGGGTGAAAGGGATAGATGTGCGCGTGCTGTGGCGCAGGTCGACTGGCTGTTGTCGCCCGCACCTTTACGTGTTGTGGCGACGCTGTGACTTCTCAAATTTCCATAACTCGGCTAAATCATAACATTTTGCTCTCAAAGCTGATTTTTGCTGAAGGCACCGACTTCTCTTCTGTCTTTCTTCCGTCTGCCTTTTTTCGTTCGGCGAGTGGGAGAAACTTCAACTTCAGTTGAAACTTGGTTAGAATCATACCGAATTAAACTTCATTTCGGTTTTATCGTGACAATACCACTTACACGTTGCATTTCTGCCATTCCAACTACGAATACTGATAAGGAAATCGTATGAGGGCAGTGGTTTTAGACTGTAGTTCTTGAACTGGACCGATTTTCCAATACTTTTAGTTTTCAACAGTGAAATTGTCAGTTTTCTAGCTCTTTTACTATTGAAAAACCCAAAACTTGCTGTTCTCCCCGCATTTTTGAGAATTTGAAAGCTGACCTGAAATTTCGCAACCCGCCCACCTGCCAGTGCATCGAAAACCACTTCCCCAACTTGCAGAACTCCGGCATAGTTAGCTGTTCCTCAAATTATCCTCAAAACATGTTCTCTTCCTCCGTTCCCTCTCTCCGAATTCGCGCGTAGCGTTCGTTTCATTCGTTTCACTCTTTCCATTCTCAATTCACCCGATCCAATCAAAAGTTCTTCTTCATCCTGTCCAAGTTGTCTCCGAAACGCGGAAAACAAAAACAAAACAGCGTTCTGTTTCTGCCTAATCCTTGCCGAATTCGTCTACATTCTTCCGCATCATCGCCAATATGGGCACTGTTTCGTTTCGCAATCCACAATTCACCTTTCCATTTCTTCTCCATACTTCTACTTCCCACTTCAACACTTGATTACCATGGAGAAGAAATAGGGTAGAAAAATGTTTCGTCGCTTTATTCCTTCCGCATATCTAGTTTGTCACCAAATTACACACTTTCCGCTCACTTCCGACATGTTCGTTCCTCTGAACCTTGCCTTCTCATTTTCAATGATGAGAGATGAAATGACAGCAGCTGTTTGCTGTTTCTTCTTCTGTTTCTGTTCACTCTCTTCATTGGATCTCATTTATTTTCCAGTGGAAAAGAGAAAGACATGTGATAGATCCATCAATTCCCTGTCCTCTTCGTTCATTCACCGCAATAAATTTCCTATTCTTTGTGTGGGCTCTTTGCCGTCGTTTCTCCCTTTTTTTCCGCTTCAAATATTACCCAATCCTTACTATCAAACTCTGATGTAAAGAGGAAGCTCTCAAATGCCACGTGGCAGCTTCCACCACATGTTCCTATAAAGTTTCAATGTGTGCGTTTGCCGAAGGGTCGAAGGGAAGAAAAAGTGGGGAGGACAGAAGGCGAAACATGTTTTTCCGTTTGTTTTATGGATAATCGTTAGGTTCTCGAGGCCAAACATTTTTCGACCGCCCGTCAACAGATTACAGTTTTTCTGGCCGCTCTTCAATGGTTTTTCTGAGCTTCTCGGTGAAGATCTGGGGAAGTCCTCTACAAAACCTGTCACTTCTCTCGCCTTCAAAGTTGCATTCCGTTCTTTCTCGCCTGACCACACCCAAAACGCTACCTACAGATACCGAATAGGTACATGCCTATGTATGATGATTGTGAAGAGCGATAATTTATACAAATAGTATTCGGCGTGCGCATACGACAAAAGAATCGGGGGGCCCTTTCCATACCCGAAAAGTGAGAGAAGCAGAGACGACGGGCAAATGATGATCGAGTTGATATCATTCGACTCGTCTCCCTCCTACACACCTTTCCTTCACTACTTTTACGACTGTACTATTTTATTTGGAATGGTGAAGTGAAGTTTTCCGTCAGTTTCTCCCGAATTTCAGAGTAAGAAGACTCCTAATTTCCGGTGCAATAAACCATTCTGAGAACCTGTTTGTTTGTGTACTACTCCTTCGGCTCACTCATCAAATCTTCCGCTTCTCCTTTTCCGACCACTCGAGAATCACTGTTTTTTGTGTGTACTCTAGGCTTGTCGGTACTCAAAACATTCACACCTTGTGGCTCAAAAACATGACATCAGCAAAACACCTGTTGTGAGAAGGAGGAGCTGGTTCTTTTTGATCGTCTAGCTAGCCAATGTGTTAGGTTCTTGAGTTTTGGGCTCTTGTTTCTGAAAACTGTTGATTCTGGCTGCCAAATTGATAAAGATCCCTGCTCCTTAGACTCTCAAAGCCTCAATGTTTCAAATTCCCTTCCCCTAATCATGCTACACATAATCATACTTGCCCTGGTGCACATTCGCCCAACTATTTACCCATTTTCTGTCAAAAATTTGCGTGTGAGACGTGAAGACAAGCCCGGTTCCCACCTGTGTAACCATTCCCCTCCGGTACTCTTTTTTTTCCTTCTCCAATCTTGTCTACCCGTTCGCCTAATTCCTTGTTATGTACCGTGCATTATAGTCGTCCGACCAACTGTACGTACTGCTAGTCACAGAGTATTAGTACCACTCTGTATGCTATATGCCCTCCTCTCCAGACGCATACATTCGGCAAATCGAATCCGGTTTCTTGAGAATAAGAAAAACGAAAAAGCTGAAGGCGCCCTTTTTCTTTCTCCCGAAGCCGATTGTGAACGAACTTTTACATTAAACGTTCCCTTTTCACTTTTTACCTCTCTCTCCCTCACTTTCACCCAACCTTATGGCGCGCGACGCTTTGGAATCAAGATGATTCCGAAGTTTCTCGAGGAGTTCGGGTCGTAATTTAATTGAGGATGCAGGAAGAGAGGAAAAGAGGGAAGATGAAGCTAGTGAAAACCCAGAACTTCTTGGGGAAAACCCCTCGGGAGATTGAAATGAAATGACAAGAAAGTTTGACCTCCTGTTCATTTGCGTGACGACAACGACGGCGACAGGAAATTGCATGGCATGTTATCATGAGATGGGAACGAACACAGATCTTTTTTATTATCATGAGAACTGTGTTTGTTCTCGACACTTACCCACCGACAAGTGTCGGTATTTTGGTCTGTCTGGGTTCGAGCTATGTTTTCCTCTTTTGTGTTAGGAAATCTATACAGGCCGATACGATCATGGTTTTTAGAAAATCTATACATTCTGTATTCATTCGAGATGTCTCCCTTATGATCCCCCACTTCAAAATATGCCTTTTTACGTCTCAAAAACCATACCCTCCACTTTCTCAAACCTCAATTGACTTTGGTTTCCGCTGCCGCCACAAATCCGCATGTCGAGATGTGTTGTTCCTCTTTCTTCACTACTAAATCTTTTCCGTCTTCCGTTCTTCTCATCAGTGTTCGGGAACGGCGCTTTCGATCAATCATATGAAGGATGAATGAACATGAGGGATTTCTGGGATATGGGTTTCTGGATTCTAGCTCCCTTGTTATTTGTGCTGTCTTCAAAAATCCAAAAATAAAAATGTGAATGAAACAGTTTCCCGCACCCCATCTGTCCTACCATCTGCCAGAACAGTCCATGTTGCATATGCGCTCCCTATCTTGTCCATCGGCCCTCACCTCTTCTTCCCCACATGGTTCATCCTTTACCCAGACCCGCTATCTTCTCACGGAGGTAGGTAGGTATGTGTGCGCGCGCGCAAATCCGTACTGTTTTCCCCTATGCCTGCGCCTCTTTCCCCTCTCTCTCTCTTGCATGCCGCTCGTCCAACCGGCCGTCTTTCTTCCGTCCGCCACCAATCGTCTGTCACAGTTCAGTTGAGTTGGCCAGTTCAGTTCAGTTCAGTTCAGTTCAGTTGAACTGCATATTCGCCCCGACACCCATCGCGCTGGGTGTTCGTTTTTCGCTGCGGCATTTCTCTCTCTCTTCCTTTCTCCGCGACCTGTCCGCTCCGATCCGACCCCCGACGCGTATAGTTTGCCTTTCCTCGATGGAGCTCTCTCTCTCTTCCTCGATTCCCCCCGTATTTCTCTCTTTTATGGTGTAAGAGTGAGCGAGTCTGTCTATATCTATACAATAGACGCCTCTCTCTACCTTTTTCTGTCCGGAGAAGGCAAAAGGCCTGTCTGTTACCCTCTTGTGCGCACGAGGGAGGCACTTGTTGAAAATGCCTGTTTTTGTTTCGGAGAAGACGGGATAACGGGCAGCACGCAATTATTTTTATCAAATATTGATTGATTAGTCTAGCCGATCGCCTTTTGTGGGTTTTTACCTGAAATTTCTCGCTTCTCTCCTCTTTTTCTCAGGATTGCCGGTCAGTTTTCAACAATTTATCTAGAAATTTGATCTCTTGATGATCCCTATTGACCCCTTCGCGACCTCTTTTCTCCCGGTCGGTTGTACACTTGTCAGAATATGGCAGACCTACTTGAAATTGCAAAGGCTTTTCTTTTTGTTGCTCTCTCCACCCGCCCGCAACCTTTTTTCCCGACGGCAGATCATTTTTTCATACTTTTTTCTGAGATTCTGCTCTTTCTGTGTTTTTTTACTGCTGACTTGTTGTGGCTGCCTATCAACCTATCATCGGTAAACACATGTTTCCACATTTGGAAGTCAATCTATCACACCTTCACGCGCATTTTTCCCCTCTGAATCATTTTCGACAAGCCTACTCACACGCCGCCCCAACCTTTTTCTCCCATTTTTGTGTACACACAGTCACACTGACTGAACTGACACACAAAAACTTGCCATTTTGTCTTCGTGTTCCCTTCTCTTCGCTTCTCTCTCTCTCTCGACTTGTCCTTTTTCAGTCAACATTAATCACACATCAATTTTTCCAGAAGCAAGGTCGTATAAAAGGGACGGTCTGTAGGATAACCACCTCCTAGCCGCTCTTCTTTTGCCGCCATGGCGTTTTTGAACAAAGTCAAAAATTTGTTCCGCCCAAATCAGATTGAGAAAAAGTTGCCATCGTACATACAGGTAATCCAGTTCTTTTCTTTTGACCTGGACCTAGTTCTTGTTTTCAGGACAACGTGAATCCGCTCGACCACTGGAACATCATCGGAGAACTCGGAGATGGAGCATTTGGAAAGGTCGAGAAGGCAGTCTCCAAGACCGATCCACGACTCTTCGCAGCATCCAAGTCGATCGAGATCCAGGAAGGAGAAGAGTTGGAGGACTTCCTCGTCGAGATCGAGATCCTCACGGAATGCAAAGGACATCCAGTCATGTTGGGACTGTACTCGACGTACTTTTTCGACAACAAGTTGACGGTGAGTCTTGTTTCAAAAAACTTCGTCTCTAAACTCTTTCGTTTTCTAGATGCTCCTGGAATTCTGTGGAGGAGGTGCCGTCGACAACATCATCACCGAACTCGGCCACCCACTCAAAGAAGACCAGATCCGGTACATCGGATACTACGTCTGCGACGCCCTCAAATGGCTCCACTCCCAGTTGGTGATCCACAGAGATCTGAAAGCCGGCAACATCCTTCTCACCGCAGATGGACAAGTGCGGCTCGCAGATTTTGGTGTTTCTGCCAAACTGAAGAATGAAAGGGAGAAGCGTGACACGTTCATCGGAACTCCGTACTGGTGAGTTTTCAAGTTTACAGACTCTTCTAATCACACTATTTTTTAGGATGGCTCCCGAAGTAATGGTGTGTGAGACCTTCAAAGATCAGCCATACGACTGTATATCCGATATATGGTCGTTTGGCATCACACTGATCGAAATGGCACAAGGCGAACCACCACACTCGGATGTGTCCGTCATGAGAGTCATCATCAAAGTGCAGAAATCCGAACCACCAACCCTGCTCCAGCCATCCCAGTGGAGTCCGGCATTCAGTGACATTCTCCGACAGTGTCTTGTGAAGGATCCCAGAGGAAGACGTACAGCTGCAGAGATCTTCAAGCACCCCTGGTTCCAAGATGCACCATCCAAGCGCAAGAGAGTCATGGATCTCCTCGTGGAAATGCAAGCCGACGTGTGCGAGGAATTGCTGATGGACGAGGAGGAGTCGATTGCTGGATCTGATGAGGTTTCACAACGACGAGGCGACAGTTGGAGTTCAGCATCGGATAGTCCCCGTCCAGCGACCAGCAATGGGTTCAAAGTTCCCATGCTGCCACCACCAAGCATTGAGACCCCACCACCAGACACTCCTCACAAGAAGCGTGCAGCTCCACCACCACCACAAGAGGCTCTTGTCAACCAGTCACCAAAGACGAACGGAGCGCGGTCCAACAATTCCAGTTATGTCGAGGTGAGTCATTTGTCCTTTTTGTTTGACAAAATTTTCCATAACCAGCACAACACACACACTGTATTACAATTTTCGGATTATCACAAAAAAAACTTTACAGTGTCGTTGTTAGTGGTCGTAATGTTTTGTTGAAAACTGGGAGGAACAGAATAGAATAGAGGATGAAGAGAAGAGAACAGTGTAGTTCAGAAAGTTTATGAATACGGGGTGACTGTAAAGTTTTCAAACATGCGGTGGCGTGTACACTATGCGTCATGGGACATGCATCGGGGGACACAGAAAACAAACTATTCCTTGATTCCAGGTCTCCATCTCTAACAGCAACACCTCATCGGAAGGACATGCCGAGTTCTCCACTCCATCATCCAACAAGAGCAGTGCACAGTTCTCCACACCCGCTGTCCTCAGCCTCAACACATCCGCCAACACTGGATCTCCAGGAGAATTTGTCAGTCCACGTCGGGAAGCACTCAGCATCTTGGACGAGCTCACCACCACATTGGATGACGAGCAGGGCTCCAACTACTTCAACTCTCCACGTTCCAACGCATCACCACGTCACTCGCCGTCGAAAGATGCTCAACCATCACCACAGAAGCAGTCGCCAGTTGTGGAGCACTCCATCCGTGATACTATTCTTGCAAGTCGGGATAAGAAGTCACCAAGTCCGCAACTACGACGTGAGTTCTTACCTGAAAATTTGACTAACGAAATGGTTTCAGAATTGTCACCAAGTGGATCTGCAACATCTTACGAGGAAGACGTGAAGTTGACATTCCGCAAACCGGAGCCATCCGAACAAGTCCGATTTATTGTCGCCCAACAACCAACAACCGAACGAGTCAAGCTTAATGTTGAGCAGCGCCCGAACGCCGTCCGGAATCAAGCTGGAGACCGGCTTTCGAGTTCTTCGAAGACCAGTCTGTCATCGTCGAGTCAACGGAGTTCTGAGATTCCAGAAGGTGAGATTTCAGAGAAACTTAGCTCTAGAGCATTCTTCTTAACTGTTTTCTTTTTCAGGAATCGTCCACCAGAGAAAGAGCCACGAAAGATCCGCCACACCGAATCGCTCTTCCCAAGACTCTGACACTGTGTTCAAGAAGGCCTCCCAAGACATGTCCGCCAGTCACACCATCCGCGACTACGTCCAAAGCAAAGCCGAGCTCACTGTCACTGCTCCACAGTCGCCGGCCAAGACTGGTTACTCTCCAGTACGCGCGAACTCTTCCCAGTCGGTGAAGACTAGCAGTTCCACGAGTTCAGTCAGTCAGCCGACTACTTCTGCTGCTCAAGTGACAACGCCAGTGAAAGTTCAAGCACCTGTCAACGAATTCGCCCCGACTCCAGTGCCAGCCAATCCCGAGTACTTTGACGTTCCCTACAAGCAAAAGGAAAAGACGCCACCACCAGAGCCACCAGTCGACTACGAGGGAAGTGTCAAGGAGAATGCTGCTCCGGTGCCACCTCCAACTCCAAAGATCTCTCAGTCACAGTTAGCTCCGTCGACATCCACTGCTGTTCAGAAGACGAACCAAAACATTGCTCCTCGTTCGTTGGGTGGCCGAAGGGATGGGAATCGTCAGACAATCACCAAGAAGACTAGGACATTCATGATTGATGGAGTCCAAGTCACTTCGACGACGGTTCACATTCTTGGTGTGAAGGATGACAAAGTTCAACGGTAAGTCGAGAACTTTTAAAACTATTTCTAAGTGCTCATAAGTTCCAGCAAACAACAACTCCATGACCTGCGGCGACTACAACGCGACGAAGCCCGTCAGAAGCAAGAACTGCAAGGCGAGGGAATCAAGTTGGTTGACGAACAAGCCAGGAAGTTCACTTCCGAGCAGACAAACCTGACAAAGACTTCGGAACTTGAAATGGACGCCATGGAAAGACGACAGCGTCGGGAGATTGAAGATGCCGAGGGTAGTCAGGAGCAAGAGCTCCGAAATGCTCAGAAGCGACTTCGAGTTGAACAAGAGAAGGACATGCGAGCATTCAAAGACCGATTGAAGCAGGAGATGAAGATCTTCAAGCAAGAACTCCAAATGCTGTCCAAGACGCAACGAAAGGATGCTCTGAAACAGCGAAAAGAGCAAATTGAGATCGAGCATCAACTGAAGGAGGAGGATTTTATGCGGCAACTCCAGCAGAACGCCGAGTCAATGCTCCAGAGGATGGCTGAAAAGCACAAGGAACGGATGGCGTCGATCGAGAAGCAATTCTTGATGCAGAAGCATAATCTGTTGCGTGCAAAGGAGAACAACATTTGGGAGTTGGAGGATAAGCAGATGCGAGAGAAGTGAGTTCAGAAATTAATCTGTTCTATAAAAAACTTGCAATTTATAGATTCGTTCTGCACCGGAAGCTCTTCAAAGACGAGTACTACCTGCTCCGCACCCAGATGCTTGCTCGACACCAGCGAGAAATGGCACAAATCGAAAAACTGCACCAAGAAGAGGAGGACGAGTTGATCCGAGCCCTCACACTGGATCGCAAGAAGCTTCCGAAGATGTTGCGCTCGGAGACAAAGACCCGAAGCACGATGTTCAAGGAGAGTCTGCGAATCAGTGCAGCGGTAAGTTACCTTCAATTAGAGTGTCTCATTGGAACGTTTGTGCTTTCAGAACATGTCGAACGCCGAGATGAACGAACGAATCCGTCGATTCGACGAGCAAGAAGCGTTGCGAATGCGAGCTGCCCTCGAGGAGCATGACATGAAGAGTCAAAAGAAGTTGCAAGCGTTGAAAGAACGACATCAAGAGGCGATCATCGAGCTCGACGAGATGCAGAACGAGAAGCGCAAGCAGTTGTTGGAGAAGGAGAGGAACACCATGAAGGAGCACGAGGGGAAGTACCACGAGATGCGAGAGCTCTGGCAGGAGAACCTCATTGCGAGGAAGACGGTAGGGTTTTGAACTTGAAAAATATTGCTAGATTTTGTAGAAAACACAGAAATTTTAACAAACAAAAACAATCTCAAGACACCTGCTAATGCCCCTCAAGTCTTTACAGGTGCTTGAAGAGAAGTTCGACGATGAGCTCTCCAAACAGGAGGTCTTCTACGGAATGTCCTTCTCTTCACAATCCTCCACACTATCCGGACGCCACATGCCGTAATGGACCCTCACCCAATCCTCCTCCAACTCTTTTCTGTCATATCGCTTCATTCCCAACCTCCAGTGCCTCCACATCCCAAGATTCCCCGTGTTCTCCTTCCGTATCCTTACTCTGTTTTTTCCATTCATATAAGGGTCCTCTCATTGTCTCCCCCACACCCCACTCATTGTTTTGTTTTGTTCGCTAGTAACCACCACTGTTTCCGGATCTCTGTTCTTGGATAGGTAGTTCTACCATTTCTACCCTGCACCTATGTTGTAACTTAGGCCCTTTTCCTAGATATCTCATTAATTTTTTCGAGTTAATTTATGTTGAGCTTCCAAATGGGAAGTCTCATTCCTCAACCTCATCCACATCAGACCGTCCCAGAACCCTACCAGACATTACCCTTGACTGTTTTACCCTTGTTTTTTGTCTTCTAATAATGAAAGAGTATACCCCAAATCGTGTTGGCTTTGGTTTCGGTCTTGGTACGAGTCTTGACCGTGAAAACGAACAAGAGAATGAGTCATTTATAGTAAGGAAGGGGGAAACGGAACAAGATGTATGGCGACCTTTTCCGTCGCCATTTTTGATAAATTTGCTGATTTATTTCCGGGTTTTTCGAATTCTTGATATCCAGAGGTGAAATTTGAGTTATGGATTCAGTCCGAGGCCTTTTTTTCGTTGTGAATTCGCTTCAAAGTGTTCCTGTGTGTTCTTGACTGTTCTGTTCCCCTATCATATCAAAGTTGTCTATCAGAAAGTGACCACGGAACAGAAATAGTAAAATCGGAGAGAAAAATGAGTCATCTTCACACATAAAAACTTGATATGTGAATTTCTTAGTCAGAAATATATAGCATCGGTCCATTTCTTTTCATAGAATTCTTCCAGTTATCAATTTTTCACTTCCCTCATTTCCTCGACTTCAATTGCACCTAAAAACTGTGTTTTTCTAATTTTTCCCACACCTCCTCCCACCGGAAATCAAAACTGAAATCGAAAGTGTATTTTCCATCAAAAAATCTTCCATTGCACACATGACACAGCTGATAACTGATAAACCACACAAAAACCAGATGACTCACTTGCAACTTTTCATGCGAAACACTAAAATTTTGATGCGCTCTTTCTGCCGGTACGGCTTTTGGGATTGTTTGGTGTTCTACTGAAGCTTGGTTTGTTTTCTGTTAGAAAAATACGGAAGACGACGTTGTGTCAAAGTTCTGAATGAGTTAGTTGAACAATAGAGACTTTTTTGGTCAACAAGAAGACGCGTCCTCTAATTTTCAAGCAATACTGCAAGAAAAAACGTCTTGGATTCTACTTTTGCACTTCATTATCTTTTTCATGCTCACATGCTCCCTATCTCAAGTTTCATAACTGAAATCCGAGCGGTCAAAGTCACAAAGTCTCTCATTTTCACACTTTTGAGTCTGCCTTTAGATTCTGACTCATGTATTCTGCAAGTTGTCATGTTTTGACACTGTTCCTCCTCTTCCTCACTGGTAACTCGATTCCAATCAGTCAAATGACTCATTTTTCACGTTGTTTTGTTTTGTTCTCAATTTGATTCCTCTGTCCAACGACACGTGGACGACACTAGACAGTTAGATGGGGAATAAGTCTCGGTCAGAAACGAGTACTTTAACTGAAAACAACCCTTCTCTTTCAGTTCCAATGCTTTCCAACAAAATTGAATCGAAATCCGATTAACCAAACCCGATGCGTCTCTCTTTCTTTTCGTTCCCAACACGTGATAGTCATGGAACTCTGTTTATTTGCATCGGATTCAAACTGATGAGTATCGCATAGATAATTAGCACAATTTTTCGTTTTCCCGTGTGTTTGGTGAATTGGATCTTGTCTTTCTCCAGTTACTTCACCAAGATCCAACTGGATCAGGGGAATGAGTCATTTAGTGTCTTGTTTTAATCTCACTCATTTGTGTTTCTTTTTCTCAGTATAACTGTTTTTGATCTATTTCCCTGTTTTGCTTTAATCTACAAATACAATATCCAAACCGAAATCTGATGAAAAGACTGACTCATCTCTTTCTCTAGTATCCGATGAGTGTGTAAAGTAGCGCAGGTCGCGGCGAGCGAATCGAAAAAATAACATCACATGGTGTCAAAAAATACCGGATTCGCTCTACCTCCCCGCTCCCCGCCACGTTTTTTGACCCTCTCCCTGCCCGCAAAGTTCACGGGACCAGTCTGACTAGCGGGCCCCCCGTCGGTCGGTCATTCCTCCTCTATTCCTCTGCCCATTCGTCTGCCCTCCTCCGTTATTTTCCTACGCATCGCCTCTTCGTCCGCTCTTTCGCCGCCGCGTGTGTGCGGCCATGACGGCCACTAGCTGGCCTCCTCGCATAACACATTGAGAGGAGGCCCACCAAGACCAATTCCCCGGTGTCTGCGTCTCGCATCTCTCACCAGTCTAGCTGTTCACCAATTTCTTACACCAAGACGGCGTATTTCGCAATTTGCTGCATAAGTTCCCTTCATCTATGGTTTTGATCTGTCAATCCTTTGCATTTCGCTCTCCCATTCTCTCCTTTTGCGCCAAATTTTGACAGCTCCGTTCCTTTTCCAATCACAAATGCATTGGCTCGCCGTCTCTAGTCTTACGCTTCGTTTTCCCACTTCCTCTTCATTTTCTTCTCCATTTTTCATTTGATACATCATGATACATGATACCTCCTTGATACATGTATCCCATCTATCTTCCTTATCATCTATCTTTTTCACTTTCCCTCTTGCCGTCGTCTTTTTTGTATTGGCTGGCTAATGAGTGGAAACTAAAAAAACTAGGGGAAAAGTAAGGTTCTTGCCTCTTGTGAACAAAAAACCAGACCAGGTCGTTATTTTTGTTGACTTTTCGCTCCCATCTTCGATCTGTCAACAAATGAACGGAGATGCTACGCGGAAAACAGAAAACACCAATTCTCGTTCGTTTCTCAAAAAACTTCTGTACTTTCATAATCGCATTCTCTTTTCTTGCTCGTCAAACTAACTTGAGCTGTTTTCAGTATGCACCTATGACGGACACAATTGATATCGAGTTGTCAAACCGTCGGCAGTTGGCCAAGTGTCCAGTGCGTCTGGAAATTGACGGCCGACCCCAAACTCCACAGTCTCTAGTCCACACGGCGCTCAACAACCCGTCCTTCAGTCTCGGGATCACTACTGCGAATGGACAGCACGTGGTGCTCCAGTTCAGTGAAGATAGGTAAGCACTCGAAATTTCCGTTTACAAACTTCTAATGTTGACACTTTTCAGGAACCTATTCACCACAAATATCGCCGCCGACCCTTCAACCTCATCTTTGGTAAGTAAAGAGGAAGTGAGAAGACAGACCATGTAATTGCTTGGCCCTTTTACACCTAATTCTCTCACCTGACCCTGAACTAGTTTCGTCGCGATGGAACAGTCAATGAAGAGGGAAAACTTCAATTTTTTTCAGATCTCGCATTGCCATTTCGAAAGTGTGACCGAGGATGGCAGACATGCATTGTCATTGTGTGATTCGAATGGTAGGATAGCAAAATGATAACAAAGGAAAGACTGACAAAACACCTTTCAGAAATCACCGGATTATTCATGACACAAACCAACCGCTTCGGACTTTCCACACTCGACGGGTCTTCTTTTGTTCTCACACCATACGTGGAAAACAATTGTGGTGGGTATAAGCTCTTTTGATCCTCTTTGCAACCCTGTAACGGTCACAGACGTTCAGTCTGAAGGGAAAATGAACCTGAACCAGTTTGGTTTCCCTCGTTTCCCGCTTTGTTGCGTTTCTTACATGCAACATTAATCTCGTTGTTACAACACCAGCTACCTCCAATTATCATGTTCAGATCTCGGGTCGCTGTTGGTTGCGACGCCGTCGACGACATCTCGTAAAAAGCGACAAGCGGGTAAAAATACGGCGATTGATCGGAATCCGTCGTACATCAAGGAACACCTGGATGGAAGGAAACGATATGTCGAGTTGGCCCTGGTTGCCGATTATTCTGTGGTAAGGAAGGAGGGTGGACAAAGAAATATTAGAAAATCTATAATTGGGACAATAGGGATACTTGGAGGAAGACATCAACCTAATTCTTCTCTTTCAGTACACAAAATACGACTCGGATGAGAAGAAAGTCAACGACTACATCCAACAAACCATGAACATCCTCAACTCGCTCTACCACCCACTCAACATTCGAATCACTCTTGTCCACTCGGAAATCTGGAAGAAAGGCGACCAAATCTCTGTTATCGCTGACTCCAAGGAGACTCTCACAAGATTTATGGATTACAAGAAACTGATGCTCAAGGATCACATCTTCGACACTGGATACTTGCTAACAACCCTCCGTTTTGACGATGGTGTTGTGGGAAAAGCGTACAAAGGAACCATGTGCTCGTATGACTATTCTGGAGGTGTCTATGTCGATCATAACAACGATACAGTGGAGACAGTGGCAACATTTGCTCACGAACTTGGTCACACCTTTGGAATGGATCACGACCCTGACGACAAGGATGTTTGCTACTGCCCAATGCCCCGGTGCATCATGGCTCCACAATCAGGACATATGGAAGTGTGGTCCGAGTGTAGTATTAAGAATCTGGCTAGTGGCTTCAATCGTGGTATTGACTTGTGTCTGTTCAACGAGCCGGGGAAGAAACCAAGTGATGCAAAGTGTGGCAACGGAATCGTCGAGCCCGGAGAGGAATGTGACTGTGGGCCGTTGAAGTGCGACAACAACTGCTGCGACGGAAGCACTTGCAGACTCATCGGAGAGGCTCAATGTGCATCTGGAGACTGCTGTGATCTGAAGACGTGTAAACCAAAACCCAGAGCAACTGTTTGCCGAGCGGCCATCGGAATCTGCGACTTAGATGAGTACTGCAACGGAGAGACCAACGACTGCCCAGCCGATTTTTTCGTTCAGAATGGAGCCAGTTGTCCGGGAAGAGAGAATGTAAGAGAAGAGAATTTCTAATCGGCCGCAATCATAAAATATTCAGGAATTCTGCTACGAAAGCGGCTGCGGAAGTCGTAACGACCAATGCGCTAAACTGTGGGGTCCGACTGGACACGCCGGCGACGACAATTGTTATCGAAGGAACACAGAGGGAAACTTCCACGGAAACTGCGGCTCCAATGCACATACCAAGGAATACAAGAAGTGTGAGCCAGAGTGAGTACCTGATTTCAAAAGCGCAACAATTTATATTTCCCCGTTTCCAGAAACACCAAATGCGGTCTTCTCCACTGCGACACCCAAGCCGAACGTCCAGTTTTTGGAGATCCTGGTTCTGTTCAGTTCACCCACAGCACAGTCTACTCCTCCCTGAAGCCCGACGACAAGAAGTTCTGCTACGTGTTCAAGTCGGCTTATGGTGGCCTCAATGCCCCGGATCCAGGCATGGTGCCTGATGGTGCCAAGTGTGGAGAAGAAGAGGTAAATCAAATACAACTTCAAAAACCCCAGTGTTTCTTTCCAGATGTGTATTGGTCAAAAGTGTCAGAAAAAGGAGAAGCTTACCAAAGTGACAGCGCAATGTTTGGATAACTGCAACTTCCGAGGTCAGTTGGTTCGGGAGCAACCTCTGGGGAACATAAATTGTTTATGCATTCCTTCTATTTGACACATTTTGATCCTTCCCATCTAAACAAACGAATTCAGGCGTCTGCAACAACGTCGGCAACTGTCATTGTGAACGGGGATTCGGTGGAATCGCTTGCGAAATCCCAGGATATGGAGGTTCCGTGAACAGTAACGAAGCATACAAGTTCAGAGGGTACGATACCACAAAATGAGCCAAAACAAGTGTAAATGGATGGTTTTTTAGAATCACACTGTCGTCGGCGTTCTTGGTGTTCTTCTTCCTGTTTGGTTTTCTGATTGCTGGACTCTGCATCTACTATCGTGTGAAGAGAAAGAGGAATTTGGTGTCTGAGTGAGTTTTGAACAATATTGTAGCAAAATTTTGTTTCTGAATCAGTTCCAGCTCAAAAACTCAGCCGTTTTATACTTTTCACTAATTTTCATCCGTTCCAGATGGTGGGCAGTGGTCAAAAAGAAGTTTGACCTCCACGGAGACTTGGTACCTGTCCGCAAAGCACCTCCACCTCCCTACGCCCAGAGAATCCGACAGAGCTTCACAGCAATGTGGGGCGAAGACCATTCCCACGTGGCAGTCGCCCAACCAGCCCATCCTCGCAACTGCTACAACTCCTGCTGCCGTCAACCGCCTCGTTTTGATCCACCATCCATTCCAATGGTCACTTTGAAGAATCCCGAACTTGCTAGTCCCACACCCCTGCTGAATGATAAGGAGAGGAATGATCATTACCAACCGTCAAAGCTTCAACAACAGCAGCAGAGCGTCGACTTGTATCCGGTGGCGGAGAAGTTCCGTAGTGATTCAGCTGTGAGTGGTTTTCGGTAAAAAACACAACAGAAAAACCACATAGATTACCGGAAACTTGTCATATGCTACGTAGCTCTTAATGATTAGTTGTACAATGAAAAACAAGACGATTGTGCTTGTGTTCCCAATTTCCGTCCCCAATAAACCAATCCGTTCAATTTTGCAGGCCTCCTTCAACCGTACCGGATCCCTGCGACCAACAGCCCAACCGCCCCCGGTTCCTCGTCCCAGTGACGATGTGTTGACAAAACTCAAAGAGGACTTGGAAAAGGAAACGAGCGAGAAATTTGAGAAATTGTGAGACACTGCACTGATGAGGTCAATTTGAGATGATGACGTGTGTTTGTTTCAGGAACAAGACACTTCCACCGCCGCTTCCGAAGGAGAAACCGAAGACGGGCAGTTCGACGAGTTTGCGAAGGAACGAGAGCATGCGTCCTGAACAGGCACCACCACCACCGCCACCGGCACATGCGGTGAGTTGGTCCCTTAGTTTCACTTTCTTGGGAGAAAGAGGAATACGTATTTTGCTAACATTTGCATCTGAAAATCTCCAAATCCCTGACAAACTTTCTGAATCCTTGATCCATCATGATAATCTTGGTCACTGTTCATCCGTCATGAATCACCGGGAATAAACCCTGTCTGACATTTCCCCTAAACGGCAAAGCGTTTGCACAGAACACACTCAAAAATACAAAACAAAGGCAAGAACTATGATGCACACTCCAAAAATACACTCTTTGTGGGGCTCTCTGGAAAGTCACAACAGCCACAAAAGACACTCGAGCATCGCATCATTCATGGAGTGTAATCCAAAAGTTTTTCAGAAGCCCATTCTTCCGGAGAAACCGCCGAAAATAGCTGGAAGTGATGTCACCAGTGAGGAGAAAGTGGATGTCCGGTCCATGGCAGCAATGTTCAACCAAAGATTGAAGGAATGAACCGTCGTTCCGTTCTGTTTTTCGAGACGAATGTATTTGTAAAAAATTGACCTCTTTTATAATTTTTGATAACCTTTTCCACGTGTCTAACCGGTTCAAAATTTTGTTTGATGACCAGTGACCGACTCCCCATGAATCATGAATTCCAGTCAAGTTTCATCTCATTTTAATCTTATTGCGAACAATATTGTTTCTTGCTTGCATGTCATAATAGTCAAGTCCCCGAAATCTGTGAAAAATGCCTTTCCTCATCTATTCCAATCCAGCAGAACATCTACGCGTATATTGCTTGCCTATTGTAATGAATTTTTGGTTTGTAATTGGCTTTTTTTGTTGAGATTTTGTAGATTCCAGATGAACTCAAAGACTTCATTTTTATCCAGATATCATTCGTCGCGTCCCTGTTATCCGTACCTTCCGAATTTCGTTGCTTCCCC
>LR538316.1:279624-309796 GCA_900883565.2 Caenorhabditis panamensis
CTTCCAATCCGTCGCCGACGTCAGCGCATTTCGGGCGGCAAGACGCAAAACGCAAAGACATGTGCCGTAGCGTAGCACACGGGTGATCTTCTCTGTGCGAATGGCGAATTAGAGAATTGCATCGAAACTGGATCCGGTTAGATAGGCGGCTTGTGGCCAGATAGGCATCTGAAACGCACTTACTGTCGCCTTCTACCCTTCTCCAGACATGGTCTTTTTCCGCTGTCTTTTTCCATCTTTTTTCCATCTTTTTCCCATCTTTTTTTGACGGTTGTTGGGCCATTTTGGAATGTTGCCAGAGATCGAAATGTGCGATGTCGGGTCGAGTTGGAGGGGGATGATGAGAGACGACGGCTATATTTTTGCCCTTTCTGACCGGTTTTTTCAGTGTGTTTGGGTACGATTTTTGGAAAGAAAAGAAACCAAGTTGGATTTCACTTCTGTGATACACTGCTTTGCTATGTTGTAGTTGTTGAAGGGCGTCTGAAACAAGATAGGATGCTTCTTGAAACTTGAAGAACCTATTCTGAAGTTTGGTTTTGGTATGATTCAGAGCCTACAAACTACTCCTAGAACCCGTGACTTATGTGTACAGCTCAACTCCATATGAGCTCATCAGAGCACATGCTCCAAAATTACACCCTTCCCTAACCAGTTGATCTCTTGGTTGTCAAGTACAACATCATCATCAACACATCATCACTTGTTTAGCATGAAAACAGGCTCCTGACCACAAAAACCAAATGAACCAGTGGAGCAGCGTGTATCCAAATGCTCAAGAAACCAAAAACTTCTCGTGTACCGCCAAAGATCGAGAGTTTACAGAGTCCTGCACAACACCATCATCAACGACGACGCGCTTGTTTTCGCACGCTCTGACGTCGCCCTCACTCTTATCATAGTTCATTGAATCAAAGTGTTTGGCAGTGGAGTGATACCAAGTGTGTAACACACTGCTCTGCAACAACTGATACTTGTGAACGAACAAAACAAACGCCGTGTTTCAACCGGTGCCGGGCTTTGGAAACACGCATACACACCAATGTTCTTATAATTTTACTACAATTGTTTGTGCGTGGGCTGATGACTCGTGAGGAAGTTGTATAAGTAGTGTTGTGCTCTGGCCATGTGACAAACTTCATGTAAATAACAATTTGTATCATGGGAAACACGGGAAACAACGAGGAAATCGGGAGGAAGGGGGTTTTCAGGAAAAAAAGCATTGCAAATCAAATTGAATCTCAGTTTGTACATGCCCGCTGCTACGTCAGTAATCCCTCTACATGAAACGGAAACACAAAAATTTTTCAAACAAAGTTTCAAAGACTGACAACACAACCCGAATCGAACCAAATCGATTGACCGAACCACACCGCAAATCCCTTTTTCATGTCGAGTAGGTATCGTTCAATCCCTCCATCACACCTCTTACCGGTATGCCTGTTCGACGTCGTAAATCTGAAACTATTATCGGCGCGCTTCTGCTATTCGTGATTGGAACACAGGCACTGGTTGACTATGATACGGATTCTGGGAGACGGGTGGGTCAGAAACTCTGATATTGAAGAGTTTGATTTTTTTTTTGCTTATACTAACACCCAACTCAAAACTTTTCACTTCACACGCCACACGCACGTTTGCCAACTTGAAAGAAGTGGCGAACTAAACGAATGACTTGACTAGTGAGACTAGAGAAATGAAAGATAGAAATTTCACTAGAAGGTCGTTTGTTGGTAGGGTGGTCGGTACTTAAAACACATGCGACTGTCAAGTTTTCGCCGCCCGGTTAGCTCAGTCGGTAGAGCACCAGACTCTTAATCTGGTTGTCGCGGGTTCGAGCCCCGCATTGGGCTTATCTTTTTTGCGTTTGTTCTGGAGCATGAAAAACCAGTTTGCTAATTTCAGTTCTTGATTTGGGCGTTGTGTATTGGAGCAACAAATCCTGAGAAATGTATCGAAACAGAATTCTACGGACAACTCATCTTAGCGACGTTTGTTTTTCTCACAGATTCATTTTGAGTTCTGCATTTCAGATTTGAAGCAGACTGCTCCGACTTGATATTTGCTGGTAAATGTAGAGTTGTGGTACGTAAATCAAACTCCGAAGCTCCCCCAAACATTTTTTTCTAATTCTAGATTGATGTGGATGATGGTTACACACTATTGGGCATCACTTTCAAAGCGGAAAGTGTTATTGAGAATACCACTCCTGCAAACTTGAACAAACAGGTTCTTACAAAATATGGAACATATGGAATGGTGCAAACAGACCTACTGACTGCACTTGGGAGGCTTTGGAATAACGGATTGGGTGCCTATATGAAACAGTTATGGACGGAATATTGTGACCTGTATATCTCGGTACAAAAAACTAGTCAAATAGGAAAGAAAACGTTGAGTTTCAGTTCTCCGGTTATTCTCTTGGAGCATGTTTGGCACAAATGGCAGCAGTGAGATTTCAAGAAGAAAAATGGTGGCCTGCGGATCAAATGTTCTATTTTGGATATGGACCTCCGAGATGTGGAGATGAAAAGTTTGCATATTACGTTGATCAAAGTTTAGCGGACAAGTTCAATATCATGTGGTTCGATGATAACATTGTGGTAAGAAAAAGAGTGATTGCATAGATCTGAAATCTGATTTTTAGCAATACCCCGTTTCAACTTGTACTTTTGGAAGTGCAGCGGTGCAGAGCGGATGTACTGACTATTTCCAGTGTTGTGTAAGTCATTTTTCCGTTCTATCGTTCAACAAATATTGTTTAGACAACAATCCGCTACACGTCCTGGTCTAGTGTCGCCTTGAGCACCTACTCAACTTGTGCTTCCAACATGTGTCAGGCTACGAGTAAAAAAATCCGCAAAAAAAAACAAAGAAACAAAAAATTTCAGCGCCCAACCCAGCAGACCACTATGCATACTTCGAGACAACAGCAGCGGACGTGGATAGTTTGACATGTACCGATGTCAAGAAGTTCCCGTGATGAGATAAGATGGAAAACGTGTTGATATAAAGTTTCTATTCATTTTTGAAGCCATTTTCACGATTTAGCAGTCAAAAATTGAGAGAAAACGCGGGTTGCCACTTGTCAAGGACAAATAAACGGCAGCGAGAGACTACAGATAGAACTTTCCCCCCGACGGAAGGTCACTTGTCGGTTGGGTAGTCGGTACTTGAATCACATGCAACTTCCAAGTTTCCGCCGCCCGGTTAGCTCAGTCGGTAGAGCACCAGACTCTTAATCTGGTTGTCGCGGGTTCGAGCCCCGCATTGGGCTTATCTTTTTTGCATGTTGAAAAAGTTGTAGTGAACAGTTTGCAACTTGGTTTTTGGCTCTTTATGCTACGAAAACTACAGCATAAGATGACACCTTGATTAGATAACTCTCTGCAGCTCTAATGTTTGCTCCCCGTAACCGCAGTTTCGCAACATTCAAACCCAATCGACCCATTCTTATCAACCAAATGATTCACTTGCTCTCACGCTCTGTCTTCGATCGATTTCTCCGTCCGTTTACTAGTTGCACGAATGCTGAACCCAAGATCAATTGATGATCCAGCATCCTCATGGGGATCCGTGAATGACAACATGAGGAATGCTAGTGGAGACACATTTGAAGTTGATGTGAGTTGATGTTTATATTTTGACTACAAGATTCCATTTTCAGTTTATGGGTTATGTTCCGATTCCGAATTCGATATCAAATATGACCCAGGAGGAAAAAGATCGAATTGTTAGGTAAGCATCTGATCCAGTTTTTAGCCTAGAAACTGAGTTTCTTTTAGAATCTGCGTACAATCCGTTATTTCGTCACAACTGACCGATCAATTCAAGCAATTACTCAATGATCAAGTAACCTGCAAACCAAAATTTCTAATCAAAACAATAAAAAAGTTGCAGATTGTGGGCCCCTTCTTCAGTGTAGACCATCTCAAAGTCTTTCTGAACATGACAACTTACAACTTGACGTTCCTCTACAATAATAACGGTCGGAACCTTTTGTTAGGACGATACCGTACGAATAAGTTGTCGCATTATAAAATTGTGAGAGAAGTAAGGTTCAGGAACGAAAGAATTGATTGACTATGTTACGATTTCGCAGAATGGTCGCATCTACCTTGGGCTAGTAATGATCAAAAGTTTCAAAGAACCCTTACGGGAATGCAATGTGATGAGACTAACAGGTGAATTGGAATGTGCTGAAATTATCAAGAAATTGGAAGCGATTGACAACGCGGATCATAGTAACGTTTCTAAGTTTGATGCGAGAGTGGTAAGTAGAACCAATAACTTCTTATCAATTCAAACTACATGATTTTTCAGAGATCCACTCAAGAATTCGCCTATAAAATTTCAATGATCCCGTTCTATCATGGAAACCTTAGTCGTCAAGAAGCAGCTGCACGACTCCAACGACCAGGAGATTTTCTCATAAGGTAACTGATCCTATCAACATTTTGTGTAGTTCGTGATTATGTTTTTCAGAGACAGAACAGATCCGTTGGAGGGACACTGTGCTCTATCTTTTATGGATAAGGACGGAAGACCAGAACGATGGTCATCGGGAACAGAGAACTTCTTGAAGAATTGGCAAATACAGCCGTTAAATAACTCGTTTAAGTTTCCAGTTTTACGGCCGTATGATGAATAAAAGAAAGAGATTTGCTTTTGTTTTCTTGTTCACACTATTTTATAAGAAAAATCTGTTTCGACAAACTAACTTTCCATCATTTCCATGATTGTGAATGTTTCCACTTGTCGTTTTGCAAGGACCCTGTTGATATATCATTCCAGATGCGAAAACCGAGCCAAACTTCCACTGTAATCTTCAGAGAGTAAGAATCAAATAGTTTAAATTGACAAATGATGCTTCAAATAACTGATCAGATCAATTCCTCTTATCTCGCATAACTTCCGACCCCGATGCGATGCTTCAAAAATATCTAACATTCCATTCCATTCCACCATTGTTAACCCATCCCCATTCTTCAACTAAATTTCTCACATTCCTAAACGTCACCTACCATGTTTCAACACTCGGCATCTGTTCAGAGCCCATAAACCTGTCCTAATTTCCTGTTCAGTCAGTCCAATGACTAACGTTCTACTTCCTGCTTATCAGTGTGATAAGATTATAAAAAGCGGTATTTTTCTTTAGAGTTACTGATTACTTTCCCGCACTTTTACATTTCGGACAAGTTGTTCCGAGTTGTGTTTGTTCTTGAATCATGACTGATATCGAGAACACGGCGTTTGATTGTTCTGTAAGTTTAGAATTTACTTGTTGAACTTCATGTTGTTGTTTTTAGTACATTGGTTTTGTACCGCTTGGTTCAAAATATTCAAAACCGGAAGAAATAGAAGATCTGGAAGGTTTTTTGGAGACTTCTATCAGAACACTTCTCAATGGAACGAAATGCTCAATGTTTGCAAAACTTCTTGAGGGCAATGTTAGTTTAGAGCTATCCAAAAAGTTCCAAATCTAAATTTTCAGGTAGTGAAGCCATTTGTCCGTTTGAATGACATCAAGTGTTCCCTTGAAATATCTTGCCAAGATTTGAAACTTTCAATTGAAGAGAACATACTGGGCAAGTACTCAATCAACAGCATCAGTTTTGCTTGTCCGTTTGTTATGGTGAAAACTAAAAAAACAGACTCACAACAACCATTTACTCATTTTTAGAAAAACACAAACTACATCGGTATCTTCACATCTTGTAACGAACTCTCAGAACTGCAAGTCATAATGCTAAACACTCGAGAAACGGTTGAAAACATCATGAACACATTGGAATTCTGCAGAAACGCCCCAGGAACTTCCCAGTTACCGGATGACTTGGTAATAATCATAGTCAACAATGATAAAAACTGGTAACTTTGCAGAAATCTGTTCAAACACACACCTTTGATACTAGAATGACTCCTTTCTTTCATGATTGCTTATCGGAGAAGCAATGGACATACTTGTTGCGAAATCCAGGAGATTTTTTGTTTCGGTAGGGTATTACTCACTTCATTGGTGTGTACTATAGTTTTTGCAGAAGTAGCAGACAAAGCAGTATTAAGAACATTGTGCTGAGTTATCGGGACAAGAATGAAGAACTCCTCCATTTCATTTGCAAAGATGATCCATTTTTGGTGTTGCTCAACTTTCAAGTGATGGAGAGTTCCCTGAAGAACCCTGTGATAAGAACAAAGCATTTTTAAAACGTTTTTGTATAAAAAGACTCTATTTATTGGTATGATACATTCAACAATGAAAACTTTGATCTATGAGAAACCAAACAAAATGTTACACAAAGTTTCGTTTCTTTGCACTATTGACTTGCACTTTTTTCGAGAAGTATGTGTACTATTGGACATTGGGAGGTAGAAAACTAACAAACAAGATAAGGCACAGAGAAGAGAGTTATAAATATGGATCCATTTTGTAGAATTCCTTGACGATGTCACGAAAGTGTGCACCAGTATTGCACAAAGTGTGATAACACTCACATTTTATTCCGGCAACCTAAAAAAACACCCAAAACACAATTTTCATAAGCTGAAAATGAGACCTACCTTGTTTCCACATTTGTCTTGTGTTCCAAACATTTCATCAAACTGGATATCAAACTTATCTGTTTCTTCATCATACGTCCCAGAAAACTGAGTCCGGTTATGGCGAGGCTCCCAGATTGTCACGCATCTAGTGTGGTCTTTGGTAATATCCACATGTTTCTGATCACCAGTATAGCATTCTAGTCTTCTGTACCTGGTATCCACGACAATAGCGATTCCAAGAAGAACGAATATCAGCAGTAAGAGTTGCATGATAAGGGTTTCTTATTGAACCGAGTTCCGCAACACTGAAGGTAAACTTAAGTTTGCGAACCTCTGAACGGTCTGAAAAAAGTTGCGAGCATTTTTGTTTACTTTGCGCGGCTTCACGTAGAGAGCAAAAAACTCTGTATCTTCGTATCATCAGCCCATTGGCCTTGCCAGACAGACCACCAAGAAATGAAAAGGGAACAACATTGAATGAATTTGTATAATCTTTATTCAGAAGAGAAAAAGACTAGAACGTCAAAAAATGACAACAACAGGAAAACAGTCAGATCGCAAAAAAAGAAGAGGTAGATACAGAAGTACATAGAACGTTTGATATCAGAAAATGGTCGAGGTAGAAGGTTAGGGAGGTAGAAGAAAAGGACTTGAAGAATTTGAGAGACGAATAACTGGGATCGACTGTGGAAAAAAACATCTAGCAACGAAAAAAAACAAAAACTAAAAAACTTATCTAAGTCTGTTGATTTCCTCCAAGTGGATCTTCAGTGAGTTGAACGCTGACACCGGAGGACGGTTGCAGGCAGACTTGTAACAGGTACAGTAAATTGCCGTCATCTGAAAGTTCAGGTTTTGTTGATATGCGTGTTGTCTAATAGCTCTTACATTGAAGGCGCATTTGATGTGGGTGGGGTCAATCACTCTCATACCAGAGTAGTCTGGTTCGGGGTCGTTGGATCCGTAGTAGGTGGTCTTTCCACCGGTGTATTCTACGACACACCGGTGGAAGATCGCGGCGCTGGGGATGGCGGAACGCGGTGTGCCTTCTGAGCAACTGTGCCGGGAGGCCACGGTGGAGAGGAAGACGATGGTGATGATGAGGATGGAGGTCACGAGGGACATCTTGGAGGTCGGGAGGAGATGAGGTAGTAGTCGTGGAAGGGATCGAGGTTGAGGTAGGAACACTGTTTTCTTGTGGATTGCTCTTTTTATACCGTTTGTCTTACTTTTCCGTTCGTTTCCCAATCCCGCCCCTCCAACTTTGTTGTTGATCTTGAAGGCTCCGCAACGTGCGTCAATGCAGTTTTTTTTCCAAAAATATCACACCACTAAAAAAAGCGCAGCGAACGATAACCACGTTGAGGGAACTTGGAACGGTTTGAAGATGTTGCGAAGTTCTGTTTACTTTACCCGATGAGAGTAAACAGTTCAAACTGTGTCGCAAACACTGTCTTCTTTTTTGAGAGAGAAAACTCTATTTTTTCCTAGGTCCACTTAAGAATGGTTGCCAGACAGACCACCAAGAAACAGAAGTTGGGATGAAACTTCAGGAAAAACTGATTTGAATTGAATGTTTTTGGACAGTCATCGGGAATCGGAGATCAGAGGAGCGAGAGTGATCGTCTCAACAGCGGGGTGTTCATTTTAGAAAGTGTTTTCTATCATTCAACCAGCAGTTTAGAGCTTTTGGATGTTTTTTTTATATTCAGAGATGTGCACGTGTTATGTTTCAAGTTGTTTGGATCGCTGGGACGTTATAGATTTTCTAATGAATCTGGACTTTTCTCATAGCTCAACTATCAGTTTCAAAACCGCAACTTCACAATGATATTTTTCCACACGTTCCGAACAATTTTCTTAAATTCGCAACATCGTAAGACTCCACATTTTAGTAATGAATGTTGACGTATTCTTTCCATTTGTTTGTTTGCAAATCGTACTGTCCATTCTTGACTTTTGCTCTTTTCCGCGTTATTTGTCCAACTTTTTCAGCCAAAATGTTGCCAAAGTTATGCCTTTTCCATAAAAAAACTTCGAGAAAAAACTTCAACCCAACGAAAAAGTTGCCTCAGTCAACAAACAACTCAGCGCTAGCAGACTGAAAAACGGTTTCGGTGATGGTTTGAGCAAACTGTTTACCTTGAGACTCGGTCCTCAAACTCTGAGTTCTCGGCAGACATTACGGTAGAACAAATAGTCTTCGAGCCAAAGGCACCAGAGTCTTGGCGCTGGCGGGTACCGGAGTCTCGGGACGACCTCCAAAGTATCAGATTCTTATCAGTATCACACAACAAACCTGTTCTCAGCAACAATACAAGTCGAAAAAACGAATTAGGAACGAGAAAACGCACAATAAGACAGTATACAGCATTTCATTTTCAAAACAAAAACAACATTGAAAACTTGTTGGTACACAAGTTAGAAGAGGTCAAAAGAAGGATCACATGCGCTAACAACTAACTGGTATAAAACTAACAGAAAGGGAAGGCCACTTTGTTCTTCAGAAGGTCTAGTTCTGAAGAAAGTTTGTATAGGGCATTATATTGCTTTTTACAAACTGTTTTGTGAATGGGAATTCTTGTAAATGGATTCCATTTCTATTTTTTTGGATCTCAAACTGTAAAATGTCTTGTTCTGACTATAGAGGTAATAGCAGTGACTGTTTTAGCTGTTTTTCTAGCTGGTAAGTTTGGTTTCCCGTGAAATTTTCCAGGAATTTATTTTCAGGTTATGCAAAAACGCTGCCAAGTTTGTTTTTTAATAACAGTGAGTAAGTTTTTTTGTTGCCTTCATATTATTTTTGGTTTCAGATGCTGAACTTCACTGTCCTTTGGGTTACACACTCTTCAATGCTACCAACCATTGTTATAAAGTACGTGAGACTTCATTCTATGTCCCCACATTGAATTCAGAGCCACGTAGCAGTCCTTCGACACATAAGAGCGAGAAAAGTGTGCCTCAATGAGCATGCTGAACTGACGTCTATTCATTCTGAGGAGGAGAATGACTTCATCATAGGTGATTGCAGAGATTTCCTATTCATCTAAAGTCATTGTTTCCTTTTAAGATCTGACGAGAGCAGCTTTCCCCATCGGCAAGGAACAAAAAAGCAAACAGAGAGTAAGTAAACACTCCAAAATGTTCGAATTTGTCGGTTCTTCAGATCTCCATTGGATTACTGTACTATCATGAGGAATGGAGGTGGTTTGATGGAAGTGAAATAAGCTATACAAACTTTATGAAGGACATGCCATTCATTTTGGATAATGAGATGTATACTTCTGTAAGTTCAGTTATTTTCTTGACAGTTTTTCAAAAGATTCTTCCCACAGATTGTCATGGAAAGCAACAATGAAACAAACCCAATGGGAAAGCAGTGGAAAACTGAGCTGTCATATCATAAAAACTACTTTGTTTGTAAAATGAAACCTGTACCTGTGCCTAATTAGGAACATGAAATTCTGTATCATAAAAACTGTTTTTCATTCAAATTTTTCAATGTTTCCCGTCCTCCACAGCAAATTCTCGAATTTCTCAGATCCGAAGATAAGATATTTCTGCCAGGATTGCTCTCCGAAACGTCGAGAACTTTCGATTCTGATAGCAATCATTAATCACAGAGTTCTCTGACGGGCGTTTATCAATGGCATCAAGTTCGAAGGGATATGCGACCCGAGAAGTTTTTTTTTGCATTTGTTAAACTGATTCCGCCTCCGGATCAAGGCCTCCAAATCATTCCACCACATCCACTTCATTCTCTGTTTTGTAACTATAGCTTCTCCTCTTGCTCTCCCGAAACTGATCGAAAATACATGTTTTGTTTCAGATGAGAGGGTACACTGCTCTCTCCGCTCTCCTTGTCCTAGCTACAGCGACTGCGGATCCTCTTATTTTCGACACAACACTGGTCTGCGGTATTTGGACAGTTAGGACGTGGTGCGCGGAGGTGTTCTACTTTGAGCATGACACTCTGTAAGAAAGAAAAAGCATCTAGAAAGTTTCGAAAATCAGCTTTTCAGCTCATACGACGAACCACTCCACTACTTCAAAGTTTGCACAGACAGACGGGACATTCGTATGAAATCGGAAGAAATAACACCCGGTGGCGATTGGCTGGAAGGTTGGAACAAGAACGCCTATGAGATTCATCGTGTGATTTATCATACATGTAACAACCAAACCGCCCAGTTTCCCCGTTGGTCTCCTCGAGACACGTGTTCTTGTATCCCAAGAAAAAAGTACTACCAGTTAGTCCCAAGTGATGGACCGTGAGTTTTTATCAATTTTTGAAGATTGTGATGAGACATTTATTTCTTTCAGAGCCACCGTGCAGAACACAATCCATGTCATGCATGATTCTTACTCGCTGCCTGATCCCATGTGCGAGTTTCCCAGTGCATTCATTGGTGTGAAGGTTCCGTTCAGGGTTCTTGATCCAACTGACCGATGCTATTTCCAACGACTCAGTGACACTTTGAGACCCAAAACTTGGTCGATTCCTAGCGTTTGAGCTGTTGTATTGGATTGTTTCCCCTCGTTTTGTATATGTGTTCTGCTCATTTTCTGATGTTTAGATGCTAGATGAACTGTATGTAATAAATAGCGCAAGTACACGTATTAGTTTTTTCATCAGGAACAAGGAACCAATGTTCAGGAAGGATTGGTAAAGTAGAAAATGCTAACAACTGTTTGTATAGCAAAACGAAAAAGAGCAGTTGTTCTTTTTTCTTCAGGGAACCTTCTTACTCTTTTTCTTCTTTTTTTCAGTTTTCATTCCAAAATGACTAAGGAAACCGAATATTGGAATTAGAGCTTCCAACCTCAGATTTTATCTCAAATCTACCCGTTTCCTGTTCTCCGAAACGTTTCGCGATTGTCCGCTACACGCAAGTGCGGTGTTGTCCCTCGGCACCGACTTTTTCCTCATCCCAACGACACTCCACCATCCCGCTGCCTAGTGTTTACCGTAAATCTACAACGATTTATCGGATTTCTCACAGCGTTTTTTTTCACGATTTACTCAATTTCCTGCTTGATTTAATTGTTTTTGCTTTGCAAAATCAGATTCCCCGTACACGAATACCCCTAGGAAGATCACTGGAAAACAGACGACCGAGCTTGAACAAGTTGACGGCAGAAACAGGAAAAGGTGAGTTTTCATTGAGAAAAATCGGAAAAAATGAGCCAATAACGTATCAATATGGGTATATTGATACGTTTTAAAACAAAGCTATCTGTAAATGCTCAAAAACAGATGGATTCGTAGCAAATTTGATTTTGACGAAAAAAATAAGGAGAGGTCGCATGGCGGGAGAATATTGATTTTCCCTACCATTCCAAGCACCGTCCTCGCCCCTCAGCAAAACCGTTCAAATAATTTTGCAGATGCCCAAAAAACAATCAGTATCAAAACGAAAGTTGGTGAAGGCGGAGGATTTGGACGAGGAAACAATCAAGAAAACGCTTCGTGGCAAGAAAGATCGCAAGGTGAACAAAAAAGCAAAGCATCTGGCGGCGTTGCTGCCAACAATCGAGAAAAATGAGAACGGAGTCATCACCAACGACGCACTCGACCAACTCTACAACGTTCTTGTCGGAGACACTGGCAAGGAGTACGATTCCGATGACAGTTTGATCTCGGAATTGGACTTCATGGATGCCAAGGAAATCGCCAAGAAGGACGTATGTTTTTCCACTTTTCTTCAATTGGGAACGATATTTTTGCAGAAAAAATCGAAAGAGTTGCAAAAGTGGAGCAATGAGCGCATGGACGATGACATTAAACGAGTCGAAACCATTCTTAGTGTGGGACATGAGACTGTGGAGGAACGGGACGCCAGACGTAAGAGATTCCGAGAGGAAAAGATGGGACTCAAAACGAAAGGAGAGAAGGCCGCGGCGGAGAGAGAACGACAGAAGCATCTGGAGGAAAAGGCAGAGCACCTTGCCAAGAAGATCCAGGTGTTTGATGGCGAGATTCAGGACGCGAACTCGACGTTTCCCACCTGCACCGCACTCTCCGAGCTCTTCGAAGTGATGGCTGGTGTGACTCCCGAAGAAAATTCGGAACGAGGCACCGGAAAGAGGCAGTATCGGCACAATAAGATCCTCCCGGAAATTCCCATGGAGTATTTCGCCAAGGAAATCAAGTTCTACGCGATCAAGTGCAACTTCTCTACGGCGGGTGCCACCGTCCCTCAGTTCATGGTCTCACTTGTTGAAAAGTTGCTGGGAAACCAGGACATTCTCAGCATCCTGAATGACGAGAAGCTCTATGGCTTCAATTTTACCACATCGGGTATGAAAATTATCAGTTTTTCTATTAGAAACGATTCGTTTTCAGACTGCATTCGGGCTTTTCAAATGTATTTTTCTTTTAACAAGCCCGCTCACGACAACGGATCCTCCATCGAACCACTCGCCATTCACCTTCATCAACTCGTCAAGGCAGCCTATCATGTCGCCCATACCATTGACCGTGACTTCGTCGACAACCAGAATTTGAGAAATTTTTTGGGTGTATAGATCTCGTATACTCAATTTTACGGGTTTCTCAATTGATATCATTATAATCTGTATTCGTACGTGTTATTGTGTCTGCATAAATAGTTTTTTTTTTGAATTGACGTTTCAGTAAAACTGTACAGTTGGTTATACGCCACCAATATACTTGTTTTTTTCTCTAAAAACCTGATTTCCGAAATTCAACAAAAGTCGTCGTCGTCCGTTACACGAATTCTCATCCCAACGACACTCCGCCATCCCGCTGCATACTCTTTACCGTAAATCTACACTGATTTATTTTATTTTCGAAACTTATTTTTCAGGATTTTCTCAATTTCTGGTTGGATTTCACTAGTTTTTCTTGTTGAAAATGGAATCTACGTGCCCCGAATTCATGACTACATCAATGGCGCAAAAAATCGTCGTGAAAAACCGGATTTGTGGTGGAAAACAAGAAAACGTGAGTTTTTGTCGAAAAAAAGATCGATAAGGAGGTAAATAGCTGGCAAAATGTGTATTTTGTACTCTTTTGCATTAGATCTTGCTGAAAAATCTCAAATACGTTGCGAATTTGGAAGATATTCATTGTGAATGAAGAAGTTTCGTTAGTAGCTATGTTTTAGCTCCGATGATACGAATTGCCGGCCGAATCGCAGACATTTTAGGGTTTCCCAACACGTCGAATGCTTCGGATCCCCGAAAATGTTGTAGGCAACACATTTCATACTCGTCCGACCCAATTCGTCACTCTTGAGCTCCAAAAGTGAACGACGCCTGTGATCGAGAAGCATTTCTCAATCATTGACAAGTTTCGCTAGCATTCAAGCTAAATGAACTTTTTTCCATGTTCCAATGTGTTCCGTCGAATAGAACATGTCACATTTCCTTATCTAAAATGCAGAACTCTTTTTTTCAGTGCAAAATGACTGACAAGGACAGATGGAGTCTCCGACGTTCAGCAATTGTTTTGGACGCTATGAAAATGGAATGAAATGCACTGCAGTGAAAAAGAATCGAAGGAACACTGAAGATCAGCAAATTACACCAAAAACGCATTTGTATGACGAATCAAAGGCAAATTGGGGAACAACTGACCAACAGGAACATTGGGGAACAACTGACCAACAGGAACATTGCATAGTTGCGTGAGTTGTATTGAATTGAACTAAACCCGAAAACAATTGAAAAACAAAAAATGTGCCGCGGACGATAACTGAATAGGCTTTAGTAGCACCTGACATGAACCACTCTACCTTCTCTCTCTTCATTCCAAACGTTCGAAAATAGATTTTCTAAGAAAATAGGCTGTCTCTTGTCACGTCCGACATCCAATTATAGATTTTCTAGTTGTTATCTCGTCGTCTCTTCTTGTTTCTATCGTCCAAGAACAGTTTTACTGAAAGTCAGGTCTGTCATCCCTCAAAATCGACACCTAAATATAGATTTTCTAAGAACTAGGCCAATTGTTTTCTATAATCAACGTAAAACATTAGATGGTGGAGAATTAGGACTATTCGAACTATTCGTTACCTTTGAAAACCCCCGTTGTATTCAGTCAGAAAACGTTCTCTCTTTCCTATGCGAAAATTCCACCATCAACCACAAGTTATTTATAGCTGTATAGCTTTTCCTCATTTTCTGTATGCCCTCGAAAGGCGCCAAAAAAGCCTGAGCAAGACGAATGTACTCTCGGGAAGATAGATTGAATCGAGCGCGTCTATCAATCACGAACGAAGGCTGGTTTTTTGCTATCCCTGGGTACCACAATGTTTCTGCAAAGTCAGGAGGAAGTTTTCGTGAGAAGAGTAGTATTTTGGAAATGCTAGTGATCTGTTGAGAAACCTGTTTCTATGAGATAATCGTCCCTAATCATAATCACCGTCTAAGTATACCATTAGGGTTGTCAGCAATGTTACAGAATCTGTGGTTGGAACTGTGGAGAATGTCACTTTGAGTGTTCTTTCAGAACTAACTATTGATGCTGGAAACATCAGCAAAGACTGTTCAAAACATTTTCGAGTTTCAAAATAGTTTTATTCATTCAAATTCTAGAAAAATTGTAGGAATCATTTAAAAGTTTTACGGCTGAAGAGACGTACAAAGTAGTTTTTGAAAACGACAGTCTAGAAAGCACCAAACATCTTTGAAACCTTGACACCTAATTCAATCAAGGACAGGCCAATGATCAGACTTGGTAGTACCTTGCAACCAAGAACATCCCTGTTTTGGAAAGTATCTTCTACAGTGGTAGAAAGTATCTTCGAATGCCGACGGGAACAGATCACATCCTTTGTACACCACGGAGCTGTCATTTTGTTGGGAGAGGTTCAGCGTGACCTTGATAACTTGACTGCAAAAACGAAATTGAGAATGTTTTCCGTAAAAAACAGACTTACTGGCTACGAGTAGCCAACGAACGATATCCAGTGGGCTTTACACAAGAGCAGTCTGACGACAAACCGTGTTTCGTGACCGGGTTTCCGTGTGGGTTGCAGCTGTGGTAGATGACATAATCCATCTCGTAGTGACTTTCGAAAATGCCATCTTCATTGTACTTGTAGGGTGAAGATTTGATTTGAATTGTTTCTTCTTTTGTACATTCCTTGAAGTAGTACATTGGATCGTCCGAGCTGTAAATGGAGTAATCAGTAGTTTGACTGCAATTTCGATCACTTACCCAGTATCCAAGTCAAAGTGGTAGCCCTCGGCACACCATCCATCGGGTCCCATGTCAGCAGCATGGCAGGTCAAGTTCGTCTCAAAGGTGATCGGGTCGGCATTAGCGGCCAGGAAGAGCAAGAAGAGGACAGTAAACATACTGCAAACCATGTGACTAAAAAAGTGCTGTTTGCGCGAGAGAAAAGATGAAAAATAACGACTCGTAACACTTGGCTACCTTCGATTTTGGCAACTAAGGTCACCAGATAAAATTTTCTTCTAGTGCCCACGCAAAGAGAACAAAGATGTTCTTGAAACCCAGTTCCTCGAGTGTAAAGTGTATGCATCGTCACTCACAAATGCTCCCCTTTGTTCCCCGAATCCCCTGACGCCAAGTGACGCCTAAAAAACCACTGGCTTGATTGATGTGTTCTTGTTTCGTTGAGCAGCACACTTTGGAATTCAATGGTTCATACATAAACAATTCGATAGAAGAACACATCTATTTTGAAAATATAAAGAAAAGAACTTTGATATTCAGCAATTTCTTACATACAAAAGGTTAAAGGGCAAATCTATTTTAAAATGCATTTGATAAAAAAACGAACGTTTCTAGATGCTAATCGGGTCAAATGCTCCACTTGATCTCTTGCTGTTGGAATCCCTTCCAGTTGCATCCTCGCTTGGGAAATTCCTCTCCAGACTGCAGCTTAGCTTCTCCGAATCCGAGGGGTACTTGGCAACCTTTATCGTCTAGAACAGGTGTCACCTCGGAGAAGTTCAGTTTGGTTTGCATGTGTTGTCTAAAGCAAACTTACATTTTTTGCGTTAAATTTTGAGAATGACACTCACATCGAGTACTTAGCGATAAAGTGATGGTCTTTCGAGATCTCACAGAGGCAAAGGTTCACATTTCCATCTTCCAACAGATGGTCGTAGTAGTTGGCATAACAATTATGGAAAATAACAAAATTTAATGCATAGTGACTTGCCATTTCATCTCCCCCAGGAAAAGCGCCATCGGACTCAACATGGATAGTCTCGTTCTTACTACATTTCAAGAAGTAATGAACTGCATCGTCTGTTGTCCTGAAGTTCAATTCTGTTTATGGATGATATCAATAACTTACCAATGATCATGATCATCATAGAATGCTTCCGCGCACCATCCATTCGGACCAATGTGGTCCTTGCTACAGAACAAAGTTGTTTCAAAATAAATCGGATCTTCTCGGCTTGCTGAGAACAACAGGAACAAGGCGAACAAGGCGAACATGTTTGGGAACTGATGTTGTGTAGACTTCAGAAAAGTGCTCTCGTCCGTGTGCAAGCGTCCCGTCGTCGTCGATCAAAAATGAGAGGCAGCTGCCAAGTTGTGTTTGAATTGTTTATGCGCTGAAAAACACCTTCGAAAAGTCTGAGCAAGACAAATGCATTCTAGGGAGGAGATTCAAGGGAGGGCTTTCATCAAATACAGAGATTGGATGGTTCATTTTTAATCCCTGGGTACGAAGGATGTTTCGTGAGCTCTAAGCACTAGCAAATGAGAGAAGTGGCGTAAGAAAATGGGAAATGTTAACGAATCACCAAAATCAAGAATGGTGTTTCTAATGGAGTCCTCGAAGCAAAACATTTTTTGGAATAATCACCCCATTACTTGAAAAAAAACCGCTCTAGCTCCGCCCGCGACTACTTTTCAGTGTGATCCTCCGCACTAAAGAACACACTTTTATTCCAGCCCACATCTTTGTTAAACTAATTCTAGGAAAGCCCAAAACTACATCACACATTTCTCTGAACGTTTTTTCTATCCTCAACATCGGAAATATTCTATCGGAGCCGTGCCCACGCATCCAATAGCTGTTGAAAAAGACTCCGCCTCCAAATCCGACTATAAATACCGTACCCAAAGCGTTGAGTTCTTCAGGTCACTCTCCAGTTCCCTCTCCAGCACTTCACTGCTCAACTGAACATGTTCTTCTCCAATCAAGCGACTCTCCCGGGAATGCTACTGCTTCTCTCCATGTTCCCACTGGTGCATGCCGATCCGCTCATCATCAACACTGTCCTCCACTGCAACCCCAACCATCATTCACCAAGAGGGTGGTGCGCCGAAGCGTACTACTACGAAATGGACGTCACGTAAGTTGATATCCAATGAAATTGTTTTTAAGAACAAAATTTACAGATCGGAGAGTGATCCTGTGCATTATTTCCGAAAATGCACAAAGGAACCCACGATTAACGTCACCTCGGAGCCTGCGCACCTCGGCGGAGATGGTGGTATGTTCGGAATCTTGCAGTCCCACTACGAGATCCAGTTCACTGTCTTCACCAACTGCGACCGGACCTACAAACCCGCACTCGACGGTGACTTCGAGCACGAGAAATGCATTTGCGCCGCGCAAAGGTCCTATACTTCAATGCCGTACGATGACGAGTGAGTTCTAGATAAATACAGGCTGAATTCCTACATTAAAATTTCAGGCAGCATATCCAGACTACCATCAACCTCTCGATCGACAACAACAAATGGACTGACTGGCAAGCGAACACCTGCTTATATCCGAAGGCTTTCCAGGACACCTACCCCAAGTATTTCCGCAGGTTTTCTGAAAGAAAATGCAGTTGGACCGACACACGGGATCAGAGCTGGAGCAGCCAGAGAGGATCTTTTGACTCATAATGTCGCATTTCACTTTGCATTTCACTTCGATTTCGACATTTTGTTTCGTTCTTCTCTATTTTTTGCTTTGCGAACTTCTTTTGGAATGAATTTTTCAAGTTATTGGGTTGGCAACTCAGATCCCTAAATAAATTTTCTACCAGGACCCTCGAAAAGAAAACAAAGATGTTCTTGAAACCTAGTTCCTCAAGTGTAAAGTGTCTGCATCGTCATTTTCAAAAGTTCTCCCTTGTTTCGCGAATCCCCTTACGCCAAGTGACGCAAAAAAACCACTGGCTTGAGTGATGTGTTCTTGTTTCGTTGAGCAGTACACTTTGGAATTCCACGGATTTTCATACATACACAAGTTGTTGAAAAAACAAGTCTATTTTGAAATGCATTTAATAAAAAAAGAACGTTTTTTTTTGAAATGAATCATTTAGAAAGGCTCCACTTGATCTCTTGCTGTTCATAACCCTTCCAACTGCATCCTTTGGTGGGAAAAGCGTTTCCGGAATGCAGTTTAACGTTAGTGAAGTCGTCGGGGACTTTGCAACGATTATCGGAGTTTCTTTGAGTAGTCTCTTCGGAAAAGTTGAATATGGTATGCACGCATTGCCTAAAAACAACTCACATGTTTTCTGAACTAAAAATTACACTCACAATGGATGAACAGTGATTTGGGGTTTACGAGTGGGGTCACAAATGCAACTATTCACATTCCCATCTTCCAACAAATGATCGTAATACTTGGAATCGCAGTTGTGAAAAACTATATAATCGAATTTATGGCGAAATCCCCATTCATCTCCATCAGGATTCGTGGCATTGGACTCGACGTGGATAGTCTCGTTTTTTGAACACTTCAAGAAGTAATGAACGGCGTCGTCTGGTGACCTGAAGTTTAATTTTATTTATGGATGATATAAAAAACTTACCAATGATCAACTTCAACAAAAAATCCTTCTGCGCACCATCCATTAGGACCAATGTGCTCCTTGTTGCATGTGAGAGTGGTGTCAAAAACGATCGGGTTTTCTAGGCTTGTTGAGAATAGCAGAAACAATAAGACAAACATGTTTGGGAAGTTCTGTCGTGAATGCTTTAGAAAAGTTCAGAAAAGTGGTCTCGTCCGTGTGCAAGCGTCCCGTCGTCAATCGAAAATGAGTGACAGCTGTCAAGTTGTGTTCGATTTGTTTATGCCCTGAAAAATCACTTTGGAAGGTCGGAGCAAGACAAATGCACTCTTGGGGAGAAAAAAAGAAACCCGGATTTTCAGGACACATTTCTTTGGACGTTCTATCCACTCTGAAAGTCTGTAGCAATCGATCGGAGCAGTTCCCACGTACTCAAAAGCCGTTCAAGACTCTACCTCTAAAGTCGTCTAGAAATACAGTACCCAACGCATAAAGTTTTTTAGTCTGCTCTTCAGTTCCTTCTGCAACACTCCATTGCTCAACTCATTATGTGCCCTCGCAAAGAAAACGAAGATGTTCTTGAAACCTAGTTCCTCAATTGAAAAGTGTGTTCATCGTCACTCAGAAAAGCTTCTTTTTGTTCCCCGGGTCCCCCGGCGCCAGCTGACGCAAGAAAAAACCACTGGCTTGATTGACGTGTTCTTGTTTTGTTGAGCAGTACACTTCGGAATTCAACGGGTTTATACATACACAAGTCTATAAAAAAACAAATATATTTAGTAATGCATTTTATAAGCAACAGAGCATCTAAAAGTTCGACAGATTCCTACATACACAAATTGATAAAACTAAAAATCTATTTTGAATGTTGGAAGCTCCACTTGATTTCCCGCTTCTCAAAACCCTTCCAACTGCATCCTCGCTTGGGAACATGCTCTCCAGACTGCAGCGTAACAGCTTTGAATCCAGGAGGCACAAGGCAACGTTTATCGTCCAGATTGAAAGACATATCGGAGAAGTTCATTTTGTTCCGTATGTGTTGCCTAGAAAAATTCACATTCTTTCTGAACTAAAAATGACACTCACAATCCATCAACATCGGTGAATTGGAGTTTACGAGTGTAGTCACAAATGCAAATGTTCACATTTCCATCTTCCAACAGATAGTCGTAGTAGTTGAAATAACAATTGTGAAAAATTACATATCGGAATCCATAACGAGATCCCCATTCATCTCCTCCAGGATTCGCAGCATCGGAAATGACATAAATGGTATCATTCTTACTGCACATAAGGAAGTAATGCACGGCCTCATCCTCCCCCCTAAAATTTGAAATTGTCGATTAATAATTTTTGGAACTTACCAATGATCATTATCAACAAAAAACCCTTCTGCGCACCATCCATTAGGACCAATATGCTCCTTGTTGCATGTCAGGGTGGTCTCGAAAATTATCGGGTCTTCTAGGCTTGTTGAGAACAGCAGAAACAATAAGACAAACATGTTCGAAATTTCTGTTGTGAATGCTTCAGAAAAGTGCTCTCTTTCGTGTGCAAGCGTCCCGTCGTCAATCAAAAATAGGTGGCAGCTGTCAAGTTGTGTTCGATTCCTTGATGCCCTGAAAAACCACTTTGAAAGGTCTGAGCAAGACAAATGCAGTCTTGAGGAGAAACCGAAAACCCCCCTTTTTCACCTCACATTTCTCTGAACTTTCTTTCTACTCTCAAAGTCTGTAACAGACTATCGGAGCCGTGCTCACTCTTTTCGAGACTCCGCCTTCAAATCCGACTATGAATACAGTACCCAAAGCGTTGAGTTTTTCAGTTCCCACTCCAGCACTTCATTGCTTATCTGGACATGTTTATCTCCGACAAAGTTACTATCCCGGCAATGCCGCTAATTCTCTCCTTGATCCTACTGGTGCATGCTGATCCGCTGACCATCAACACAGTCCTGCACTGTGACCCCAACCATCATTCACCAAGAGGATGATGTGCCGAGGCGTACTATTATGACCTAGACGTGAGGTAGGTAGAAATCCAATCAAACTGTTTTGAAGAACAAAATTTTTAGTTTGGGTAGTGACCCGGTTCACTACTTCCGGAAATGCACTTAGGAACCCACAATGAACATTACCTCAGCTCCTGCGATTCTGGGCGGTGACGGCGGTTTATTCGGAGTGTTACAGTCGAGCTACACTCACCGAGGACAACGTTCACGAGAAATGCATCTGCGCCGCTGAAAAGTCCCATATCTCTACTCTGACGGATCGCGAGTATGTTCTAGATACCCGCAGGCTAAGATCTAACGTTTGAATTTCAGGCAATATATCCACACTACCATCAACCTCTCAATCGACAACAGCCAATGGCTTAGCAAACTTGCAAGCACCTGCTCCTACCCTGAAGCCTTCATTTACACCTACAAAAAGTATGGACGCAATTTCTTCCAGAAGGGATGCAGCTGGACCGACACACAATATTAGAACTGGAGCAGTGATAGAGGAGTTTTTGGTTTTCTTCATGTCTTTCTGTTCATTTTTTGAGCAAAGTTCTCTGATGTGCGAATAAATTTCTCTCAACATGACACAAGATTATCAATGTTCCTCAGATCAACAGATTTCCCTTGTCCTTATCTCTTGTCTATGCGACCCGGAGCCGACGCCCGAACCCTCTAAAAAACTCGGTCCCCGCTCCACCTACCACGCGACTCATGTGATCGCAAGAGATCCAGCGAGAATCAAAAAGATAAGATATACAACAGCAAGAAAAACCGAAGTTCCTCTGTTTCAGCCCACTCATTTGTTAAACTAATACCAGGAACAATACCGAGATTCTCGCTTGAACAGAGTTCATTGTCTCTCGTCTCATAATCAGCAACAGTATTTCGGACTGATACAATCAAACTGATGTGCCCACGCAACCAGGACTCGTGGATACACTGTGCCGATCAGTATAAAAACAGTCCTTTGCACCGAATTCTTCAGTTCATTGTTGCATCATGGCTCAATCAACTCTTCTCAAGATGCTCTGCATCATCTTCTTCCTGATGCTGCTCTACGTCAACGCGGACCCACTCACATTCCACACCGAACTGTCTTGTCCCCCTACCAACCATGGTCCTGAGGGCTTCTGTGCCGAGGGATACTACTATGACGAGGACGGCGAGTAAGTAAAATTCAAAAATTGCAGCATAGAACAATTTCACTTTCAGCTTTTATAAAGGCAACGATCCTCTCCATTTCTTTAAAAGATGTACTCGCACTGGACTCATCAATGTTACCGCCATTTCGAATCCGGGAGGCGACGGCTGGCTTGGCGCTTTCCAGTCGAATTACGAAATTGCTCTTCGATTCTTCCACAACTGCGATCCCGATTATAATGCTACTGCTGTTGAGATTCGTCAGGAAGAGAGGTGTTTCTCCGTTTGGCACAATGGCTGGTTTCACAAACCAACAGCTGGAAGGTAAATTTTACAAAAGCAAAGTTTCAATAATTCATTTTGTTTTTTCAGCCAGAAGATGACAATTCGACTCAACCTCGCCGAGCACTACAACGACAAGTTCTTCTTGGGAACCGGCCACCAGTATCCGAAGGCATTCCAGAACACAATGGCGGAGTATGGGAGAGAGTTCTACAGCAAAGGATGTTCGTGGAATGAGCGTCAGGATCAGACTTGGACCATCCAGAAGCACCCCTACAATTACTAGAAACTTTGTTTCATTTTCTCTCGATAATAGATTTCATAGACGTCCACTTTCTCGCTTTTCGTATCCTTTCATTTTCTCTGAAGTAAATTTTTAGCATCGCACTCTTCCTTCTCACTCCAGTAGTTTTTTTTGGCAGCTGTTGTGCTAGAGAATGCATGAAAGAACCCTCTGAGACCACTAAATCTTTTACACTTCAGATCGCGCTTTTCGAGAACAGCTGCTCTCTTAGAGAACATTTTCTTTGGAAGCTTTTCCCTTTTCTTTTATTCTACGGCAACTTGTTACAAAAGATTATAATCACACAGATTTCAGATCGTTCTATTCTGTCGTGAACAATGTTTTCCAAGACCATCTTCCTCCTGTTCCTACTTCTTCCTCATGTCTTCTCCTGGCAGCTCGTCTTCAAAACAAGTCTCCGTTGTCCGAAAGAACTGCATGGGCCAAACGGGTGGTGTTCAGAGGGATATTTCTACGACCTGGATACCTAGTGAGTTTCGTAACAAGAAGCATTCGATCTATTCCCTTTGTTTTACAGCTCTGAAAATGACCCCATCTATTTCTTCCGCTTGTGTTCTACGAATGAGACGATGGAGATCAATTCCGGTAGGAGATTTGGAGGCCACTCATTCATCTTGTCTTCTTGTTATGACATGCAGTTTATCATCTACCATAACTGCCATGCCCACCGGAACCAAACCATGCCCTCCGGAATCGTCGACGGATGCTCCTGTGCAAAGCTGAAAGACTATTATTGTGTGAAGGCCCATCAGGAGTAAGTTAGTAATTCCACTCCCATACTTTACTGAAAGTTTACAGTGACATTGTGGTCAACAAAATCGACTTTGGAGAAAAGTTGGATCTCAGTCTGGAAAGCGTCAACTGTGAATACCCCTCAGCATTCCAAAACACCATGAGTGTGTATGGCCGAGACTTCTACGAGAGAGGATGTCAGTGGGGTCGCCATGATCTGAGATTGATGGAGTGGTCGCCGGAGTGGTAAAAAATTGTTTTAGTTCATTCTTCAACTTAAGAAAACATTGTGAATCAAATTTTTGTGTAGATTGACAGCTGTTTGTTTGTTTCCAATCTCCCAATATAATAAAGATGCTCCAGAAAGTTCAAACAAAACAGATGCTTTCTCAGGAAGCATTCAGATTGAGGAGTAATGAATGCTGTCGTCTACTGCTACTGGAGCTTTGAAGGATTTTTGATTTTCAAATGAATTCAGACTAAACTTGTTTTTCGAAGTGAAGCAGATCACTAGCTTTGTAATACTACTCTTCAAGTTCTAGAGCATCTTGAATTCCTATTCCCATGGAAAATTTAGGTTCCATCGTTCACTTGTCCATTGCCGACATCTTCAAAAACCCTGTTGTGTATACTTAGGAAAAGTGCTCTTTTCTGTCTGCAAGAGTTCCGCCGTTACACCCATTGTCAATCAAAAGTGATTGACGCTGTCCGTTTGCTTTCCATCCCTCGATGCCCGAAAAAAGAACGAAAAAAAGTCTGAGCAAGACGAATGCATTCTTGGGAAGGCAATCAAGCGAACTGAAGCGAGTTTTTTGTAGTCCCTAGGACTCAAAGGTTTCTGCAAAGTTAGGAGGAAGTGTTTGTGAACTTTGAGCACCAGAAGGAAAAACTGCAAATGATAATTTCTAAGAAGAATCTCTGTAGTGTTCCTGGTATTAGTTTAACAAATGAGTGGGCTGATTCTTCAGAACCAGGCAAACTTCAGATTTCATGTATCAAGATATTTCTGGATCTCAAGAGAGCGGAGCGAGCAATTTTTTTGGAGGTGGTTGTCGTCGGCCTTCGGGTTCCATGGGATTTGCAGCGTTTCATGGAAAGAACTCCTACGCATTTTAGCTCTCTTCTTTTTGTCTCTCATCTAGGTTTTTTTTTTCAGTTTTTTCTCATCCCACTCCAAGTCCTTCAGGAAAAAAAAAATTAATGAACGCCGCATAGCGGTTTGAAGACCTGTATTCTGTAAAGAGTGCAGAGGCTTGAGAGACGCAGACTGAATTCTCCTTATTTAGAGGGCACAGGGAAGTGCGCTTAGCCCTGCGCGCTAGACATATCGTCAATGCTGTGCAAAATTGTTTCTTTAGGAATGATGTGTTTCGCACGGTTTAGATGTTATATTTTGCCATAAGTTTAATTACAAATAAATTTGTTTAGTTTTCCCGATCCCTTGAACTCTAGACCAATTGTTCTTCGGAGCAAACTTTTTTGAAGTGTTACGGAGTCATCTGTTGCTGTAGTGTAATATCTGGCCATTCTCCTTCTCTCTATCTCTCATTGAACCAAGAACAACAGACAAAGTGTATAGTTAATCGAGGGGAGCAAAAGAGAGAAGAAGAAATGAGAACTGAAAAAGCAATTATAAAAAATTGGGGAAAATGACAGATACCATGCAAATTGGTCTTTCCGAAAAAGAGCAATCAGAATATAGAACTGCGGAACACATCATTTTTGCACTAGAAGGACGTGTATACTCCTGCAATTGTCATAACAAACTTTTTTCTGTTAATTTTGCTATTCCTGTTAGTCAGATCAGTTAAAACTATCAAATTTTCAGGTGAAATGCATTTCTTCTTTGAAACTTTTCTGCTTGCCATTCTTTCTGCCAGTGTTTTGGTCGTTCCAGTCTCCGCTCTCGCGAAAAATCTAATGTTCAACGTGACGGTCGTTTGTGATGTTCCAGGAATTGATGAGTGGTGTGCTTCTGCTTACTACTACGATCATGACACCTTGTAAGTATGAGACAGAAAAAAAACCAAGTCATCTAAACTTCCAGTACTTCCAATGACCCCTTGTACTGGTTTCAAGGTTGCACTAGGGAAAAACAGCTGAAAGTCGGTCATTCTTGTGGGAATCCGGGAGGTGATGGCATATTCCAGTCCCACTATGAAATCGGATGGACAGTCTACCATTCGTGTACTGCGACGAATGCCAAGTTGAAAAATAACCGTCCTGAAGACTGTGAATGTACCCCATCAACCTACTATATCGCTGCTTCGTATGCAAAACATGAATTGTAAGTGAATAGGAGAGGCACCACTGGAGAAAATGTGTTTTGCAGGCAAATTGTTGACCATCTTGTCTACTGGCCATACCTCAGTTACAACAAAAGTGACCCAAAATGCAAACGGCCAGATGCTTTCGACGGAATCAACAGTACAAATCTTCCAAACAAAACATGTGCTTGGGATGTAAAAGAAGAGAGGAAATACGTGTTTGCCTGGAAGCTTGGCCTTTAAGTTCACCTTTCTTGTTGTTTCTGGAATATTTATAATTATTTTTCTGTTTAGGACTGAATTAGAATGTGCTTTTTATGATCTCTATATTCAGTAACGTTCATTTTTAGTTATTTTTTTATTGAAACAGATCCTTTTTTTCAATTGAAACCGATTCCATGAATAATTTCGCATTATCAAAATTCATATGATTCCAAACAATTCAGCGTGAGTACAACTGAAGAGTTTTTTGTCTGTTGAGAACGCACCCGCTGTTGAGGTCTTCCTGCTTCTCCACACCACTTTTTGATTGCCTCGGAGTCCTAGAGCACACTCCCATCCCTTCAAAAAACAAGCAGGCTTATTTTTGTTTCTCATGCTTGCTTCTTGAGGCCGTCCGCACTTGTACTAGTGCACGACGGAATGGAAGGTTTTATTCCAGTTTTTCTTCAGAAATTTCGTTTTTCTCTTATCTCCATTCCTTTTTTGCAACGTTTCGATTTCCAATTTGCAGCTATGAAGCTACTTCTCCTCTTCCTGGTATTTGTTTTTGCTCCTGCCATAGTTTCTCCTAAGAGATACGATGATCAGAAGCTCATATTCAACGTGACCGTGTCTTGCGACATTCCCAATATCAGGGAATGGTGCGCCTCAATCTACTTCTTTGACATGGACACTTTGTAAGTGCTCATACATCAAAAATCATGAATTTTATGAAACTTTTCAGTTCCAAGCATGATCCGAAACTCTGGGTGCAAACTTGTTCAAGAAACAAAACAATTAACTTTGTCATTAATACCGTGAAGTTCATCGGTGATGGTGCCTTCGACACTCACGAGGAGATTGCATACCAGGCATATCACACTTGTTCCTCCTTGAACGCTCAAAACTACGTGAACCAGTTGATAGATTGCCAATGCTCGCATTCTCAAGGGTTTGTCAGTGTCCAGTATGACGTGTGGCTAGACACGGCGTAAGTTTTACATTTGTATTTAGTTATTATCTTTGAAATTTAGATACTACAACCAGTTCATTTACTGGCCACACAGCAGTTTTCCAATTACTTATGGCCACTGCGACATGCCTGAAGCGTTCCGGGACCTGGATGAGGAACCACTGCCACATGCAAGATGTTCGTGGAACAATAAATTCGATGATCGTCTTCTTTCTTGGTCTACAAAAACTGATTGAACAATTTTGCAACGAATTCTTGTCAGAAATATTCTTAGATTGGCTTTTAGGCATTTCGGCTGATGTTTTTTTTTTTCATTTCGATTAGCTTGCTCTTTAGATTTTTTTACTTTTTGAATTGGATTAGTGATTGCTTGATTACATTGAGAAACTGAAATGAACTCTTGTGTAATACACGTTTAGTTTCGAACTCAGATCATCAACAGCCGTCGGAACCTCTCACACATCTGTCACAGAACTTTTAGAAACAACTGCTCGCTTCGAACAACGAAAACACGAAACTTTGGAGTTGTATTAAGCAGAACGACGTGCTGACTGATCGAATTAGAAATCTCCCGCACAAATTTCTTTAAGCCGAAACTGTTTCTTCAATTCAATCAACTAAAAATTGAGTTACAGATGCAAGCATTCCAATACTAACGAATGCACTTTCCGCAATACTGTAACCGACAAATATGATCCCAATAGTCTCTCAGATTTCCCAATACTTGTTCATCACTTGGGTAGTTCCAACAGCTTTGCTTCATAAATCATTTATTGCGGTTTGAAACAGCCTAACGGTTCTATCCATTACCTCCCCCTTGGACTTTTTTGTTAAGAACGCACTAGGTTCTGAGTGTTTCCGGGTCCATACTATACTATTCAATTTCCTCGGTGTCCCAAAGCACATTCTTCTCCTTCAAAAAACGAGCGGGCTCATTTTCGTTTTCTCCTCTCCCTTCTTGAGGCCGTCCGCACTTGTACTAGTGCACGACGGAATGGAAAATTGTCCCACACTATACTATTCAATTTCCAAAGAGTCCCCGAGCACACTCTCCTCCTTCAAAAAACGAGCACGCTTTTCTGTTCCCTCCTCTCGCTTTTTGAGGCCGTCCGCACTTGTACTAGTGCACGACGGAATCTAAGGTTTTTTTCCCGCACTATACTATTCAATTTCCTTGGAGTCGCGAAGCACATTCTCCTTATTCAAAAAACGAACCCGCTTTTCTGTTCCCCCCTCTCGCTTTTTGAACTAGAGAGTTTTTGTCTGTTGAGAATGCACCAGCTGTTGAGGGCATCTGGGTTTCACACACTCATTTCTTTTTGCCACGGCGTCCCGGAACGCACTCTTACCCCTTCAAAAACTAGCAGTTTTTGCTGTGTTCTCTCGAGCTTTCTGCGGCCGCCCGCATTTGTAGCAGTGCATTTGTGAGAAGACGTAGTGGAGAGTTTTATGTAATATTTTCTCATAAATTGGGGGGTTTTTTTTCTAACTGGTCTACTGAATTGCATCAGCTTTGTTTTTGCTCTTTTCTCTATTACTTTTTTTCAAATTTTTGGGTTTCAGTTTTGATAATGAAGGTAATCCTACTTTTCCTGGCCTTCTTGTCTGCTCCTGCCATTGTTACTTCGAGGCTGTTTTACCCAGACAAGTTTATTTTTAATGTGACAGCTGTCTGCGATGTGCCAAAAATCAGGGAATGGTGTATGTCCATATATTTGTTTGATGTAGACAGCACGTGAGTGTTCTTTTGTCCAAAAACATAAGTTTTATTGAAAGTTTTAGTTCCAAGGATGACCCACTCCTCTGGGCTCAGTCATGCTCCAAAAACAAAACAATGCACATCCTCGTTGAAACCATCCTGAACAGGGGTGATACAGATATTTTTGACTATCTTGAGGATGAGGTCGCGTGGCAAGCATATCATTCGTGCACATCAGTGAATGCTCAAAACAGTGTGAACCAATTGTCCCATTGTGAATGCTCTCATTCTCAGGGGTACATCAATGTAAAGTTCAAATCGTTTCGAGGTGCAACGTAAGTTATATTTTCGTGTTCTGTCATTTCCATTAGAAATTTAGATACTATAACAACCTTATCTACTGGCCTCACGACAGTTATCCAATTACTTATGGTCATTGTGACCTGACTGAGGCCTTCCGGTATCTGGGTGAAGAAGCACTTCCCAAAGCGAGATGCTCCTGGAACGGAAAGTATGATGATCGAGTCCTCTCTTGGTATCCTAATTTCACAAAACCTGCTTTAAAAAAAACTGTTATCGATGTGCTTCTTTCTTGAATTTTCTACTTTTTGAACTGATTCAATGATAGCTTGTATACAAACATTTTCCCAAATGTTTCTTTTCAAATTTCGACTTGCTTGCTTTTCCTTTTCCTCTTTCAAATTTTCCACTTCTTCAACTCAATAAATGACAGTTTTGTTACATCGAAAACAACAGATGAACTCATTTCCATGTGTAATACACTTTTAGTTTCAAACTCAGAAAATCAACAGCCGTCGGAACCTCTCACACATCTGTCACAGAACTTCTAGAAACAACTGCTTGCTTCGAACAACGAGAACAGAGAACTTTGGAGTTGTACTAAGCAACAGGACGTGCTGACTGATCGAATTAGGTTCTCTCGTACGAATTGCTCTAGGCCGAAGCTGTTTTTTAAATTGAATCTACTACAAATTGAGTTACAGATGCACGCATTCCAATACTAACGAATGCACTTTCCGCACTACGGTAGCCGGCAACATGATCCCAGTAGTCCCTCCCAAATGTTTCTAGCTCAACAGTTGTCACTTTTTCCGCTGTATGCCCGTCGCGCCTGACGCACTGAATCTTAGGACACTCCGGGCAAAGAACTCCTGAACACATCAATCTTCGAAAAAACTGGCGCTCTTATCCCTCGGGTATTATATGTTTCAAAGACAGATTGAGAACTTTGTTCGAAGCCATGTTGCTTTTCATTTTGACC
>LR538316.1:309801-325884 GCA_900883565.2 Caenorhabditis panamensis
CCCCCAAGGATTTCTAAGGGGCGGAGATTTTGCACTAGAAAAAAGTGTACCATTTGTTTGAAAAAAGTTTAGAAGCACTATATAGTTTTTTTTATGACTTCTCCTGCTTGTTTACTTGAATTTGATAACTTCTTGTTTCAGCTAACGATGAATTGTTTGATCGTCTTCGTTCTCTTCGCAACCGCCGCAACCGTCCATGGAGCGCCATCTTTATGGTATAATACCACTCTGGTGTGCTACGTGCCAGGCGTGCAGGAGTGGTGCGCCAGCGTCTACTATCATGAGAAGGATTCGTTGTAAGTGCAGAAAATAAAAAAACTAAAGACTTCAAAACATTCAGCTCGGCCGACGATCCACTCATGTGGTTCCAAGCCTGCACTACCGACCGCAAGATGAACTTCCTGATTGATGGTGGAAACCCGGGTGGAGATGGCATGTGGGGCGTGCTTCAGTCGCATTATGAGATTGGATTCACCGTCTACCACAGCTGCACCGACGTCAATGCCAAGAACGGAAACAACTACCCCGAGGAATGCGACTGCACTCCCGCCGACCATTACATTCTCGTGTGGTACGACGGTTATGAGCAGTGAGTTTACAAAGAAGAAAAACATGTGGAACATGTGTTTTTTGCAGGAGAATCGCCCAGAACTTGGTCTACTGGCCCTACCGCTCGTACCCCGGTCAGGACAAGCATTGTGGAGTTCCAGAAGCCTTCAGAGGCTTTGAAAGCGAAGGACTCCCGAAGAAGACGTGCTCCTGGACTGAGGACAACAAGAATGAAACTTTGATCTGGGTTTCTTCTCATTAACTTTGTCGATTTTGTATTTTCCTGCTTTCTAGATGTTTTTCTTCCTATTTCGAAACTTGTTTCAAAGTTTCTTATTCTTCTCGTTTTCTGCAGTTAGAAAAATTACTTCTCGATTTCCAGTTTTCACCAATAACTGCACCAATTTTGTATTTTTTTGCTTTCTAGATGTTCCTCTTTTCTTCCCGTCAAACTTGCTTCGAAGTTTCCTATTCTTCTCGTTTCATGCAGTTCAGAAAAATTTCATTTTCCAGTTTCAATTTTTGAAAATGAGCTAATAAATAGAATTTTTGTACAATTTTCAAAACTTTACATGATTTTGAACAGGGAAACAAATATCAATTCAAAGCGGATCTTCATGAGATAGGAGGACTTAATCAAGAATCAATCTCAGAGCCAAAACGTGCTATTTCACCGGATTCCGTAGCATTGGCATTTATATTATATAAGTTTCAAAGCATCAAATATATATCTTTCGAGAACAAACTAGCAGTTGCTTTTCAGGTTTTTTTCGGGACTCCATGGCTCACTACGTATTGCCTCAATGCCGCGGAGCACATTACACATTTTTCAAACACTCCCTGTAAAAAAACTGACAGTTTTGATCCATCGGGACTTCAAGAGCCGTCTTTGTATCAGTGCACGTGTACACAAGACGGATTGGAACATTTTTTCTTATTGCTTCTCAGTTGCCAAACTACGAGCAACTCGTCAACCAAAAAAACAGTTTCCGTTTTCTTCTCTTGCACTCCCTAAGGATTTTCGTTCAGTACGAATGCGCCTCATGTTTCAATCGAGTTCCTGTTTCTCACACCTGCCAACCAAACAGCTCTAAAGTTCCCTTTTTACAGGTTTCTATTGTTTTCCAAAAGTTCTCTCAATTCAATTCATGCAATTCCCCTTGTTGTTCTTGGTTTTCTTGTCTGCACCTGCCATTGCCAGTTTTTGGGATTTCACCAGAGATTTCAAACATGTCGTTTTCAACGTTACTCTTGTGTGCAACCTGCCAAATATCAGAGAATGGTGCGCAGCGATCTATTTTTTCGACGAAGACAGTTCGTAAGTGTTTTTTTTTCTTCTAAAATTCTAAAAAACATGAAGTGTATTGAAAGTTTCAGTTCTTCGCATGATCCAATGCTATGGACGCAATCATGCTCAAAAAACAAAACCATGAATCTAATTGTTGATGCAGGAATGACCCAGGGTGATGGAGGAGGCTTTGGTTTATTTCAACACAATTATGAAATCAGCTACCAGGCCTACCACAGTTGCACGCCGCTAAACTCCCGACTCGCCCAAAACCAGTTAGTCGACTGTCACTGCTCCCATTCTCCAGGGTTCATTTATGTGGATTATAGAAGCAATGAAACGGACCCGTAGGTTTTCAGTGTATATACTGTAATTTCCATGAGAACTTTGCAGCAGCTATTACGACAACATCATCTATTGGCCTCATATAAGTTATCACAACTCCGATCCTCATTGTGACATGCCAGACGCTTTCCGGGACCTGGACCATTGTGGACTGCCGAAGCAGAGATGTTCGTGGGATGGAACATACGATGAAAAAGTTTGGTATTGGTCTCCTTATCATTACTCTCGTACTAACTGTTAGAAGTTCTCGTTTTTTGTTTTAAAAAATTTGTCTTAGATCGTTTGTTCCAAATGTTTGTTCCAATTCCAATTGTTTGCTTTTATTTTTCATATTTTCACTAAATAAATATCACCTGTGTTACATCAAAATCTCACTAAAAGAACACTGCTCCCTGATATCAAAGGGTAACACTTCATTTCAACTTATGTCACCGATAGCCGCCGACAGAGTCCAAAGGGTTTTTACACAACGGGTTTTTTAGAAACAACTGCTCGGTTTGAGAACAGAGGAACAATTGCTGATGGACTTGATGAGAGAAGAGAAACTTGAAAGATTGATAGGAGTATGAAACTGCGGAGTTTCATTCAACATCACAAAGTTTTCATCAATCCCACAAAACATCTTGCACTTTTTTCCTCAAGATTTGAAAAGTTCCACGATGCAAACCCAGCTACAGCTTAGGGTATGCTCCCCGTTGAACTCAATTTGTTTGACGGACTCTTTTCTATTTCCTACAAATGTAATCTCATTTGTGCTTGAACCAAGAACTTTAGAACTTATCACTCTTCAAAAAACTGGCGTTATGATCCCTAGAGGATTTCATGTTTCAAAGACACATTGAGAACTTCATTCCATGCCAAGTCCTTTATCAATTCGATCCCCAAAGGGTTTCAAAAAAGCGGAGGCTTCGCACTAGAAGAAAGTGTATCGTTTTTTGAACAAAATTTTGAAAGAAATGGGAAAAAAACACATCTTTCTCGTTTCAAGGGAGAATAGAATCATGAAACGGTGGAACTCTACCAAATCACAATGTCTTTAATCAACTGTATCCCAATAGTTTTCCAAGTTCCTTCATACATTCTCAAAATCATCCTGTTGTTTCAAAGTTAACCCAACGCGTCTAGCTGAGAGAACCCCCGAAAACAAATTTTTCATCAAGAAAAAACCGGACCTTTGGCTCCGTCTTCCTGCCCACTCGACCAAGAGCAATGGGATCGGGAGGTATAGAGAAATCAGTGATGGACGTTATCAGGAGACCATCTCATTGAAAATTTGTAGTTGTTAGAAGTCAGGTGACTCCGCCTAACTCATTTTCATAGACGGAATGGGTTCAATGTAAACATTTGTCATTCATAAACATTTTCCTATTCTCCACCTGACTGCAAAATGATCATTTGACTTTTTTTTACAGGTAATGAAGACCCTCCTAGTAATTGTCCTACTCGTGGGCGTCGTGGGTGCCTCAAAAAACAGCAAGTTGAAATTCAACGTGACTTTTATCTGCGATATTCCTGGCATTAAAGAATGGTGTGTCTCCGCGTTCTTCTCTGAAATCGACTATTGGTAAGTTCTGAATTTCAAACCTTTTTTTATGAAAACTGTATCTGAAAAAGTTAATTTGCAGGTCACCAGATGAACCCATTATGTGGTTCCAGCAGTGCTCCCACCGCAAGCGTTTGAACGTTGTCATCAATGCTGGCCGGCCGGGCGGAGACGGACTCTGGGCAGAACTTCAATCGTTTTACGAAATCAATTGGAACATGTACCACAGCTGTACTTGGAAAAATGCAGAAAACAACAAGAATGATCCAAAAGATTGTGAATGTGACATAGCTACATCAGATATGTATGTGGACTACAGTAAGACTACTGATCGTGAGGAGTGAGTATAAACGTATAAATTTGAGCTTGACAATAATTGGTTGCAGTATTTGGGTGAACCCACTTGTGTATTGGCCCACCTACCCTCGACAGACTACGTTAAGGAGTTGTGTGCTCCCACGTTCCTTTGAAAGAATCCCTCGCCAAAAGTTCTCTTACATTGAGAGAATTTATTGGGGAGCAGATCTCAGATGTACTTGGAGACTACCGAATGGGACTCATCGTGATCCAGAATATTGGACTGCATTTCCGGATGCTTCTTATAATGATATGTAATTCTAATTATCAATGTAATAAACTAAGCAGAGAATTGAAAAATTATTTTTCATTTTGGTTTCAACCGCTTTTGCTCAAAGAAGAACATGTGTTTTATTTGTCGTCCAAATCTCTTTCGTTTTACTTCATGAGAAAAAAAAATGTGAGAAGGAGAGAAACACGGAACAGCCCTTTTTTCTAATTTTAAAAACTTTGAAAAGAGAAGAACACGAACACATCTAACCAAAAAATGAACGGGTGTTAAAGGTCTGGGGTTTTGATTCCAAAGGACCAAAATTTGTCAGCTGCGTAGAATTTCCCATCCCAAGAACACTTCTCCTGTGGCATATCCTCCACTCCTTTGAATCCTTCCGGAATGTCACACTTGGAATCAGTGAGTGGGTACGATTGGTGTGGCCAGTACACAACGTTCTTTAAAGTTCGGCTGTAAAAAAACAAATCTTGATAATTGAACTTTGCAGATGAAAACTTACTGTTCGGTCTTGTTACTGGAAATTATCAAATCAATGAAATTCTGATACGGGGTACATTCACAATCCAGAAGCTGGTTCTCAGTGTTGGCGGCGTTGGCTTCCGTGCACGTGTGGTAGACCAACCAGGCGACTTCGTAATGGAAGTGATAGTAAAAGGTGATAAAACCTCCATCACCACCCAATTGCCCAACTTCTTGAAAAACAGAAAACTTGCTCAAGTTCGAGCAAGCCTGGAACCATAATAGTGGATCATCGGTGCTACTGAAATAAACAAATTGATCATATCTTCAAAAATGTAAACTTACGAACTGTCTAAATCCGTATAGTACATGGAGACGCACAACTGTTTTATACCGGGGATATCGCAGACGAATGTAGTTTCAAAACGGTTCCAACCGACTAACCTTGGCGAGACGGCGTGTAAGAAGAGGAAGAGGGAGAGGAGCAGTTTTAGTTTCATACCTGGAAATGAAAACATTGAAACTTTGAAAGATTGAGGAAGGAGAAAAGTGTAGAGCTTCATTTTGATAGATCGGAAATGAGAAGAAAGCGGTGGTTGCCAGTTGGCGAGAACACGTGACCTATCAATTCCAAATCTTCCACAATCACCCATTAGTTTTGGTTTTCCGAGGGCCTCTTATGATCCTTGCCACATAAACTGTTCACACTCAAATAGGACAAACACTCGAAACAGCACGGAAAAGTTGAAGTTGTTCTATGGTGTTCTAAAACATTGAGATGAGAAGAGAAGAATGCTGGAACCCAAGTCCTAATGGATTTACACTTTTGGCAGCTGTTCTGCGAGATCACTTATTGTCCTGGCTCTAACTCCTGCTCCAACGAGAAAAGTAACAAAAAGAAGAGGGCATCATTGAAGTCCAATGCCGAATCTCAAAAATGGGGAGAGAATTTCTCATTGCACATGAGCTCATTCATTATATAACAACAAGTAATGCTCAGCGGTTTCATTGTTCAATGGAAATAGAGATAAAGCCAAAATAAAACAAAAACAATGACCAAAAATTTTAAACTTGCAAATCTGTGTTTCATCCATAAGATGACTCCAGAACTTCGTAGGCGTACGTTGGTGTGCGGTAAGGTGACCAGGTGACAATCTTGTTATCAGCTGGCAGTTGTTTGGATTTGTAGTTTCCATCCGAAGTAAAGTACTTGTCGTATTTCCCAGCCGACCAGATAAAAGCAGTGGGAATTTTGCACTCTTTGCTGTTCTGCGAGAAACTGAGCCTGTTCAGATCGACATCAAACGTGGCTACATAACTGTAACTCGCATTTAGATTTCGCTTTTTTCGTCAACTTACTTTTTAGCAGCTGTAATCCTTGTGAAAGATGGCCTCTCGCTTGGTATGCAATTCCATGCGGTACGAGGACCCTCATTGCAGGTGTGATATATTTTGTAACCGATTTCGTAGTTACAATCTAGAAATCCATCTCCGCCAAGACGAAGTCCTCCGGTGTCGATGGTCACATATTTGTTTTTTGTGCAAATCCGAGCCCAGAAAACAGGATCATTGCGAATTCTAGAAAACATAATGATCTATGAAACAGGAGCTCAATTAATCAGAACTTACTCGTCAACTTCTTCAAAGAATATCTCTGCACACCACCGTGTTGGGGTGTACCTGGGTGGGTGGCATTCGAGATTCACGACGAAGGTGGTTTCCGGTAACAAAGAAGAACACGTGATGGTTCCGGAGATTGCGGGTTGCGGGAAGAAAACAGAAATCAGAATTGTAGAAACTACTCCAATCCGGATCAGAGGAGTCCAGTCGGTTCTGGGCCAGCCCATATTGCAGGTCCGATTGAGAATACGAGAAGGAAACTTCAAAATTTCTAGAATGAAGGTACAGGCACTGAAGCCCTATCATGCAATTCCCAGAGAATTATTGTTCCCAACAATGGTTGGGAACCCGAAACGGTTCCCGTCTCTGAAGATGCCGCGCTGAGAACGAGCTACGTTCTCAGCAGAGAGAGTTATGATCTTTGTTTTGTTGATTTTATATTTTTTGTAGCCTGGCCACATCATCCCTGTGTCCTAAAAAGAGTTCATCTAAATAGAATTGCAGTTGTGAACGAGCGTTCGTGTTGTTTAACATTCAGGGACTCCAAAGTCCTCCTTTTGTCGTTTCACTGGTCTCTTCAATATAACAACTGCCAAACGCCCACGACCTCTTGGACGTGTCTCACAGAGTTCGAAGAAATTTTCACTAATGGTTTTACACTTTCGGCAGCTGTTCCCGGGGGGCATTCATTTTTTTGGCTCAGGCTCTAGCTTTGACGAAGCGGGAAAGAGAACAATGAGAAAAGGAACAATGAAAAAAAAACTATGCATGAAAATAAAAAAAGAATTCATGGTTACAAAAATAGCTTCAGTTTGATAATTGGGATATTGGGACATAGAAGGGCGGATGAATTTTGCTCACAAAAGTTCGAATCCTTCTAAGCTCATGGTTTTGGTTGTGAGACAATCTTCTGGGCGTCGAAACTTAATTTAGTCATCTTTTTGGTGTCTGGTGAATAGAGCTCCGAATGCGGCACGTAAATAACGGAAGACAGTGTAGAAATGCTTGTTTGGAATGCATTCGGAAGCTTTCTTCAAGTAAACCATTTCCTAAACTTCTTGCGCCGACTTCTTCATGTGTCGATTATCTCACCGGATCTATTCTTTCCTGGCCTGGCACATGGATTTTTTGTTAGAACTCCAGAAACGCCCACGATCTCATTGACTTGCCTTGTGATGTTTGGGGAAAACATCAAGAAAAGAAGAGAGACATGCTGAAGTTATTCCTTAATGGTTTTACACTCTTCGAGGCTGTTTTTTTGTGGTTCCTCTCATGTGCCCATCCCACGTTTGAAAGAATCACTCATATTGTAGGACACTGATCAAGAGAACGCTGATTTTGAACACAGTTCTTATGAAAGTTTTGACTCTCTCTTGTTTTTCGAAGCTCATTATCATCGATACATATAATTCTCATGTTATTACAGTTTAGAGAACTACGAAACGCTTTCTTCATTCAAAACCGTTTCTTCTGTTCTCTTCATTCTCACTTGGACTGCCAGCATCGAAATTGTTCTTTGGTAAGTTCTAATTTTGCTGCTTAGGTGTGTTAATCAACACATTCCCGATTTCAGAGCTCTTCACGATGCACTTCTGTGCAATTCTCATTGCGCTGATCACCACTACACTTGCGTCCAATGATCCAAAAGTCGAGTTCCAAGTCACCTACACTTGCACGGATTCAAACAACCCACGTTGGTGTGCCGCAACCTTCTTTTGGCAGGTAGATAAGTGAGTTTCTTACATTCAGTTTCAAATTCAGAGTGTCTTTTTGCAGCCTTCAAAATGATCCAATTTTGTACCAAAGAGTCTGCACTGACGAATCCACTATTACTCTGAATAGCCAGAATCTTGATATTGGAGGAGATGGCTTCATGGATTCGCACTACGAGTTTCGTCACGTGACCTACCATACATGCCAAAAGAACCCATCCGGTTGGCAAATGTCTACTGAGAGTGTGAGATGTACCATTGCAAATTATGATAAAATAGCGAAAGTGTTCGATGATGAGTGAGTTGAAAAGTTTGAAATTTGTATGAATCTTGTTTTTTTTATTTCAGGCCGTTCCTCGATTACCAAATTTGGTTGAATGAAGCATCGAGTTATCAACTCCGCGATCCCGTTTGTGATTTTCCGCAATGGTTTCATTCGGAAGATAACAAATATGCTCAAAGGTTGTGGAATGGAAGGCAAGGAAGAGTGTTCTTTCGAGATGTCTACAAGATGAACTTTGAACAGCATTGGAGCCCATTTTGGAAGCAACAACTCAACACAACATATCATGATACTTTCAGACTCTTCAGGACACTGAATGATACTTATGATGTTTTGCTCACGCCTTAGATACATTAACGGATAAATGATTGTTTTCTTGGTCAGTTATTAAAAAAAAGTATACTATGAACTCAAGCTATTCGCCGTCTTTTGGATAGACTGAAAGTCTTGTTTTCCTCCCAAATAAATAACTTGCTGCGTTCTCTGTCGTGTTGACGGAGAAATCGACTTTCTTCCATGTGCTTTGTTTTTTGTGAAAACAAGAGGCAACCAACTGTTAGCCTAGGAAATATGTATCTAATTCTATTCAACTGAGGCGTCTGGTTGTCTCAAACTTTTTCCCTTTTCTTGTTTCAAGTTGTTTCGGAAAGGGAAGCAGCTTTGTCCAAGTCTGACCACTGTTTTGATTTACTGACTTTCTGATTAGTCTTTAGTAGATATCCGATCCGCTTCTAAGAACATGAAAAAAAACTGTTCCTAACCACTTTCAGCCAACTCTGGGTGGACCTATAGAACCGGGCTGTTAATTGTACGCGCGCGAGGCTGCGGTCCTGTTATCGTAACTTAGAAGATCCTTTCTTGATCATTGCAATGGGTGACTATTTCCAAACAACTTTTGATTAAGTGTCATTTATTAAAGTTCAAATTTGACAAGAGAGAATCAAACTACGAATGAAATAGAATAAGGGATATCAAACACAGAAGAGGCAAAGAAATCACACTCGAAAAAGATCAGAAACACAAAGAAATGCACAAGAGAACAGGAACTCAGATCCGTCAAATGGGGTTTCAAGGAACGGATATATAAACTTCATCGTACAACGAAGAAGTTCTGACTTCACAGTTCAAACAACCCGGTCTCCTACCTTTGTCATAGATTTCGGATCTATTTTTGAGAACACCCTGATGAGGGTAGTCAACAGACCACATTGTTATCTTTCTCTGTCCCCGCTGCCATTCTTCGATGTACGGCGCCGCTGAGAAGAACTCCGAGCAATGAAACGCCACGTAATCCAGTCTTTTGCTTTCCAGCAATGGTTTCAGAACAGAATTCGGGAGGGACTTGTGAATTGTTAATCCGGTGACCTGAAAATTGTAACAGAGCTTTGATTTGAATAATATTCGTTGTTTCACCTTTGGAAGAAGTGTAATCATGTTCTGACATGGCCAAGATTCTTGTGATAGTGCTACCTGCACTTTCATCTCAGATGCTCGATCTCCAAAGAGCTCAATAATTGGTTCCACAGAATAATTGAAGTATAAACCTTGAATTCAAAGCTTTTTGATTTTCTGACATCCCTCCTTGATCAATGTCTTCAAAATGTTATAAGCTGCTTTGTTCTCTCGAAGAATGTAGTTTTCTGGCCCATTCAACTCGAAAGTTAGACTTTCTGCTCCAACTATGTGTCTTCTAATCCAGTTGAATGACACATTCTCCTTTTCGTAGTCTCCTCTTGTCGTCAACCCAGAGATCTTTGCATTCCAATGAGTACTTTTGTCGCTGTTCACAACTTGGATGAGTTTCAGATGGGCATGGCCACTGTTCATGAACTCTGGAGGAGGAAACTTGTCCTCAACTGCTTCGAAGATTGTGTTGAATTTTTCATGAAGGGTGCACAACTGGTTTATAGTTTCCATAGACGCCTGAAACTCAAATTTAGGGGAGAAACATCTTGAATTCTCAAGTTACCTTAGAAATGACACTCGACAGAAAGGTATCTGGCAGTTCCATGATAGTCGTCTTTCGTAACTGCTTTTCAGCATTTTCAGGATGTTCTTCCTCCATGTTGAATGGTTCTGAAACTCGTGAGATTGTGAAAAAATAGAATTTTGAGCTTTTTTTAACGGTTTGAGTAGCGAAAAGTGGGAAAAACGGAAAATCAATGTTTTCCGAAAGCGAGAATGGTTGCCGGGCAACCTAACACGCCAGCAGGTGAAAATGACGACGAGAAATAGAGAGGAAAAAGCAAAAACGACAAGGGTAAACAAAAACAACGAACTAGAAAGTCTTTCTTGACAAAAATACCAAAGTTGATGCAAAACGGAAGAAAAATGCTGAGGAAAAACGCAGAAAGTGAGAGAAAAAGAGGGCTATGCAAATCGCCAGTGATTTGGTGCTCGATTTTATGTGTGTATGATGTTTTTTTCTGAACGAATAGAGAGATTATCGTTTAGGGAAAACGTTTTGGAGGCAGAGAAATACCTTTTTCTCGGTGAAATGCAAGAAAGAGGGCAGGAAAAATGCAGAAGACACTTGGAAAACACATGGAAAACACTGCAACATCAGAAAAATTTTTTGTTAGAAAATAAAACAAAAAAATGAAACATTTTGAGGAAACTTGTTTTGAATTAGATAAACAGCGTGAAATCCTTGTTAACTGGAAAAACTGTTACTAGTCAGAAGAACTTTAAGAAAAACAACTAAAAAAATTGAAAATGAAAAAATCATTCATGATACGTCACCAAAAACTGTGTAAAAAGTCATCCGTAAACATATTAGGTCAGAAAACAAACGCGAAAATTATATTCCGCTTGATTTGAAGCGTGTGTGGACTGATTTTGATGTAACAACTGGAAAACAGAAGCACAGAGCGGACGACAGCTGATAAAAATCCCGATATGACACAAAAAACCACACAGAAAACCACACAGGTTCCATGTGAGACTGAAAACAAAAAACACAACAACAAGGAGCAAAAAAATGCATTATGGTTTGCTTTTGCCATAATTTTATTGCAGTGACAAGATTTATAATGTAGTAATACTTAATCATCCAACACCTTGCTCCTTCTGGATTTGCGGTTATCAACTTTTAGAAAACATACTTTTTCAGCCGTGAATTCCTAGCACTATGACCCGTCAGTTATTCACTTCCCAAAATCATGTTCCCTGTCAGACTTTCATTAACATATGCTCCATTCGCTTATTTTCTAATAGTTCTCCTTTGCCCTAATGCAGCAACAACATACTAAGATTTCCCAGCCCTTTCCTCTCGCATTATTTTTTCTCAGTTCTTCTTCCACTTATCCCTGATGAAACTGCTGCGGACTTCTCCATATACATAATATAATCCTTCCCCTTTCTCCGCAACACCTCGAAGCCTCACAAAAAGTCTGTCGCCCTTCACATCACAAATTCTGTCGAGATTATCTAAATCCCTTTCCAATGTCCTGTGAAGGGGCAGAGCGCGCATGCCCGTGAGCCCGTGTCGTGCCCTCTCGTTTCGGTATGCACTCTCGTTGTTGATGAGCCGTACTTGCCACACTTTCTCATGTTACCTTGACAACATTTTTGTTTTTGGCAAATGGAGTAGCTTCATCAGTCGCATTCCGCACTTCTTTTGTCATGTTTTTTGTTGCTCTGCGTTAACCAAACCAACAATTATGCCGTTGTTTTCAGGCAATGGATTATGCCGATTCAGATTATGACGAAGAAGTTGACATAGAAATTCTCCATGAACTTTTTCTTAATGGAGATTTCGATGGAAGTATTGCTGCAGGGTTAAGAGCTCCGAATGTTGAAAACGAGGAGGCTATGGAAGAAGATCCAGTTGAGGAAGATCCAGTTGAGATTCAACAAGAACAACTTTATGAAAAAGTAGATGAAGAAGAACGCCTTCAGAACTTGGTCGTTATGGATGATATGGTGTCCAGCACAGTCGAAGTCCAAGAGCCAGTGCCAAGGGTGAAGAAGGAGAAAAAGGAGAAGAAAGTGGAAAAACCAGCAGTGGTTCAGGTGGGTAAATGTGAATCCTTGTCCGTTTGTTGCAGTTGTTGATATTCTTTCATCCTAAAAATTATCTATTTTCCATTTCCTTCTCTATATCCCATGCATGCGACTATTCAAAAATTCTCGTAATCTGTGACGCTGAACCGATGTGTGCCGCCTCGTGAAACAAAACTCAGCTGCCATTCGAGCAAGGCTTAACGTTTTCTGGCTCTCTGCCTCCATGCACGTGCGCACTGGCGGCTGTATAAACTCCGCACGTGCTTCATGAACACACTGACTATAAAATACTAGAGAGAGGCGGGGCGTAGTTTGGCAGACTAGAGGGCGCATGGCCGCGTGCTTGTGTCTTGGTGATACAAGGCGCTCATCGAGAGTTCGGTTCCTCTCATGCTGTTTTGGCTCTTTCCAAGGGATAGATATGTCACAAATAGAACAAAGCTTTTTTTCTTATGTACTGCATTTCCAGATTCCTCGCTTCAACAAAATCCCACAATTCGACATGTCGCTCCCTGAAAATCGCTTCATTGAGATCTCCAGATTCGAGATTGATTACAAACTATCGTGGGCAAAGCCGCAATGCACAACGTCTTGCACATTCATCAAACCTAATTCTGACGTCGACACAGTTATAGTTAATCCGACAGTCCCACAAATCGCCCAGCATATGGCTGTCGCTGGAGAACTTTCTTTCAAGATGAATAGAGTGCCGAGATTTTTCCGAGAGGAAACCATCGATTATCCGAAATTCAAGACTTTGGTTTCGGAGAACCCGAATTTGACTAATCTCAGTTTTACTCTTGATACTCATTCCGAAACCTATAATATCGTTTTTGGCTTGTTTACAATCAATAAAGGAAAAGATCAGAAACTCGACAAAATTCTCAATCCGAAGATGCCTCCCTCTGTGAGTTTGAAAACTTATTTTGCTCGGAAACTGTGTTTCTTTGTTTCAGATCATTAGACTAGAGATCAAAAAGTTCATACAAAAATCTCAACTAACCTTGGTTCTTTCCTACAAGCAACTGGCTTACATTACCGTTCACTCTTGCGAAAACAACATCGATTTTACTACGTTTATCGACCCTTACATCCGACAATGGGCTGCCAAGGAGAGAGAAATCAAAGAGTGGAAGTTTGAGTTTTTCCATAACGAACAACCGTGTCCTGACAGTATTAGCCACTTCGACTATAAAGATTGCTGGGCTTTGGTTGGAGCCTTTGAGGACAAAGGACCGAAGCGTTTGTTTAAACTAACGGAATATTTACCTGAAGATTTTGTATTCTTTTCTAGAGACTATCCCGGTTTGTATGAGGCTTTTATGGCTGAAAAAAGGGTTGCTGACGAAGCGGAGGCTCGCACAAGTTTGTAGTTGAATGTTTCCTTTTATTTGTTTTGTTGTTCAACTGATCAGCATTTCATGTCTAGTTTCCAATTATTTGTTTTGAAAAGTTATTCACCAAATTTCTTTGACATAGATGTTCTCGTTTCATTTTTCATCTCCGGTTCAGTAGTTTGTGATAGCTAGATTTCTCGTTTCCCGTTAATCCCCTTCCAATCGGTTTCATATATCACCTCAATTTTTTCTGATCTCTGATATTTGTGTTTTTTGTCAATCTCATTACTTCATTTCTGATTCATTTTTAGTTGTGACAATTTCGTTTTTAGTTACGATGATCTCACTTTTGTGTAGGTTTCATTATTTCTCAATGCGCACATCATGTCCATGTTTCTCCTCAATTCCAATTTTTCGTATCTTTAATAATCCGTATCTTCTCTTCCATTTTCAGATGTTTTCATTTGTATCTTTTCCATTTTCTGTTTGAATTTTGATGCATTCTTCTTGTTCTGTTTTAAGATTGGAAGCTTTTTCATAATTTTTGGCTACTCCATTTACCCCTCAAATGCGCACATCATTACAGTGTTACTCCTGAATTCGATTTTTTTGTTTCCATCAGTAATGTCATGCTCTCAAATTTTTTTTCTGGTTTCCTGCTTTTCCCAATTCCACGTCATTTTCTAATCGTATTGTGTGACTTTTCCTCCGTTTCTACCCGATCTACTTCTTCAATTCAGTTCAATGATCTCTTCAACTTTTTTGGTTTTCCCCCGTTATTTTTCTCTTACTTTTCCTTGCAATGTTCCGAATTTTTGCAAGGAAAAATAAGATTTTCCCCATTTCATGTTTAGTTTTGATAGCACTAATATCCTTTTTGTGTCCATTCTCATCTAAGTTCCCATATCTTGTCATTTCTTCTTCATTATCCAGTGAACCTCAGTTTTTTCGGTTTTTGCAATGATCCAGTACATTTCCTTGTCAATTTTTCCTTAATTTGCGATTTTTCCTGCGTAAACTCTCTAATTTACACATCGTGTCATCATGAATAAAATAATCGAGAACTCAGGATGATCGTTCATGACACACAAAAGAGCCAATCCCCCTTCTCTTATTCCACTCATTTTTCTTCGTCCACATGGTCGTTTTGCCCACAGCTGCCAAAACCCTCACCAGGGAACCTCAGGCGAGGTTCGGCTTTTGATATCTCTGAGTTTCCATTACTGTATATATGTATTTATGTATATGAACTAATTGACAATATTCAATGTTTCTCGGGTCAGCAGAACAGTTGAACAGGTATGCAATATAAGATGAAAACCTCGAGTTAATTAGAAATTTCAGTTGTGTATATAATGCGGGTTTTATCCTTGTTTTTCAATTCTGCAACTTCTGTAACCTGCGGCATCAATTCCAAATCGGAGAAAAACGTGGTGTGTATACCGGTAAGAAAACTGAATTTATTTATCAATTTTTTCAACATTTGTCTCACATCAGAAAATCCTCAAAACCAAAGCAGCAATTGCTAGATACTCGACTAATCCTTCTGTGGAAAACGAAATAACACTCATCAACAGTGGTAAACAATTGAAGGCATATTCGAAAGATAAAAATTTTCTAGGAATTGGAGATTATCGCTTCATAAACAAGGAAACTTTGCAAGAATGCAAACGATTCATAGGCGAAGGAGCAGTAGAGAAGTGTTTTGAAAAGGTATTGCATCATAGAAACCAACATGGAAAATCAGATTTTCAGATGCAAAACCCTCCACGTTGCTACTGTCACATGCACGAAAGCCTTAGCCAACCTCATTTGAAAAGTTTCGATTGATGATATTTATCCGAAGATCGACGAGAAATGGAAAAATGATTGCCTGGGACAGTAACTTTCAATGTGATCATTCTGCTTTGTATTGAATAAAACTATATTAAGGTCCAATCTCTGTTTCGAAAGCCCCTTTTACACAATTTTTAAAAATGTTTTGAACCTTGGAAGGAAATCGCCCTATTCCATAAACATGGATGGTATGGGCATCGACAAAAAAAGAAAAAAGAAGCCATCTAGGGCGAGTTCATTGTCACAAAGTTTGTCACAAAGACTGTCACGCCTGTTTGACACCTAATAACTTTGTTCGTATTAGGCCTTGTGGCTTTTCCTTTCACAGTTATTTAGGAAATCATCGGGGCACCAGGTTTCTTTTTACCCGAGCTCAAAAGGTGACGTGGTGACCGAGTTATTCCAAAAACCGTAAAAGACACCTTTTTTCCCAGTACATTTCCATTTAATCCGCGTGAGAATTTCCGCGTCAATTCTTTTTAGCAAGCCATTTTTGACAGTTATTTTCAAAAACAAA
>LR538316.1:326542-362786 GCA_900883565.2 Caenorhabditis panamensis
TATATCTGGGGTCAATTGATTCCCAGTCAACCCTCTTCGCCGCGAGGCTAGGAGGGCGCACGTCTGGGCCTGTACAAGAGGTCCCTATATATTAGTGCCTCTGGGAACTCGTCAATGTGTTGCAAAAAGGGAGTGCTAATGGCATGCGGACAAAAGGGAACCGCCGCCGAAATTAAGGCCTGTGAGGTGTCGGCTGCACGATCAAACAAGGGTATTTCGAGTGGAAAGCGGAAAAATTTGATGGAATTTGATTTTTATGCTCATTCCTGAACATTCTCTTGTGACTATCATGCAAAAAGAGGGCATTTTCCATCCATTTTCGTTCATTTTTGTTCATTTTTCGCAATTTGACCCCGCGGCCGTGGCCGGCTGGCCTATCTTGGGTTTTTAAAATGTCAAGTTCCCTAACAAGAAATGAACAAATCCCGGAATCGGAAAATTCTTAACAAATCATGGAACAAAAATAAAAATAAAGTAAAAACTTTTAAACTTTTCTAGCTTCCATTTTTGCGTTCTGACCTGGATAACCACAGATAATCTAGACCTAGACAGCCATTGACCAATCATAACCTTCCTCCCTCATAGTGTCACCTTCCCTGAGTGCCCTTATTACGCAGCAAGTGGAGCCCACCACACAATTGACCGTTACATCCCAGAAACATGAGCTGCTGTGACAATGCCCAATCTGGTGCCTGCTGCGTCTCTCGCTTTTTTTTGCACACACACAATGGACCAGTTCATTTTTTTGCGTAGACCTTTGCGGTCATTTTGTATTTTTCCCGATTTGCAAGGCGCCTTTTGAACGTTTTTGTTGTTTCATTGATTCTCCTCATTTTTCATCACAAACCCTATTGTTTTTTGATTTATTTTGTTGGGGGACAGTTAAAAAAAAGTGAGAAATGTGGGTGTTCACAATGAATTTCTTTTCTACTTCATTCTTCTCATCTTATTGAATGTAATGTACGTTTTTTCAGACAAAATGAAACATCAGCAACAAAAAAATGATACCCAACGAGGAGAAGTTCCTCCCAAGAAAGCTGAAGTTCCAAAAACTTCCATTCGAGGTCTGACGAGCGGTTTTCTTCTAGACACCATGACCAAGGTTAGTAATTTTGAAAAAATCTGAATTGCTAAAATACCAATTTGTCGCAACATTGCAAAATTTTCAAATTTTTGTTAAAAATGAGCGGAAAAACGGCAATAGAACTCACTGAAAGAAAACATACAATTTACCTATTCCAAACTTCAATCATTGCAGATGACGCCTGAAGCGTTGAAAGACGTGCGCGCTGCTTCAAGAGATTTTAATCAAGTTTTTCTCAATCACCAAGACCAATTCCCAGCCCCAGCGTACATGGAGGAAGTGGAATGGTTCTACTTGGATCAAAAAGATACACCCACCCGAGAGGGGATCTGGACATTGTCAGGAAAGATTCAGACTAAAAAGGGCAAAGACATCATAGTGCCTAATCCCTCAGCGGTCTGGATCAAAAACCACATCAAATCTGCAAAGAATGTGTCGTTCCACATTCATGGTCCTCTTCCAATTTTTTTCGGAGGTAGAACTGATTTGTCAAGAATGCAAAAACAAGTAGAAGAAATAGAGAAGGCGTTGGAAAATGATAAGGAAAAGCTGGAATTGGAAGAAGAATGGGAGAGAGTGAAAGAGAGGAGCAAAAGAGATGACGAGGGTGAATTCAAAAAGATGAAGACTTATGTTGCGAATGAGTGCAAGAAGATTGAAGGTGTATTTTTCACATGCTTTAGAGTACACTTTCCAATGGAAGATGTCATATCAATTTTCGAAACCTCGGATTCGCCCCGTGATCTCTGGTTTGAATCAGACAAAGCGACATTGGAATCTATAAATCTTTCCGCCATCCTGCCGAAAGTGAGTAAAATTGATTCATACTCGAAAAAATATTAGAGTTTTCCAGGTTAACAAAGTCGTATGTCCCGAAACTCAAACAGGCGATATGGTCAAAAACATCCTGAACTACAAAAACTTGATCATGGTTAATCTTGCGTGCAGCGAGTTTCTGGACATACAACCTTTTGTGGAACAATGGAAAAGCGGCTCGCGGAATATCAAGCATTGGATTTTATACGTGCCATACAATGGTCCGAAGCAGGAGACTACCGAAACTAGAAATGATGGAGAGCGGTTGATTATTGATTTGACTTCTACTGGAAGTCGATGGCAATTCTACATCAGAGAGCGGTCGTGGTAGTGTATATGTATAAGCAGCCTCCTCCAGTATATTTCCCTGTCATTTTTTCTCAACTTGCGATGCTCCATTTTTTTCGCCCTATTCCATAAACATGGATGGTATGGGCATCGACAAAAAAAGAAAAAAGAAGCCATCTAGGGCGAGTTCATTGTCACAAAGTTTGTCACAAAGACTGTCACGCCTGTTTGACACCTAATAACTTTGTTCGTATCAGGCCTTGTGGCTTTTCCTTTCACAGTTATTTAGGAAATCATCGGGGCACCAGGTTTCTTTTTACCCGGGCTCAAAAGGTGGCGTGGTGACCGAGTTATTCCAAAAACCGTAAAAGACACCTTTTTTCCCAGTACATTTCCATTTATTCCGCGTGAGAATTTCCGCGTCAATTCTTTTTAGCAAGCCATTTTTGACAGTTATTTTCAAAAACAAAGGGACCCGCAGGGTCCCTGGGAGCGTTAGCTCCCTAAGCCAGGCCGCGCAGCGGCCTGAAACTCTTACTGGCCCGGGCGAGAATGAATGAATTGTTTTTCATCCTAACTCACCCCTGGAAGTCAAGAGATACACAGACAGGACAAATTTCAATGGACCGTGGTGGTTGGTGGTGGTTGGTGGTGGTTGGTGGTGGTTGGTGGTGGTTGGTGGTGGTTGGTGGTGGTTGGCCAAAACAAAACCCCCTGGTTCACACTCACTGAAGCCGGGGGCTCTTGCCCCCTCTTCTTACTCCTCCCTCCTCTCTCCTCGTCGTCGTCGTCGATCCTCCGCTGGTCCTCCTCGTCGAGTCTCCTCGTCGATTCCTTCCAACTGATCCATCGCCGCTTTGACACGAGACAGTAGGGTTTTGGGACTCCTCCCGTATCAAATTCCTGTGCCACCCCCAGGAATCGAACCTGGGGTATATCTGGGGTCAATTGATTCCCAGTCAACCCTCTTCGCCGCGAGGCTAGGAGGGCGCACGTCTGGACCTGTACAAGAGGTCCCTATATATTAGTGCCTCTGGGAACTCGTCAATGTGTTGCAAAAAGGGAGTGCTAATGGCATGCGGACAAAAGGGAACCGCCGCCGAAATTAGGGCCTGTGAGGTGTCGGCTGCACGATCAAACAAGGGTATTTCGAGTGGAAAGCGGAAAAATTTGATGGAATTTGATTTTTATGCTCATTCCTGAACATTCTCTTGTGACTATCATGCAAAAAGAGGGCATTTTCCATCCATTTTCGTTCATTTTTGTTCATTTTTCGCAATTTGACCCCGCGGCCGTGGCCGGCTGGCCTAGTCATTCTCATTTTTCATCGCGTTATCCCTCAAGTTCACACATTGTATCATCATTCTTTTTCTTTATTATCTTGGATGTGAAAGAAATAAACAAGTTGAGACAGAACTACTCTTTTTTATGGTTTTTCAGTGGAAGTGGTCCAAATGGGTTAATGTAGCAGACAAGGATAGACAAGGACACCAATTGACCAATCATAACCTTCCTAGATTATAGTGTCACCGTACTTACCTGTCCTCATTACGCACAGAATTAGACAGATTGCCCACCACACAATTGCCATTCACACTCCAGAAACGTGAGCAGCTGGGGCAATGCCTTGTCTGCTGCATGCTGCGTCTCGCTCTTTCTTGCACACACAATTGACCACTTCATGTTTTTTCGCCTAGACCTTCGCGGTCATTTTCTATTTTTCTCGATTTGCATAGCAAATTGTAGAGTTTTTTGTTGTTTTATTGACTCTCCGTAGTTTTCCCCACAAACCCTCTGCTTTTTATACATTTATTTTGTTGTGGGGAACCGTCGAAAAAGGGAGACACGTGGGTGTTTGCGAAAACCTTTGGTTTTCGCTGTCTGCGTATCACTCACTCAGTTTCCATGCTTTTGTGCTGGCATTTTGGGATGGCCTGTTCATTTTTATAAGGTTGAAACGCTTTCTTGAAAAATTCTGTTTACCGTCTCTATCCACTTTATTCTTCCCAACTTATTAAGTTTTTTATTGAATGTATGATTCGTTTTTTCAGACAATGAAACGTCAGCAACAACAAAATGATTCCCAACACGGAGGAACTCCTTCCAAGAAAGCTGAAAAGCCAAAAACCGCCATTCGTGATCTGGCGAGCGGTTTTATTCTAGACACCATGTCCAAGGTGAGCATAAAAATCTGACTGTTCAAACAGATGCTAATTTTTTGAAAAGTTGCAAAATGGACAGCTAATTGAATATTTTTTGAATTAAGCGTAAAAATTTAGCTAAAAACTGTCATGGGCCTTCAAAAAACACAAAATGTACTGGTTACGGAATTTCAAACATTGCAGATGTCGTCAGAAGCCGTGAACGACGTGCGCGCTGCTTCAAGAGATTTTGATCAAGTTTTCCTCAATCACCAAGACCAATTCCCGGCCCCAACCTACACGGAGGAAGATCACTATTTAGAGTTGAAACAAGAGAGAGCCAATAGTGACGAGATGTGGACATGGAAAGGGACAATCACACGTAAAACTGGCGACCCCATCATTGTGCACAATGTCTCACTGGCGTGGATCAAAAACCATCTGAAAGGAACGAATCACTTGATGATTGGAGTTCATGGCCCGCTTCCAAATTTTTTTGGTGGGAAAACCGACTTGTCGCAAGAAGAAGCAAAAGCAGTTGAAGCAGAAATGGCGGAGAAAGATGACGAAAAGAAGATGAAAGTGAAAAAGGATTGGGAGAGGTTGAAAGCGATCAGTACAAGAAGAGACGAGGGAGCGTTCGAAAAGATGAAAACGTTTCTGGCGGAAGAGTGCAACAAACTGGAAAGTGTATCGTTTTTGAACTGGGAAATACGCGATCCGATAGAAAATGTGATTTCTATGTTTGGAACTCGTTCGTTCCGCGTTGTAATTGATGACCACTTTTTGGAATATCAGAATTTGTCTGTGGTGATTCCCAAAGTAAGTATGATACATAGATTTTTTCTCAGAGAAACCAAAAATTTTCAGCTTGTTGGAGTGAGTTCTACGGAAACGCTTGACAGAGAATCTATCAGGAATATCTTGAACTACACAAACCTGCTCGATGCCAGTTTCTTCAGCAGTGAGTTTGTGGAAACTCAAGTTTACATGGACCAGTGGAAAAATGGTTTGCGGGAAATTTATGGTTATTTTCTAAAAATGCCATATGATGGCCCGGATCAGACGATTTTTGAAAATAGAGATGACGGAAATCAGTTGAAGATTGAATCGATTGTTCTTAGAAATGGGATGCATCAATTTCACATTAGGGAGGTCTGAGCGATGTTTAGAAGTAGTTCCTTCACAAATTCCCAGATCTCGTCAGTTGTTTCTTATCCAAAGTGATTCCGTCTTTTTTTTTTTGTTTTTTAAGAATTAATCTAATTTGTTCTAAATTAGCCATATGGAGAATTTTCAAAACCAAACAGTTATTATTATATCTCGAGAGTCTCTCTTATTTCTTTGACCGCAATTTCCTTTTTTAACCAAATACCTAGTTTTTCTATCCGTTCCTTCAAAACAATTGACATTTCATTCTTTTTTTCCTCATCACGTTCTGATTTTCCAAAAATGTTTTTAATAAAGTTCATTAAAGATTCATTTTTTTTGTATATTTGTCGAAGAGAGTTTGCACAACTCAATTGTATACCTTTGATATGTATTTTTTTGCTTTGATTTGTATTTTCACGTTTTTCAGAATGAAGCGTCAGCAACAACCAAATGATTTGCAACACGGAGAAGCTCCTCCCAAGAAAGCTGAAGTGCCAAAAACCCCAATTCAAGATCTGACGAGCGTTTTTCTTCTAGACACCATGTCCAAGGTCAGTAAAAAAATCTGACTGTTCCAACAGATGCTAATTTCACAAAAAATTACAAATAAGGCGGCTAATTGGATAGTTTTCAAGTTTTTCGCAAAAATGCAGTCAAAAAACTGCCATGGACCTTCAAGAAACACAAAATGTACTGATTACAATAATTCAAACATTGCAGATGTCGTCAGAAGCAGTGAACGACGTGCGCACTGCATCAATTAAGTTTGATCAAGTTTTTCTCGATCACCAAGACCAATTCCCAGCCCCAACCTACACGGAGGAAGATCACTATTTGGATTTGACACAAGAGAAATCAAACGAGATTTGGACATGGAAAGGGACAATTACACGTAAAACTGGCGACCCCATCATTGTGCACAATGTCTCACTGGCGTGGATCAAGAACCATCTCAAAGGAACTGATCATGTGATGATCCGTGTATATGGCCCGCTTCCAAATTTTTTTGGTGGGAAAACCGATTTGTCGCAAAAAGAAGCAAAAGCAGTAGAAGCAGAGAAGGCGGAGAAAGATGACGAAAAGAAGATGAAACTGAAAAAGGATTGGGAGAGGTTGAAAGCGATCACTACAAGAAAAGACGAGGGAGAGTTCGAGAAGATGAAGACGTTTCTGGCCGAAGAGTGCGAAAAACTCAAGTATGTATCGTTTTTGAGCTGGGCAATACGCGATCCGATAGAAAATGTGATAGCTATGTTTGAAACTCGTTGGTTCCGCGTTGTAATTGACGACCACTTTTTGGAATCTCAGAATCTCCCTGTGGTGTTTCCTAAAGTAAGTATGATATTTTGTTTCTCATAGAACCCAAAAATGTTCAGCTTGTCGGTGTGGATTCCGCGGAAATATTTGACAGAGAATCAATCAGGAATATCTTGGACTACACAAACTTGCTCGATTGCAGTTTCTCTTGCAATGATTTTGTGGAATTTCAAGTTTACATCGACCAGTGGAAAAGTGGTTTGCGGACAATTTATGGTTTGTTTCTAACTATGCCATATGATGGCCCGGAGCAGACGATTTTTGAAGTAAGAGATGACGGGAAGCAGTTGAAGATTGATTCGAATGTTCTTGAAAATGGGTTGCATCAAGTTTACATTAGGGAGGACTGAGCGATGTTTAAAAGTAGTTCCTCCTCAAATTCCCATATCTCTTCAGTTGTTTCTTATCTAAAAATGATTTTTTTTTATGTTAAGAGGCAATCCCCTCCCCGTATGTTATATTTTGCAATTTAACCATATGGGGATATATCGAAATCAAACAGTAATTATCGTATCTCGGAAAACTTATATTTTTCTGACCGAGGTTTCCTTTTTCAACCAAATACCTGATTTTCCTGTCCGTTCCTTTAAAACTTTCGATATTTCGCTCGTTTTTCTTTTCGAATGTTTTCCATTTTGTAACACTGTTATGAATTCAACGAATAAAACAGTTTCATTTCCTATTTCTTGTTGATGTTCTATTTATTGCAACAGAGTTTTTTCAACTCAATTCTATATCTTTGAGATGTATTTTCTTGCTTTGATATGTATTTTCACGTTTTTCAGGCTGAATGAAGCGTCAGCAACAACCAAATGATTTGCGACACGGAGAAGCTCCTTCTAAAAAAACAGAGCAATTGGCAAAAACAGCCATCTGCAAGTTGCCGACCGGTTTCCTTCTAGACATCATGACCAAGGTCAGTTAACAATTCTGAATGTTCAAACAGATACTGATTTCTTGAAAAGTTGCAATGAAGAATTGAGTAAGAATTGAGCTCAAAACTTTCCATGGGCCTTTAGGAAACACAAAATTTACTGGTTCCGAATTTCAATCATTGCAGCTTCCGTCAGAAGCCGTGAACGACGTGCGCACTGCATCAATGGAGTTTGATCGAGTTTTTCTTGATCACCAAGAACTATTCCAACCGCCTGCTGACATGGAAGGGGAGGAATTATTGGACTTGTGTCAAGACGTGATTCCCAATGCTGATGGTACCTACCCATGGACATTAAGTGTGATAAACAACATCAAACTGGGTGACGTCTCTGCGGCTTGTATCAAAAACTATCTCCGTGTCGCGAAGAATTTGTCAATTACTATTCATGGCCCTCTTCCCAATTATTTTGGGGGTAAAACAAGACCGTCGAAAGAAGAAAAAGAGGCAGAAGAAGCAATGAAGGCAGAAGAAAATGAAGAAATAAAGGGAAAGTTGAAAGCAGACTTGGAAACAACAGACAAAGGCGCTGGAGGGATAACGGACTTGTCGGAAGAAGAAGCAAAAGCAGTAGAAGCAGAAAAGGCGGAGGAAGATGGAAAAAGGAAAAAGAAACTGAAAGAAGACTGGGAGAGGATGAAAGCAATTAGAGAAAGAGAAGACAAAAGTGCTTTCGAGAAGATGAAAACTTTCGTATCAAAAGAGTGCAAGAAGCTCGAATGTGTTTTCATTACAAGCTGCAAAAAACACAATCCAATCGAACATCTAGTATCTATTTTTGAACGCTCGGATTTGCCCCGTGAAATCAATTGTACATTTTGTCAAGATACATTGGAATCTCAGAAGTTTCCTATTGTCCTTCCCAAAGTGAGTTCATTTGATTTTTTCTCGAAAACATCATAAATTTTTCAGCTTTTCGGTGTAACATTTTTTGAAACTCTACCCAGCGAATTGATCAAGCAGATTCTGGACTACAAAAACCTGGGCGATGTTCATCTCAAATGCAGCGAGTTTGTGGACACTCAGCTTTACGTAGACGAGTGGAAGCGCGGTTTGCGGAAGATAAACCATTGGACTTTGAAAATGCATTATGATGGTCCGGAGCAGTTGACCTTTGTAAATAGGATTGATGGGATGCGTTTGAAAATTGAATCGTCTGTTCTTGGAAGTGGAAGAATTCAACTTTACATCAAGGAATTTCGTCGTTAAAGTTCCATATCTTGCCAGTTGTTTCTTATCCAAAGTAATTCCGTCTTTTTTTTGTTTAGTAGAACTAATCCAATTTGTTGAATTTTGCAAAATTTTCTTTTCGATTTTTTTCATTTTTTAATACTATCTTGAATGAAATGATTTTGTTTCTAATTTTTGTTAATGTTCTATTTGTTGCTAAACAGAGTTTTTCTAACTCAATTATATACCTTTGATATGGATTTTTTTGCTTTGATTTGTATTTTTACGGTTTCCAGACCAAATGAAGCGTCAGCAACAACCAAATGATTTGCATCACGGAGAAGCTCCTCCTAAGAAAGCAGAGCAATCGGAAAAAACAGCCATCTGCAAGTTGCCGACCGGTTTCCTTCTAGACATCATGACCAAGGTGAGTAACCAATTCTGAATGTTCAAATTGATACTGATTCCTTGAAAAGTTGTAATGAAAACCGCTGAGGGACTCGTTCTCAAATCTTTTGTGAAAATTGAGCTTAAAAACTTTTATGGGTCTTCAGGAAACACAAAATGTACTGGTTCCAAATTTCAATCATTGCAGATGCCGTCAGAAGCCGTGAACGACGTGCGCACTGCATCAATGGAGTTTGATCGAGTTTTCCTTGATCACCAAGAACTATTCCAACCCCCTGCTGACATGGAAAGAAATGCATTGTTGAACTTGTCTCAAGAAATGACTCCCAATGCTGATGGTACCCACCCATGGACATTAAGTGTGAGAAACAACTTCGAACTGGGTGACGTCTCTGCGACTTGCATCAAAAACTATCTCCGGGTCGCGAAGAATTTGTCAATTACGATTCATGGCCCTCTTCCAAATTATTTTGGGGGTAAAACAAGACCGTCGAAAGAAGAAGAAGAGGCAGAAAAAGCAATGAAGGCGGAAGAAAATGAAGAAATAAAAGAAAAGCTGAAAGCAGACTTGGAAACAACAAACAAAGGTGCTGGAGGGATAACGGACTTGACGAAAGAAGAAGCAGAAGCAGTCAAAGCAGAAGAAGCGGAGGGAGATGAAAAAAGGAAAAAGAAGCTGAAAGAAGACTGGGAGAGAATGAAAGCGATTAGGGAACGAACAGACAAAAGCGCCGCCGAAAAAATGAAAACTTTTATTGCGAAAGAGTGCAAGAACCTCAAACAAGTACGTTTTTCATGCCATGATTTACACGATCCATTGGAGGATGTCATAACTATTTTCGAATGCTTGGATTCGCCCCGTAAGATCTCTGTCACATTCTACGGAGAGACAATGGAAGCGCAAAACCTCACCGCCATTCTTCCAAAAGTGAGTCATATAGCTTTTTCCTCAGAAAAGTTACAAATTTCCAGCTTGTCGAAATTTACTGTGAAGAGACTGTGTCCAGCGAATCAGCAAGGACAATTCTGAGCCACTCAAACTTGACGAAGGTCAATCTTGTATGCAGCGAATTTGTGGAGACACAATCCTACATTGATGAGTGGAAAAGCGGTTCACGGAACATTGACTGTTGGTTTTTGCGCGTTCCAAACGTTGGTTCGGAGAAGAAGACTAGCGAAGTCCGAAACGATGGGAAGAAGTTGTGCATTGATTGGACTGTTCTTCAAAATAATATGCGATTTTTCATCAGAGAGCGATGTTTCTAAACTTGTTCTCTAAATATTTTCTGAAATAAATTTGATTAAAGATAACGCTTACATCTGTTCGTTCATTTTTTACATATTTGCTTGAGAGAGTTCGCACAACTCAATTCTATATCTTTGCTATCATCCTTGTTGTTTGATGTCAATTCCTATTATTGAAGATATCTGCCTGGTTTCTTCATATTTCTCCTTTTCTCTTTTACATTTGGACGTACATACTAGTTTTCTTTCTGATAAACGCAGGCAGGGAGAGAAAATATGTGTGTGTGTGTGGAATTGACTCGTTGGCAATGCTTATTTCTCACTACCTGCGTCTTCTTCTCCGTTTTATTCTTCTTCATAAGAATCATGCAATTTCTTCAATTTTTGTTTTTGTTTGAACCGTACGTATTATGTACTTTCTTGCTGTTTCGTGTTTCTGTGTTTATCTATTTCTCTGAACAACTAAATTTCAGGCTAAAATGAAACGTCGACACCGACTAAGAGCACCTTCGCACACAGGAACACTTGGCGAACAAAATGGAAAACAAGTGGCGAAGAAACCCATCATTGATTCGACGGACGAGTTTCTCCTGGACACCATGCGACAGGTTAGTTGTTAGTGCATTCAATATTTCTAAAATCTAAGAAGAACAAGGGAAATCACGACAGAAATTTTTAAAAAAAATTGTTGACTCCCTGTTCCGGTTTTAAAAAACTTTTCCAAATGAATAATTTAAGAGAAAATTCCTCTGTGTCCAACAGCAGAAAAACTCATTCAAACAATCAAAATATTACAGATGGATCCAAACGCTGTCGCTCAGTTGTGCACTGTCGATAAAAAATTTGATGAGATTTTCCTAGACCACGAGGAGCTTTTCCAACCACCAGCTGTAATGGACACCGGAGAAGCATGGCTATTTTTGGATCAGGAGGAAAAACCTAATGAAGATGGGGAACATGAATGGACTGCAAGAATTTCCCCAAAACTCTCAGATCCCATCGGGAACAGTCTTGGTGTTGTTTCACCGTCTTGGATAAGGAACTATCTTCGCATATCGAAATATTTGACGATCAAATTCAATGGACCATTTCCAAACTTTTTGGGAGGAAAAAGAAAGCCTTCGAAGAGAGAAAAAAAACTGGAGGAGACGCTGAGAAAAATAAAAGGAAAATCTAAGAAAAATAAAAAGAAGAAGGAGAAAATTAGAGAAGAGTGTAAAATGTTGAAGTCGATAAGAGAAAGAGAAGACACTGGCGCGTTCGAGAAAATGAAGAAATTTGTTGCTGAACAATGCAAGACGCTCAAAAACATCGAAGTGGACTTTTTATGTGAACAGTATTCAATCCATCCCATTCTGGACGTGTTCAGTTCACCAATCCTCTCCATAGAAATGGTTTTCAAATATTCTTGCGGATGGGAAAATCAAAACCCATCTATTGTACTTCCAAGAGTAAGTTAGACTAGTTTATTTTCGAAAAGTATCAAATTTACAGCTTTCATCTGTATTTTTTCATAAATCAATATCTATCGAAGCTTGCAATTACATATTGGAGCAACAACATCTTAAAACAATCAGTTTCAAATGCGATGAATTTTTGAGTACTGATATTTATAAAGAGCAGTGGAAAGCAGGTGAGAGGAGCATCTTCAGTTGGTTCTTGCGAATGCCTTATGATGGCGAAATGGGATTAACACACATTCGTAGCAATGATGGAAAGAAACAATTGGATATTGAATGGGAAGATCTTGGTAACAACACAAAACAGTTGTACATGTATGAAAAACGAGTTTCTGCTTAATTTGTCTTTATTGATTTTGAAAAAATATCACAACAATCTCAATATCTTTCTCTTGTTCCTCTTTCTCTTAGATATGCATACAGGCTTTTGAATCTTTTCTGCATATTATTTTGACCCCTTCAAAGTTGATTCGATCCGATAGTTTTCATAATGTGATTACAAACATATTCTTCCTTCAATCATCACTCTATATTTTATTGTGATGTTTTTTCTTCACTATTATTTTTCTTCCCGATTGTCACAGAACTCTTCTTGGTACATTTTCTCCTTTTATGCATTCTGTATTGGAATCCCTGTTCTCAAATATCTTTCTAGTTTTTGTTTTGAAACAATTGAATAAATATCCCTTAATAAAAAAAATACTTTCATATTCTCAAAAACTTTTTTCTCTGTCTGTAAAATAGAGTTACCAGAACTCAGATATTACCTACCTTTGCTAATTCGTGTTCTGTAGTGTTTCTGTAGACGCGTATTGACAAATTATAACCTTCCAAAGACATAATTGTTTCGAGGCCAGTGTCCTTTCTCCGCACATATTTGCGGGGTGCACCAGAAACACGAGCAGCAGTGGTCCTGTCTGCCTCATTCTGCGTCTCTCGCTGTTTTCTGCACACATTTATAATTTTACCAAGACTTTTGCGGTTATTCTCTGGTTTTCTTCTGATTTACACATAGAATTCTGGAAGTTCTTGTTGTTTTATTGGTTCTCCCTTTTTCCTTTCACAAACCCCCTGTTTTTGATTAATTATCGTGAGGAATCCCGTAGAAAAGTGTTTTTTGTTTTGTTTTCGGAAACCGCCCGTGTAATGCACTTTCGTGTTTTGATTTTTTCATTTTGTCTAAACGACTCAATTTCAGGCCATAATGAAACGCCGAAACCAGCCAAACGCTCTCTCACACACAGAAACCCGCAGCGAAGAAGGCGGGAAACGAGTGGCAAAAAAATCCATCATCGACTCGACGGACGAGTTCCTTCTGGATACCATGCAACAGGTTAGTAGTTAGTGCATCTTAGAACTCTTCAATTTAAAAAAAGAAAAAAGGGAAATTGCCACGAATTTTAACTTTAAAAAATCGTTAATGTTTCTGACACTGTAGACCCACTGTTTCTGTTATTGGAGAACTTTTCTCAGAGGAATTTTCAAGAGAAGATGCTTATCTGCCCCTCTGCAACAAAAACTAGCTCATAATTCTAAAATATTCCAGATGAACCCGGAAGCTGTTCGTCAATTGTGCAAAATCGACAAGAAATTCGATGAAATTTTTTTTGCCCACGAGGAATTGTTCCATCCACCAGTTCTCCTGGAAACACCTCATGCGCGGCTGTACTTGGATCAAGAAAGCACTCCTAATGGAGAGGGACAACACGAGTTTACCGCTAGGTATTCTCGCGGACTCGAGGATCCGATCCTGAACATCATCGGTTCTGCTTCGCCGTCCTGGATCCGGAACAACCTCAGAAGTACAAGATATTTGACCATCACGGTGCGAGGACCGCTCCCAAACTTTCTCGGAGGAAAACGAAATCCATCAGAAGAAGAATTAAAGTTGGAGAGAGAAGAAGAAAGAATGAAAAAAGATGAAGAAAAGGAAGAAATGAAGTTGGAGAAAAAAGAAGAAAAAGCAAAAAAAGATGAAGAAAAGGAAGCTATTAGGAAGAAACGGGAAATGCTTCGAGCTATGAGACAACGAGACGACGAGGGCACGTTTCGGAAGATGAAAAAATTCGTTGCTGAACTATGCAAAAAGCTCGAAACAGTTCACTTGCATTTTGATGGTAGACAGCATCAAGTCGATAGTATTCTGGACTTGTTCAATGCACCAAGCCTCTCCAGAAGTATGAATTTTCGCTATTCTAGCACATGGGAAAATCAGGATGCATCTCAAGTACTTCCAAAAGTAAGGTTGACTGGTTTATTCTCAGAAAATTTTGAATTTCCAGATTTCATCTTTATTAATTAATGAACCAATATCTAGAGATGCTTGCAAATACATACTGGATCACCGGAACATTACGGACTGCGGACTCCATTGCAATGAATTTTTGAGTGCTGATATTTATATAGACCAATGGAAAGCAGGCGAGAGAAGTATTCAGTGCAGTTGGTATCTGACGATGCCCTATGATGGCGAAGAGGAGACCACATACATTACAAGAAACGATGGAAAGAAACGATTGAAAGTTGAATGGAAAAGACTAAGAAACAACAGAATGTGGTTGTACATGACCGAGTGTTCAGTTCCTCTTTATGCTTGAAAATGTTTTTTATGATTTGAAAAAGAAGTTATCACAATGACCTTTATATTTTTTTTTCTTCATTGTTTTCTATCATTTTCCATGTCTGTGAATTGTTCTGCATATTGTTTCCATCCTTTGAAAGATTATTGTCCGATTAGAAACATATTCTAGTCTCACAATTTCTTTACTAGCTACCATTGTTCTACTGTTCCTTTTTTGTATTATGTCATTTTCATAACAACATCATAAAACACCCGTTTTCTGCAAAGTCTACTTTTTAAGCTACTTTTCAATTTGCTTATTTTTGAATAAAACTTTGGAAAAAAACATAAAAACTTTAGAAATTTTCTATCCTCCCTGTTTTTCCAAGAAACAGCAGAATTGGTTCAGTCGAACCATTTGCAGTCTCTTCCCAATTACACTCCAATACTGGGTGGCAGGTAAACAAATCGCTAATTATCTAATTTCGCCGAAACGGTTTGTAGATGGCATAGCGTAGACACCCATTATCAATCAAGAATGACCGGTGAAATGATGGTTTGGAGAAAATGTTCTTATTTTCACGAACTATTTTTTTCGGTTTAGAGATAATGTTTTTGGTTCGGAGATAACGTTGTCACCAAAGATAGCGAATTCGCCGTTTTTTTTCTGCAAATTCAGTTTTCAATCTATCGATTTTGCTTTTTACTTGTTTTTTGCATACTTTTCGGAGAATTTTCAGAATTTCTAGTCAAAATGAAGCGCGTTGATCAATCTTGGAATGGGGAGAGGATTGTTCCTGTGAAACGGAACTGTGTTGATAGAGGAAATCAAACGGAAATGGAAGACAACGATCAAGTGAGTAATTGATTACTTTATATTTCGTTGACTATGTATTTCAGCGGCCAAACTTGACACAAGGAGAGCAGGAAAATGGAAGAAACCTAGCTGCAGAAGACAATCTCCCTTTGAACCGACTGATCGAAGAGGAAAACGAAGACGATACGCCATCCGAAACTCCTGAAGAAGGGCGAGTTTCGAATGACTCAACATTTACCACTAGCCACCGTGAAAAATGTTGTGAAACAATACAGCGCCTTATTTACAGAATTGATCAGAACAATTTGATTCATAATTCAACCACTACATCGCTTAGAAACGCAATTGAAAAACAAAATAAGGTGATAAGAGATTTGGTCCATAAAAATCAGCTTCAAAATAACATAATCAAAAGCCTAACTCCAATTACAAACATGCTACACGTTCCCGCTGACTATCATGTTAACCTTCCTGACTTCACCAAAGACTTTGTTCCTATTGTTAATTTTCATGATTTGCCCCAGAACGATCAAAATAATTTAATGAACCTTCTGAACAACGTACAACAACCCACAGAATAATATTCCCGTTTCCCCAAGGTTTCCATCACTTTTCATTTCATTCTTATGCAATAGAAGTAATCATCCTAATGCACTTTGAACTTTTCACTCAACGATTCCTTTTTTCTTTTATTTTCTGATGTTCTACCTCAAATTCCATTGTTTTCTTTCATTTACGCAACAAATTTTCTCGACTCTGTATTATTTCGTTATCTTTTATGTACGATTTCTGCTTTGTTTGATTCGTATTATGTTTTCTAATTTTTTTTCTTCTTATCAGTGAAGATAACACCTTTGTACTTTCAGAAAATGTGATGAAAACCACAGTTCAAAACTGAATTAGCATTATTTCAATCTCTTTATGACTTTGTCTCATTCTATCCCGCAAGATACAATTTGAGACCTACATAAGCTCACAATCATTTTGTTTCCTGCCCAGAAAAAGGGCACACCTGGTCTGACAAGTGACCGAGCCTTCATTTCTCTTTTCTCTCTTTCTTTTCAAAGCCGCATGCATGAAGACATAACCAAGTGTCGAGAGATTATCCGCCTGGAAAATGAGATGGAGGGCTTCGAATAATGTTCTCATTTTCTCTAACCCTCCCCTGGCTCAACGATAATGTTGCTTTGCTGAAAGAAGCGTGTGTCTGTTACACCGGCACGTAGTCTTATCGATTTTGACCTTTTCAATGCATATGCGCTTTTTTTCCATGTTTTACTAAACCTACATTATTGAAGAAATCATTATGGAACGTCAACAAGGAAGCAACGACGATCATGAACGGACAGCACAAGAAGAGAAACACAGAAGTCAAATGGAACGTGGAAGAACAGGTGAGTCACTTTTTCTAATATCTATGTTCCACTTCTTCATGCAAATGCACGTCTTTTCTTTTAAGATTCTACTAGACTCGTGCGTACTGATGCGAGAAACGGACCGCGAAAGGGAAACGAGGTGCCAGGAAACAATGATCAAGTAAGTGAATACAAATTGCCGTTATTGATGATAACAAAACATTTTAGATGAGAGAAATAAAACAGGAACATGAAAGTGATGAGGACTATGACGCGGCTGCGGATCTAATTCACTTTCGGGAAGTGAGCAGAGTGGCGAACCCCGATGAGGTGTACCCTTATATTCCTGAGGCACCAAGAGATATCAAAGAAGTTAGTGATCTCTGATGCATTGCATTAATCCATTTTACTTGCTTTAGGAGCCGGCGGAGGCCAGAGAAGTTCCAGAACAATTTCCGAGCGTCGATTACGAGAATAATCTCAGTTTGGTGCAGCTATATAACAACTCATTCGAAGGACAAGTGGTCACTGATAGTGCAACGATAGTTGATGAAGTGAAACATGTGTCAATCGGATGGCTGAAGATGAGAGCAGCAAATGCAAGCCACATTTCGTTTGGTTTCCAATATAAACTACCTTCTGTTCTAAGAGAAGAAAAACATGGTCATTGGCAAGGAGCAAGCTATGAAAACTTTAAAAACTTTGTTGACACGAAGTGTGATCGATTGAGTGGAGTATATATTTTTTGCACTGATTCCGCAACTCGGGCTTCACTTGAAGCTGTGATTGAGCTTTTCAAGCGCCCTGGGATTGAGATCAAAGTCAAGATAGGAACAGATCACACTGACAAGCGACCCCACGAACCGCAAATGTACTACTCCATGGCAAGTTTCAATGGTATTCACCTTCTCAAAACGTTGTTGTTTTCAGATAGACAAGCTCGAAATCGACGATCATCTTTCTCGTAATACGGTCAAGAGTATTCTCGGGAACAAAAACTTGGAAACAGTTCAACTGAAGTGCAGCAACTATTTCAATGCAGAACATTTCCTTGAGGAGTGGAAGAAAGGGGAGCGGTGCATAAAGGAGTGGAAAATCAAGTACGCCTACACGATTGCGGAGAAAGACAGTCTTCCGACAGAGAAGACTATTTTGAAGAATCAAGATGGAAGTAAGGAGCTACTGATTGAAAAAAGAACTTTTCATCATGAAAAAAAGGTGATGGTTAGTTTCTCTGAACACAGTTGCTCACCCCGTCCTGCCAATGTTCTGCCTCCGAGTATTTCACCACGTGTTGCTGTTTCAATCGACGAACTTCGGAACTTACTGCAAGCTGCGGAGCATCAAACGAGAGAAACTACGGCTGCACAATACATTGGGGTGCTAACCAAACTCATCAAAGAACTCATCCATGAGATTCAAACACAAGCGGACCAGATAGACACTTTACGAGCTAATCAAGATCCAAACCGAGTCCGTCCCAATCCAGACTTACAACAGAATCTAAATCATTTTCAAAACATTTTGCACCACGTCAACCAGTTTCCAGCTGGTTTCAATTTCCCTGGCTTGGATTAGACCGTGAGTTTTCATTTTTGTCTTGAAAAAATTTTTATTCTAGCTGTTTTTACCAACGCTGTTCACTCTCAACTAACTGAAATGCTGATATCAGCCGATTGGAATCTTCACCTTTTCCAATTATTTACCAAATGTGTTTTGTCCGAATTTTTTCTCGTGTTTTCTGACTCTTCATTCATTTTTCAAGATTCTTCAATTGTCAGAACCATGTAATCGTTTGTATACCCTTTGTCTCTTCCCTCCCAAACTGATTCGTTTTCTCATCAAAAATGCGCACACATTGAACAAATTTTTAAAAAAATCCATTCTTTGCTGCTCGATTCGTTTCCTTGTAACGCAATTTTTCATTTTTCGGTATCTCCTTCCAAATCATTCTGTTGCGATAGTTTTCATAAGGTATTCACAAACATCTTCTTATTCCAATCCCTTTTTATTTCCTTTCCAATTCCATTACTCCTTCTCTTTTTTCTTCAGTTTTTATTGTATTTTTTCTCAATATTACAGATGAAATTATTCACACTCCTCACTCTTAATATGAAGTAAAGTTGTGAATAAAATGATTTGATGAAGATTTTCGTGCAGAAATGAGAATAATTCAAACAGTGCGCGCAATTTGCGTGTAAACATGTTCCAGACCTGCAAGTATCAGCTGTGCGCATTTTTTGATCTTGACAACTTGCGAACGTTTTTGAATTTGAAAATGGCCAGCACTATAAATACCCGTTGCTTCGCTCATTTGCCTTTTTTTTGCCATTTTTTCCGAAATTCGGCTGCTTTTTCGACTTTTTTCGCCATTTTGAGGTTTTCTGATAGATTTCTGAAAAGTTTTCGTTTGAAATTGTTTCTTTCTAACTTCTTTCTCTTTCTAAAACGACCCAATTCTTCAAATCTCAACTGAATTCCACAAACAAGCAGAAAAACTGCAAAATTTTCGTCTATTTGCCGCTGTTTTCGACTCCGCCACTAAAAATACCTGTCGGGTCGCTCTTTTCCCTTTCTTTGGTCATTTTCGAAATTTCCCAACTTTTCTCTCACTTGCCGACGTTCGCAATGACCCTTTTCACTCGATTTTTGAAGTTTTTCATACATTTTTGGTAGTTTCTCGTTCAAAATCCTTGTTTTCTTACTCATTTTCTTTATGAAACGAACACATTTCTCAGATTTCTACTAAGAAAACGAAAAAAGAGCAAATTTTCTTCCTGTCGGCTCCTTTTCTTGTCTGTTTAGACCTCTCACACTCGCCGACGCCCGCAATGACCCTCCCTGCCGTTTTGACCTACGCGCCTAATGTGTCGAGTGCGCCCCCCTCGTTTTGATCTCGCAATGGCGCACCCGCGAACAGAGTCCCCTCGCCCTGCCCCTCTCATTCAGATCGATCGTCCCAATCCATTTGCGAACTCTTCTCTTGTTCGCTGTTCATGGGGTCACTCTTGTCGTTCTTTCACTTATTCTTACTGTTTCCGTTTCTTCTTCTCATCTTTGCGTACCTTTCTCTATTGTTCTTTTCTAATTTTTTTCTTTTTTCAGGCCGACTCATCAAAGGAGCCCCAATGCCGCCGTCGTCGACCCACTCGCCGCCAACTCCGATGGAAGATGCCAAGACCCTGAAAGGAAAGGGAATCGAGGGAATTGAGAATGATGACAACTGGCACGGAAAACCAGTTCCAGTGGACTCCATCAAGGCGATTGAGGAACGTCGGATCACCAAAATGCCGGCTCCACAATACAAGAAGGGAGACAAGGTTGCCACCAGAGCCGCCTACGGAACTGCTCTCGCCAAGCTCGGAGACATCAACCCACTTGTGATCGGACTTGACGGAGACACCAAGAACTCGACATTCTCCGAGAAGTTGCTCAAGACTCATCCGGATCAGTTCATCGAGTGCTTCATCGCCTAGCAGAACCTCGTTGGAGTCGCTGTTCCCATTCACGTCGACGTTTGCTGCCTCCTTCACTCGAGCCACCGATCAGATCCGTATGACAGCTGTCTCGTCCGCCAATCTCGAATGCATCGGATCCCACGTCGGAGTCTCGATCGGAGAGAAGCCACCGAAACCGATGGAGAGGAGCGCAAACGGAGGATCACCGACGCCAATTGGACTGCCAGGCGAGTGTTGGGTAGAGGGTATCTAGGAGGTTAGGCTAGTAGATAAGTATTAAAAACCTCTCAAAATCGTTTTTTTTTTAAATTTCTCTTCTTTCCAGCCTCCACTCGCGCCACGACTTGTTCACTCGTCACCGTACCACCAAAGCCGTTCGCCGATGGAGCCAAGGAGCCATCTACATCTACCGTGCACTGAAGCAAGTTCATCCTGACACCGGAGTGTCCTCAAAAGCCACGGCTATCCTGGAATTGTTCGTCAACGACGTCTCTCTCCTCCACTCGCGCCACGACTCGCTCACTCGTCACCGTACCACCAAAGCCGTTCGCCGATGGAGCCAAGGAGCTGTCTACATCTACCGTGCACTGAAGCAAGTTCATCCCGACACCGGAGTGTCATCGGAGGCCGTGCCCACCATGAATTCGCTCGTCAATGACGTCTCGCCCACTTCAAAGGATGCCAACGAGGAGCGACTGCACGGGAGCCGAGAAAACTGCCAGGCGAGTGTTGAAATATGGGTTTCTAGTTGGTTAGGCTTAGGTTGATGACTGTTAGGAACCCTTACTTGACCCCTGGAAATCACGAGGCTTCTTGTGAATTATCACTCTCGATCCCCCTCTCCATCAACCCGCTTAGTACCAACGTAGGTCACGAGCCAGTTCCCTTCGGGTTCTTGGAGTGATGCCCCCTTCGGGGGGCGCGGGACGGGCGTACTCTCTACGGATAGTTTCACTGTTCTTTAAACCGAGCAAAGATCGTTGGTCCTTTGCAATGGGTAGTGGAGAGTATTAGATAGATCCTGCCTTAACATTCTCTAGACACTGAAATAACGGTCCTATTGGGTACTCGCCTCCATGAAACGACCCGTTCAGAGTTGAGGATGAGAAGTTAGGGGGCGTGGGAGGATACCAGTAAGATTAGGAATAGTTTGGGTCTTGAGTAACTAGCTGAGCAGATACCACACTTTCCCAGTGAAATTCCAGAATCGATTCCTGCACTCCGTCCGAACCACAGCACCAACACAACTACACCATCGTCTGCGAGCACCAGAAGTCGTCAAGCGTCCGGACCATTGAGTACAAGGAGTCAGCGAGCATCTGGAATCGAGCAGGGACACGTCGGGCACAGGGAGCCGCTTCTCATAAAGTTCGCAAGTTCCCAAATGCATGACTCATTCATAGTTTGCCCTTCAGAATCTCCTGCTTCGCCGCCTCGACTCCAGCAACACCGTCACCCTCAAGGATTCTTCGTCAGTTGGATCTTCTCCATCCTCTGCGATCCGATGCGTCCGACGTCGTCGATTCGATTCAAGGATCATCTGGGAAGACCAATGCGGCAAGGAGTGGCTCAAGCGTCCACCATGTGCATCTCGACGGAGATCAAGTCACACGAGAATGTTCAAATCTTTGGAAGCGCCAGAGATAATATCAGGTAGATATTACAGAGTGTCGAACAATGTTCAACTTGTGTTTTCAGTGTCTGACAACTCCGAATCTCTTCCACAAGAAGCCTGTTCCGATCTTCAACAAAGCCACCGCTGCGACGTCTCGTCTCGCCATCTCAAGAATGGTTTCCAATGCTCGGAACAAAGATGTGGCTCTGGATCGTCATCTTCATCAACTCCAAGTGCGACATCACGATCAGGACCTCGTGTTTTGGAGCTGTCTTCACTTTTCTGAAAAGAGGTAACTAATGTTATAGGAACTGTAAGGAAACATAATTTTCCAGACTCCGCCTCTCGATTCGATAGAGATGGCCATCAACACACTGGCTCCAGCAGATCATTCTTGTCCAACTCGTTCCTGCTCTATCAACAACTCGGAGTGTCGATGTTCAGGGGAGTTGGATTCGTGATGTTCGTGCTCCCGATCGACTATCAGAAGCGGATGGTCAGATGTTCGACAAGGACGAGCAGACGAAGATGGTGAATGAGGTGCTCAATGGAATCAAGATCATCAAGTTGTATGTCTGAGTAGCCGCCCGGGAATTGCCTTCGTCTCGGTGACGTCTCGTTGAAGCTTCGGATCCAGGGAGCCGCTTCGACTCCAGCAACACCTCCGGAGGACTCTTCGTCACCTTCTCCGCAATCCCTGAGTGCTTCGGATTCAACAGGCCGGCGTGGAATAAGCTCTAAGGTGAGTTCTTGTGCTAGTTTGCTTTTCTAGCTTTCTGTTTTCAGAGAAACCGCACCAACTCCCATATCAGTCAAGTCTCTTCTGCTCCTCGATCAACTTGCAAGATCAATGTGGCAAACAGTGGCTTTGGGAGCTCAATATGTTCTTCTTGGCGGAATCCACTTGATGAGCAAAGCTGGAAGTGCACAGAGAGGTATGTATTACAAACATCTAAAAAGTTGGCGTTTTGAGCAAAACCGGCTATTTTGACTTTGAAAACGTTAGAAACCAGTGTTGAAATGACAAGTTTTGCAAAATTAGACCCGGAAAACATGAAAAAGCCATTAGAAAAAGTTGAAATAGACATTTTCTTGTTGAAAACTTTCAAAAATAAGTGTTTCGATGACAAATTTTGCGGAATCGGGTTCGGTGAACATAGTTTGCTAGATATTCATCACTCGATATGTTCTCCGCTAGTCCAGTTAGGCCAGAAAATTTCAAAAAATCTAGATTTGGTTAGAGAGAAGACCCTGAGACATCCCCACGAGCACAGTTAAGCCTTTTATTACTAGAAAATCAATACTGTTGCTAGGAAGGAGTCCTTAGACATTCCACGGGACAGATAGGCTAGCAGTTGTTGGAAAATTTATAACTGGTTAGAGAGACGGCCCTCACACTTCCCACGTGCATAATTGGGTCAGTTATCGTTAAAAATCTATATCTGACTATACAGAAAGTAAACGAGTTATTTCAAAACTCATTTTCCTCATTTTCAGACCACCGGTACCACCTACACATCGGAACCCTCCATTTCCAAACGCCCCAAACTCTTCGATTCTGGAGACGAGCATGAAGACGGAGAGAGGAGGCGGAAACCGAGAAGAACCTGGTCCATAGACAATCCGGAGTCGAAGGAGGGAAACTGATGAAGCTCGAGTTGCGAATCAATGCGGATCCTCGGTTGAAGCTCAACGACAAGTTCACAAAGAGGGATGCTGATAAGGGAGATGATGCGGGGATAAATTGTGAGTTTTTTCTTCCACTTCAGACGCTGAAAAAGTTGGCAGTAGGCGGGACTTGCCGTCACAAAGCCAGACTAGAGACTTTTCTGGCGTTTGTATTAGCTAAAATTATAGAAACTGTGAAAATTAATGTAGTTTTTCAGACTCTTCATCAGTCAAGGAGTACGCCGAGGAGAGTACCACCACAAAACTTGCCATCGGAGGAACGGGTCGCATTGTCAAGAACAACTACTCTGCTTGCTACCGCCTCGTTATCAAGCAACTCAACGAGGAAATCAAGCCACACGAGTGTTGAAATCGTTGGACGCAACGGAGCGGGATAGTCTTCAGTGACTCTGACGAGGACATTTGAAAGTTGCTGGAGCAAGCCAATTGGAAGTATTTGCCGAGGGACACTTCGAAATGCTCGACTACTTGATCACCGAAGGAGGAGATAACAGCAGGTAGATATTACAGTGTTGAGCAAAGTTCAATTTGCGTTTTCAGAGTCAGACAACGTCAACTCTCCTCCACAAGACGCGTTGAACATCACCGCCCGTCAGATCACCAAGCTTGAGACGTGTCAAGGAGGCGGAGACTGCAGCCGAGTGGCTCGGAAGATCACCACCACAAAACTGGGCATCGGAAGTCAGTCAACTCAACATGGAGATCAAACCACATGAGAATGTTGGACTCGTTGGACGCGCCGTAGCTGGACAGTCTTTAATGACTCTATTCCGCATCATTGAAGCTGCTGAAGGTTAGATTGTTGTCGATGGAATCAACCTTGGCGCTCTGTGAAAACACTCAATCGAGGACAGTTGAAAGTTGCTGGAGAAAGCCAACCTGAAGGAGTTTGGCGAGGGACACTTGGAAAACTTGACTACTTGATCACCGAAGGAGGATATAGCATCAGGTAAATATTACAGAGTGTTGAGCCAAGTTTAACTTGTGTTTTCAGTGTCTCCAACTCCAACTGTTCTCTCTTGCCCGTGCTCACCTCCACATGAAGCGTGTCTTGATCCTCGATGAAGCCACCGCTCCGACGTCTCGTCTCGCCATCAGAAGTCTCGATGTGCCAACTCTGAACACTCAACACTCACCTGTCGACAATTTGGAAGCTCGATTCTGCAAGCTGTTTACGAGCAAAGTTGTCAAGCAGCTCAACGTGAAGCGAGAACACACGAGAATGTTCAAAGCGCCAGAGTCTGGAAGAGAGTCGATGGAATCAACCTTGCCAAGATTGGAACCTGTGTTGTCCTCGTAAACACGCAGTCCAGGGCAGTTGAAAATCGCTGGAGCATGCAAGCCTGAAGGATTGTTGAGGGATACTTGGAAAAGCTCAACTACTTGATCACCGAAGAAGGAGGCAACATCAGGTAGATATTACAGAGTGTTGAGCCAAGTTTAACTTGTGTTTTTAGTGTCAGACAACACCAACTGGTCTGTCGTCTATGTGCTCTCCTCCAGAAGACGCATGTTCCGATCCTCAACAAAGCCAACTCTGCTCAGCCATGGACAACTTGGAGAGACATTCGGAGAAGCTCGCTGAAGGAGGAGATAACTTCAGGTAGATATTACAGAGTGTCGAACAAAATTCAACTTGTGTTTTTAGTGTCAGCTCTACAAGTTCTACAACACTACAAGACGCCTGTTCCGATCCTCGATGAAGCCACCGCTGCGACGTCCCGTCTCGCCTAATCAAGAGCATCTCCAAGGACCAGGACATCTCAAGACTCGCCATCGGAGGCCCGGGCATCTGAAAATCGCTGAAGCAAGTCATCCTGAAAGATTCTGCCAAGGAACACTAGGAAAAGCTCGACTACTTGATCACCGGAGAAGGAAAGAACATCAGGTAGATATTACAGAGTGCCGAGCAACATTTAACTTGTGTTTTTAGTGTCGGACAACGCCAACTCTCCTTCACAAGACGCGTGCTCCAATCATTGACGAAGCCACCGCCTCGTTATCAAGCAACTCAACGAGGAAATTAAGCCACACGAGTGTTGAAATCGTTGGACGCATCGGAGCGGGAAAGTCTTCAGTGACTCTGACGAGGATCACCGGAGAAGGAAAGAACATCAGGTACATATTACAGAGTGCCGAGCAAAGTTCAACTTGTGTTTTCAGTGTTGCACAACACCAACTGGTCTGTCTTGCTCGTGCTCTCCATTGTGAAGAACAACTACTCTGCTCGCCGTCTCAGTCTGGTTTCCAAGCAACTCAACGTGGATATCGAGCCTCGCGAGAATGTTGGAATCGTTGTACGCTCCACGAGCAGGATCTAATTATCTCTCATTTGTTTTGCATTTCTCATTCATTTTCTTTTCTAAGGTTTCTAAGGTCCCGAATGCGCTCTCGTTTGCGTGAATGGAAACTTCTGATTGATTTCAGGCATGTAGGAAGTTTTCATTATCCGTCGACGATCTTTCGGGTGCGTTCGGTGACCAAATAAATTTGATACTGTACATCTCCAGTATCCCCCTTCGTGTTTTTTCATAAAAATCCTGAAAATTTTGAAAAATGAACGCAGAAAAATGAGAATTTGGGGGTTAGAACGAGTTGCTCGTTTTACCGTAAGTCTGTGAGCTTTCTCCGCCGCTAGTTAGCTCTACACTGTGTAATATCTACCTGATATTATCTTGTCCTTCGGTGATCGAGTAGTTGAGCTTACCTAGTGTTCTTCGGCAGAATCCTTCAAGTTGAGGTTCAGCGATTTTCTGAAGCCCAGGCCTCGGATAGCGAGTTTGGAGATGTCCTGGTTCTGAAGTTGCACTTGGAGATGCTCTTGATTAGGCGAGACAAGACGTCGCAGCGATGGTTTTGTCAAGGATTGGAACACGCGTCTTATGGAGGAGAATTGACGTTGTCCGGCACTGAAAACACAAGTTGAACTTTGCTCGGCACTTTGTAATATCTACCTTATAACATCTCCTCCTTCGGTGATCGAGTAGTTGAGCTTTTGCACAACACATACAGCTTGTAGAACCACGGACGGTTGATGCTCGGTGAATGTCGATGGATGAGCAGGATTGGCGCATCGAGACTTCAGATTGTCGCAGTGGAGAACTGAAAACACAAGTTGAACTTTGTTCGGCACTCTGTAAAATCTACCTTATGACATTTCCTCCTTTGGTGATCGAGTAGTCGAGTTCTTCCCAGTGTTCTTTGGCAGAATCCTTCAGGTTGGTTTCTTCCAGCAACTTTCAACTGTCCTTGTCATCGACAACAATCTATCCCTCAACAGCTTCAATCAACCACGGACGGTAGATGCTATATGAGTGTCGATGGATGAGCTGGGTTGGCGCATCGAGACTGCAGATTGTCGCAGTGGAGGAGCACGGGCATGACATATCAGCTGGCGCTGTCCAACACTGAAAACACAAGTTAAACTTTGCTTGACACTCTGTACTATCTACCTGATGTTTCCTCCTCCATCGGTGATCGAGTAGTCGAGCTTTTCCCAATGTTCTTCGGCTGAATCCTTCAGGTTGGCTTCTTCCAGCAACTTTGATAATCGGACGGACGGCAATGTTGAGCACGGTGAGCAGCGAATAGGGCAGAGAACATCACAATCCCGTTTCCTATGAACTCCAGACGAACTGACAACCATCAATCGGACTCCGTGTATGTCGACTTTGCTCTCAAACAGCTTGCAGAATAGATCAACCAAGTTGGATGCATGGACGGTAGATGCTCCTTGAATAGATCCCGACAAGTGAGTGTGGGTGGTCGAGAGGGTGATGGATTTCATGAGCTTTAGTTGACACGACGAGATGTTGCAGCGGCGGCTTCATCGAGGATTGGAACACGCGTGTAATGAAGGAGAGTTGACGTTGTCCGACACTAAAAACACAAGTTAAATTTGGCTCAACACTATGATATCTACCTGATGTTACCTCCTCCTTTGGTGAACAAGTAGTCGAGCTTTTCCTAGTGTCCTTCGGCAAAATCCTTCAGGTTGGCCTGCTTCAGCGACTTTCAGATGTCTCGTCCGAATGTTTCCGAGAAAAACTCGATGTTAGAGCAGAAATCGTTCCGCCAAATCTCCGCAAAACGGTTGTATTTCTTCTTTCAAAGACCCTTCCCGATACTTCGCATACTTCTCTGCAGATTCCCGAAACCCCCACTCACTCTAATAAACCATCCCAATACTCTCCCACTTCACTGAACATTCCAAAGATTCTCATACTCTCTCAAGCATTATCCACTCACAAAGTATTTTGTACTATGAGGTCAATTTTGAATGAACAAGCCACTCCCCAAACAACGATCCGATTCTCATCTAGCATTCCAAATCAACAGACGATTCCCGATGAACGGACCCGATTCTCAACAAGCAGACCACTTTTAAGTTCTGCTCCCGAGGAACTTACGGAGACTGCCGTTTAGTCAAGGGGTGCCTCCTTAAGTTCTCAAGAAGCATCCCTTTTCCGCAGTTTTGGCTTGATTCCAAACCAACAGATGATTCCTAATGTACGAACCCGCTCTCCCACTTCACAGAACACTTCAAAAGATCTCGATACCCTTTCATGTACGATGCTGTTTTACTTCACTAAGCTATCCAAAGCTCCCGATTTTCTCCCTCTTCGCATCAACAACCTCTGAGGCGTGCTCACTTCAAGAAATCCAGTAGACTGTCCCTCATCACTCTCCCCTTTCACTATCCCGATGCTCTCTTCATTCAATGCGCCACCCCGATTCTCTCCCACACTAACCGTTTTCAAGATTTCGATTGTCTCTCAAGCTCTTTCCTTATGCTCTCCCACTACCCGGGACACTTCGAAAGACCCCAATTCTCTCTAGAACCACTCCGATGCTCTTTCACTCTACTGAACCATCCCAAGGTTTCCATTTTCTCCCATGCACCATCCCTTTACTGTCCCACTGACCTTGCTGAATCCGTCGAGATGAACGTGTCGAGTACTCGAGCCATTCCTTGGCCCATTGATCCTGAAGAGACGACGGCTGCAGCGGCATTTCCTCCAACTCTAAAAACAAGAAGTTAGAAAAAAAAGTCAACATAGTAACTCACTGTTCCTTGGCGACGAGTGGGGGGGGGGGGCGACGAACGACTTTGAGCTCCACTTTTAAGACGGGCTGAAACGAAAAAAGGAATTAGAGAAGAACATGGAGAAAGGTACGCATTGATGAGAAGAAGAAACAGAAACAGTGAGAGTACGGAAAAGATGAACAAAAGAGTCCCAATGAACAGCGAACAAAAGAAGAGTTCCGCAAATGGACTGGGACGATCGATCTGAATGAGAGGGGCAAGGGGACCCTGTTCGCGGGTGCGCCATTGCGAGATCAAAACGAGGGGGCGCACTCGACACATTGGGCGCGTAGGTCAATACGTCAGAAAGGGTCATTGAGGGCGTCGGCGAGTTGGGAAGGTAAAAACAGACGAAAAAGGTGGAGATGGAAGGAAATCTATCAAATTTTCAGGTTTTGGTGGTTTGAGAAAATAAAAGAAGACAGAAAACGAGAATTTAGAACCAAAATTTGTCTAGAATCTGTTAGAGAACCCAACAAGACGAGTAATAAACAAAAAGAGACTGCTAATGACTAAAAAGATAGGTCTTTACAGTGGTGAAAGGGGTGGAGTCGAAAAAGAGAGTGTCTGTTTCGGTGGGTCGGTCAAAATGTTAAGAATCAACAGGGCTAGAAGGAAATTGGACAATTTTCTGGTTTTCTAGTGGAATTTACTTGACATTTGAGGATTTGCTAGTTCTAGAAAGGAAAAGAATTTAGAAAACAAGAATTTAGAACGAGAAACTGTTGAAAATCTATTAGAGGCTTCGCGGGACCTTCAAAAAAGTCGAGAAAACAAAGAGAACACGAAACAAATCTGAAAAATGAGAAAAAGAAAGAAAAATGAGCGAAACAACGGGTATTTATTGTGCAGGCCTTCTTCAAAATCAAAAACGTTCACGAGTTGTCAAGATCAAAAAATGCGCGCAGCTGATATTTGCAGGTCTGGAACATATTTACACGCAAATTGCGCGCACTGTTTGATTAATTCTCATTTCTGCACAAAAAGGAACAACGAAAAAGAAGGGGAAAACATGAGAGAAATGCCGAAAAAGTTCAAATTGTATCAATTCATTTCATGTTTCAGGAACCGGTTGAACTCCGAGACGGAAACATCAAACAAGTTGGTTGTCTCTGGAGCAATAATTCAAAAAAAAAATTTCCGCCGGAGTCCAGAAAAGTTCCAGAACAGTTTCCAAGAGTCGATTACGAGAGCCATCTCATGGTGCCCAAGACAGTCTCCTGAATTGAAAATAGGCCCATAGACAAAAACACCGATCTTTTTTTACACAATCTCAAGTTCCCAATTATCCAACTCTAAGAAGGAATGTCCTCCAGATGCTCGGTCGGTTTTTGAACGAAACCTAGTGCGTTCGAAGGACCCTTATGAGAATAGATTTATCCCAAAATATTAGAACCGGGACTTTCTTCTAACCCGAGTTATGGTCGAAAACGTGTTTTTTTGAAAATTTTTGGATTTTCAACTTCAAAAAATCGTAAAAAATCGTAGAACGCATATTTTTAGCTGGTTAAACAACAAAATTGTAGCTCATTTCTTTGTCTACAAACGCCTTTTAACCGTTTTTGTTGAAAATGCACCCTGATTTTTTTATAGCAAATTTAGTAACCATGGTCCGGACCCAAAAAAAAATTTCTCAAAAACTGACCGTTAACTTTTGTTCTAACTAGTGCCAAAAAATGCAGCGCATTTTTTTCTGCAACTTTTTCGTTGACATACCCCGGGGCAAATGAATATGAACTAGTCAAAAAAATCACTTTTCCTTTCAAAATTTTGCCTTTTTTGACCAAAACTTATCTGGAGCCGCCGATTATTTTTTTCATTACACCAAATTGCTTGCAGAATGTAGCCAGATAACTGTTCTATCGATTCCTTGCAGTTTCTAATTAACCCCAGTACAAAATTTTTGAGTTACGGGCCTCCGAAAATGAAAGACATTCTAGGCCTATTTTGGCAATGTTCCTGGGTAGTAATCAGAAAGTGATGTACTACATTGTTGTAGAGCTAGAAAAGTTCTATATGATAACGTTTTAGTTTGTAACTTTTGCTCAAACAATTCTTGAGAAACTTGAATTTTTCGAAATTTCCCTGTTCTAGCATCTGACCCAGTTTTTCAACGTACCCCTATACGTTCAAAAAAAGTTGAAAAATGAATTGTCTCGAAAACTTCAGATATGCACTTTTCACTTACTTTGTGCATAAAGACAACAAAAAAACATGATTTGGAAGTTTTTGAGATTTTTCATTTTTCGACTTTTTTTGAACGTATAGGGGTACGTTGAAAAACTGGGTCAGATGTTAGAACAGGGAAATTTCGAAAAATCTAAGTTTCTCAAGAACTATTTGAGCAAAAGTTACAAACTAAAACGTTATCATATAGAACTTTTCTAGCTCTACAACAATGTAGTACATCACTTTCTGATTACTACCCAGGAACATTGCCAAAATAGGCCTAGAATGTCTTTCATTTTCGGAGGCCCGTAACTCAAAAATTTTGTACTGGGGTTAATTAGAAACTGCAAGGAATCGATAGAACAGTTATCTGGCTACATTCTGCAAGCAATTTGGTGTAATGAAAAAAATAATCGGCGGCTCCAGATAAGTTTTGGTCAAAAAAGGCAAAATTTTGAAAGGAAAAGTGATTTTTTTGACTAGTTCATATTCATTTGCCCCGGGGTATGTCAACGAGAAAGTTGCAGAAAAAAATGCGCTGCATTTTTTGGCACTAGTTAGAACAAAAGTTAACGGTCAGTTTTTGAGAAAATTTTTTTTGGGTCCGGACCATGGTTACTAAATTTGCTATAAAAAAATCAGGGTGCATTTTCAACAAAAACGGTTAAAAGGCGTTTGTAGACAAAGAAATCAGCTACAATTTGGTCGTTTAACCAAGTAAAAATATGCATTCTACAATTTTTTACGATTTTTTGAAGTTGAAAATCCAAAAATTTTCAAAAAAACACGTTTTCGACCATAACTCGGGTTAGAAGAAAGTCCCGGTTCTAATATTTTGGGATAAATCTATTCTCATAAGGGTCCTTCGAACGCACTAGGTTTCGTTCAAAAACCGACCGAGCATCTGGAGGACATTCCTTCTAAGCCATCCCCACCTTTCCTACAGCAAGGTACGACAAGAATTTCGCAATATCTATGCAAAATTCAAAACTGCTACATCCTGACGCAAGCACAAGCTCTCTCTCTCTCTCTCCCTCTCTTGATCTTCGTTTTCTATCACTTCCACTCTCCAAAAACTCACAAAACTGTTTTTGTGTGTGCGGAGGGAATGTGAGGTGTCGATTTTGCCCCGAAATGTCCCGTTTGGGTCATGCGCTTCTTCCCTTTTCTATCGGCAATCAATCTACGCAATTTCAACAGCTAGGGCTAGCATGATAGTTTGTTCGGAGCGGTGCTACTTGCAAACAAATGAATGTTAGCGTGAACCGAATTCTGTAAACCCTCTAGTTTCCCAAAACCCGTGTTACATAGTAACTAACTTCAGTTTTGATGGCATTTTTTCAGTGAAGATGGACCAAATAGGTTCACGTAGCAGACAACGATAACACCAATTGAAAAATCAAAGCCTTCCTTGCCTATTGTGTCACCTTACCTACCTGTCCTCATTAGGCAGCGAACCAGTAGACATATTGGACACCACACACCTCCAGAAACGTGAACAGCTGCAGCGATGTCTTGTCTCATGGTGTCTCTCGCTGTTTCTCGCACACACAATCGATCAATTTACTTTTTTTGCATAAACCTTTGCGGTCACTTTCTATTTTTCCCAATCTTCATAGCGCATTTTGGACGTTTTTGTGGTTTTTTTAAAATTTCCCTGTTTTCCCCACAACCTCCTTTAGTTTTTTGATTATTTTTGTGAAAGGAACCGTGGAAAAAAGTGAGAAACGGAGGTGCTCGCAATGGACACTTTCTCTTCGTGTCTGCGTATCACTCACTATGTTTCCATTCTTTCGTGCTGGCGTTTCGGGATGGCCTGTTTATTTTTATATGGTTGAATCGCTTTCTTGAAAAATTCTTTCCATCTTATTGAAAGTAATGTATGATACCTTTTCCATGTATATGCGTCTTTTTCTCTTCAATGCTTCACTTTTCTTATATTGCTAAGCTTGCACTTTTTTTCAGAAATCACCATGGAACGTCAACAAGGAACGAGCGATGGTGCACGAAAGGCGCGGAAAGAGAAACGCAGAAGTCAAATGGAACGTGGAAGAGGAGGTGAGCTGGTTTCAGGGGTGTATTAATTGACTTCACATAGATTAACTCACATTTTTTTAAGGAGAGCACGGAGCTAGAGCAAAGAGAGTTCGTACTGATGCGAGAAACGGGCAGAGAAATGGAAACGAGGTGCCAGGAAACAATGATCGAGTAAGTGTATACAAATCGCCGTTATTTATGATGCAAAAACTTTCAGATGAGAGAAATCAAACAAGAACCAGTCAGTGAAGACGACTATGAAGCGGCTGAGGATCTAGTTCACATTCGGGGAGAGAACAGAGTAGAGAACACCAATGAGGAGCATCCTCATATGCCTGCGGCACCGAGAGATATCAAAGAAGTGAGTCATCTTTGAATATATCAATCTAATTTATGTTCCAGGAACCGGCTGATCTCCGAGATGGCAACAACGAAGAGCAACCCAACAATTTCCCGGAAAACATCAAACAAGTTAGTTGTCTCGAAGGCAACCACTTTAAAAAAAAATGAGTTTCAGGAGCCGGCGGAGGCCAGAGGAATTCCTGAAGAAATTCCAAGAGTCGATTACGAGAGCAGACTCATTTTGTCGCAGTTACACAATAACTCGTGGGAAGGAGAAGTGACCATTGATGGTTCAACGATTGATGAAGTGAAACCTTTGTCAATTGGATGGCTGAAGATCAGAGCAGCAAATGCAAGCCATATCTCTCTCATTCTTCGAAATGAACTCCCTACTGTTCTACAAGAAGAAAAACATGGTCATTGGGAGGGAGCCAACTACAACGATTTCAAGAGCTTTGTTGACAACAACTGTGATCGATTGCGTAGAGTATATATTCTGTGTTCTGGTTCCGCAACTCGGGTTTCACTCAAAGCAGTGTGTGAGCTTTTTAAGCGACCTGAGCTTGAGATCAGAGTCCGCATAGGAAAAGATGCCACTGACGAGCGACCCCACGAACCGCAAATGTACTTCTCCATGGCAAGTTCCAATGGTATTCACTTTCTCAAAATATTGTTGTTTTCAGATTGACGAACTCGACATCGACGATCATCTGTCTCGTAATACTCTCAAAAGTATTCTCAGAAACAGAAACTTGAAAAGAGTTCAACTGAACTGCAAGAAACATTTTGATGCAGAAGAATTCCTTGAGGAGTGGAAACGAGGAGAGCGGTGCATACAGAAGTGGAAACTCGAGTATTACTACACGATTTTAGAGAAGGACAATCTTCCGACAGAGAAGACGATTTTGAAGAACCAAGATGGAAGCAAGGAGCTGCTGATCGACAAGAAAACTTTTCATCTGGAAAAAAAGGTGATGATTAGTTTTTCGGAACGCAGTAGCCGCCCTTTCAATGTCTTGCCTCCGAATGTTGCACCACGTGTTGCTGTGTCAATGGACGAACTGCGGAATTTGCTGCAAGCTGTGGAGGATCAAACGAGAGAAACTACGGCTGCACAATTTATTGGAGTTCAAAACAGAATAATCAACGACCTCGTCCGTGAGATTCAAGCGCAAGCAAACCAGATTGATACCCTCCAAGCTAACCAAAATTCGAACCGTATTCAACCCGTTCCAAACCCACATCAGTATCTGAATCATATTAATAACATTTTGCAAAATGTTAACCAATTTCCTGGTTTCAACTTCCCAGGGTTGCAGTAAGCCGTAACTTTCATTTCTGTCTCATAACAATTCTCATTCGAACCGTTTTCATGAAATCACCCCACTCTTGACGAACTAAAGTAATGATACCAGGCAATGAGCATCTTCATATTTTTCAATTGTTAACCAAATGTCCAAATTTTTCGAATTCTCGCTCATGTATGCTGACCCTTTATATAGTTTTTGCGATTCCTCATTTCTCATCGAAATCGCTCCACACTTTGGATTTAGTTTCATTTTCTGTCCCATATATGTCTTCCGCTGCTAGATTCCATTTTCTTAGTCATAATAATTTGATAAATCCCTAATTTGAAACATTGAATACTTCCTCTGATTCACCAATAACGATTACATACAAATACATCGAATAGCTTGAAGCGAAAAACTACAGTTATAAACTGTATTCGACTAGGCTGGTTTTGTTCTCTATTGTCTTTTGCGATTTCATTTACTTTGGATAGAAAGCTACAGTACTCCTAGGAACCTCTACAGTAATCCGAACCGTCAACAATGAATACTTTCGAAATTTAGCTAGAAAAGCTAATTGCCATACCTTATCTGGTCTCGCCGACGCAGCAGCAATATCCTTACTCGGCAGAGCCTACGTGTTTGACGCAAAAATGGTGTTGGGTCCGACGGCCCTCTCAATCTGCTTGATAACCTTGTGCTTGAGTGGCAGATCCTCAAAGACGGCTTCAATGACAACGTCAGTGTTCTTCATGACATAATAATCGACAGTGGGACGAGGTGGTTGTAGATTATCTTCTTTTCCAACTTGTTTACTCGTTTTCTCTTAACCTGTCCGTTGAGATGCGTGTAAATCTGATTCTGTCCTCGTTCCAATTCAGCCACATTCTCGTCGAGGAGCACAGTGCGCACTCCCTTGTCAATGGTGACATTTGCGATTCCGGCACCCATGAGTCCAGCTCCAACGACGGCGATTTTGTTGACTGGGAGTCCTCGGCCGTACTTGTTCTTCTTGGCGTCGGATCCGTCGAAAAGTCCGATGAGAGCCTTGGATTGGAAGGTCTGCGAGAATGTAAAACTGAACAAACCTTTGCCTCCGCCTCATATCCCTTCTTCGGATTAACATAGGTGGTTCTAACGACATCGAGGATCTTGAGTGGAGCCAGGTGGTCAAATGGACTATCTCTAGACTTTTATGCGTTTTTTCCTCTGTTATATTGAAAAGTGCAAGGAAACTAGTCCAAAATAAGTCTAGAATCCCCCACCCTTTTCCCTGAAAACCTCTTATTCGTTGACATTCGTGCAGCCGACACCTCGCGAGACCTGATTCTTGCGGCGGTTCCTTTTTGCACTTTCTAACTATTAGAACACCTTATTGATCCCCTTCACGACTTCCCAGGAGGGTCCAATATATAAGGGCCCGTTGCGCAGGCCCGGACGTGCGCCCTCTTAGCCTAGCGGATAAGAGGGTTGACTGGGAGTCAATAGGCCCCCAGATATACCCCAGGTTCGAGTCCTGGGGGTGGCACAAGGCCCCCCTCCCGCTCTTCCTCAGACGCTGCTACTAATAATTGCAGAATCTGATGCACACTCCCCCTCCTCAGACGCTGCTACTAATAATTGCAGAATCTGATGCCCAACCCCCCTCCTCAGACGCTGCTACTAATAATTGCAGAATCTGATGCCCACTCCCTCCTCAGACGCTGCTACTAATAATTGCAGAATCTGATGCCCACTCCCTCCACTGTCCCTACTCCCCCGTCCCTGTCCCTACTCCCCCGTCCCTGTCCCTACTCCCCCGTCCCTGTCCCT
>LR538316.1:362855-377740 GCA_900883565.2 Caenorhabditis panamensis
CTACCTCAGACGCGTCTACTAATAATTGATGAATATGAGAAGGTCCATGGCCGGACAGAAAACCTTTTTCTTTTTGTGGCAATTGAATCAATTTGTTCGCCAAGTCAATCTTTACGACTGCAACATCTTCCTGCTTCTCGACGCGAAGGTTGCCTGGAAATAGACGAATTGAGCCTTTAAATCCTTTTTTCTTTCAAAAACTCACTCTACATGGCCTGCGACGACTGCAAGAACAAACGGAACGAAAGGTTCGTGCGGAGTGTCGACGACTAGTGGAAAACAAAGTTGATGTAAAGAGCGACGATGAGAAGAAAATATTGCATAGGAGAAAGAGTATTTGCCACTGGAAAAATGTAATTGAATTAGTTCATCTTGAAACGGAAGCAATTTCTCGCCATGCTGCCGCACTTCTTGCTTTGAACTCTGAATAAAATTCTGGTTGATCCAGTCTATATTTCTCGTTATTTTGATTTGGTTTCTCTGTAACCCCGAAAAAGTTTGTATTCCTTGTCTTCTATTGTCCCTAATAAACAATACAGACTCATTCTTGTAAGAAACTGTGAGACCTGAGCACGGGGAGTGGCACACATCAAAACAACTCATTAGAGCACAATTTCCATGACAGGTGGCAAGACGGGATGGAGATCTACTGCGCGGTACCTTGGCAGTACCAAGCATTAGGGATTAGCCGGGGGTGCATTGGTGGAAATGAAGCCAATGGAGAGTGCATGTTTACTGGTCAGGTGCAGTTGCCAAGCCTCATAATCTCGCTCGGTCGTGGCCGCGTAGTACGTATCATACATATCTCTGTCTTTTCCTCCAAGGGCGAGTAAATTTGAGATATGGATCATTAGTAGGTCGGGTGAAACCTCTAAGCTTCTCATATTTTCTTAGTCACGTTAAGAACATATTGCTTCATCTCCAAATTTCTTTTCTACTCTCTTTCCGAACTTCAATCATTATTTTAGATTCCAGAATGAAACGCAAGAAAAACCCAAGTGAAACCAAAAGAACCGCAAGGAGAAAACGTCATCGCCATCGTGTTGAGGTAAAACGAGAATTGGAGACCGACGGAGATAACCAACTATATGGGCGAATTCCTGAACTAGCTAATCATCAACAAGTGAGTTCCTTGGAAATGCTCTTTGATCCTAGGAGAACAATGTTTCAGGTGCAGGAAGCAGCAATAAAAATGGAAATAGAGAACGACGGAGAGACGCCGACAGATCCTTTGGGACGCATTTGGGAGGACTATCAAGCACTCACAAGAAGAATAGAAACATTCGGAAATTCGGTGCAGCAAATCCGAACTGATGCATCGGAAGCAAACGAATCTGTGAGACAATTAAAAACATTGTATTCTTTGTTATCAAGGACAGCATATTCTTGGGAATCAATGCCAAGTAATCCTATGGAATTGGAGAACCCCGGGGACCAGTCGACTGCTCCTGTGGGAGGCATTTTGGACTACCTTGCCCTCCCAAGCAATTTAGACGCAGCGTATCCTTGGCAGTCGATTCACAGATTTCCATGGCAATCAGCAATAACATATCCTTGGGAAGCAATGCCAAGATATCCTTCGCCTCCTTTGGCTAATCCCTTTGGTCTAGCTAACATGGGACTAGTGAGTTATTCAAAAATATTTCTTCCATTGTTCAAAGAAAATCAATTTCAGGTTTTTGCGGAAGGAATCCAGAACAATCCCGTTGCTGAAGAATCTCCGGAAAAGTCTCTCATTTTGACTCTACATGACTACGCAGAAGACCGAGATCACTGGGAGGGAGAAATGTTCGTCAACGGTCAGAGCATTGAGAAAACGGAACGAGTAACTCTAAACTGGCTGAAAACGAATTTTTGCAAAGCATCGAATTTACTGCTCTTGCTCAACAACGATCTTCCAAATATTCTACAAAACCCACCCGGAAAATGGGAAGGAGCGAGCTACGGAGATTTCCGAAAATACGTCAAAGACGAGTCACGTCTTAATCGAGTTCAAATCTTCGCTGGGAAAACGTCGTCCAATTTGGAGCCACTTATCGATATCTTCAATCAGGATGATACTGGAATCACTATTCAAGTTACTTTATCGGAAGGGCAATATCTGCTACACCAACCACTGTCATTTGTCTCGAAGGTATGTTTTTCATTTTCAAATCATTGAAATTTTCTCTCATTTTTCAGATTGACAAAATCGAAATACAAGAGGAGCTTTCTGTGGATACACTCAACAAGATTCTTGAGAACACAGATTTAGATGATTTTCATTTTCGTTGTGATCAAGTTTTTCCTACTGAAAGATTTGTCGAAGAGTGGAAGAAAGGAAAACGGATAATCACCAAATGGCGGATTGACTATCCACTGACTGACCATGACAACGAACCACAAGAGGAGGAAAGCGCCGACAGTGGTCATCTGAAGGAAACTTTCCTAAGCGATGATAGAAAGACCAAGTTGGAAATGACGATCAAAACGTGCCGTGAAGAGAAGAAGGAGACTGTCACTTACACTGAGTCTGAGACACCGCATGGTCCATGGATAGAGTCCATTGCTTCAGCCTTGGAGTTTAATGCAAGCTCCCTCCGAAACTTTTATAATCCTACAGCTGGCCCTGCTTGCAATTTACAAAACATTGCTAGTACATTGAAACTTTTTTCGAAATCTTTAGAGAACATTGTTAATCCTCCGCAGATTACTTCTTTTGGAGGTTATCCTTATCACCATTTATACAATCCTACTCATTATGATTCTCTTTTCAACTACAGTTCACCTACCTACTACCCATATCACTTGTAACATCTCTCAATTTGTACCTTTACATCCCATTCCCCTCGTTTTTTTTACCCACATACTTTCATTTCTGCACTTTTTTCAAAACAAAAAAACTTTCCTTCCGTTACCCTTTCTATTTTTATAATGCTTCTTCAACTCGTCAATAACTATTTTACTTTTCCGTGGAATCAATTCAAATTTATAAACATCCTCAACCCGAATAAACTGAAAAACTGAATCAAACATCGAGTCGAAACGCGTGAAGAACACTTCCAAGTAAGGAGACAAACTGGTGAAACTACACCATAAACTATCAAACCATTAAGAGAATAACAGTCAATTTCTCACTCCCATAAAGTTCTCCTCATTCCTCATTTCCCCTCTATGCACAGCTAATTCACAAAACCGAGCAGACATACATGGCTCCTTTCTGTCCCCGATTTGTACTCTCTTCTCTTGTCACTCTCCACCCCTTTCATTATCTCTCAAAAACTCACAGAATGGTAATGTGTGGGAATGTGGCGTGGATGGTGTTCATTCTCCCCGCCTCGGGCGGCCCACTCGGTGCGCTGTGCCCTGGTACGTGTTTGCACTTGCAGATGATGGCGCTCCTCACACCAAATCAGTCAGTGGTGTCTTCCTACACACGGGCATCACCATTTCTTCTTCCTCTCTCTCACCCCTATTTTTAAATGGTTTCTACTTTCAAGAGACAAAAAAGCAATTACAACACCTTCTCCCCTAATCAAATGGTCTCCTCTTCGATGCACATTGTTTAAAAATTGGCCAGCAAAAAGTAGCTGTTAGTCACAGGGAAACAAAAACATGACACATTTTGTCATTTCTTCCGTTCAGCACGTGACTATTCTCTCAGAGCATCGAATTTTTTTCTTGTGTTTGAAATTTCAGCCGAAGACAGTCTCCTGAAATGAGATAAAGCCCACAGACAAAAACACGGATCTTGTTTTTCACGATCCCAAGTTCTCAATTATCCAATTCTAAGTCACCCCTACCTCTCATACAGTGAGGTACGACAAAAATTTCGCAATTTTTCGGTCTATGCAAAAAAACAAGACATCTACATCCCGACGCAATCGCAAGCTCTCTTCCTCTCTCCTCATTTTCGTTTTCTATCACCTGCACTCTCAAAAAACTCACAAAACTGTTAATGGTTTTGCGAAGGGGTAGCGAGGTGTCGATTCCGTTCCGAAATGCCCCGTTTGGGTCATGCACTTCTTCCCTTCTTTATCGGCAATCAATCCACGCAATTTCAACATCTAGGGTTAGCATGGTTTGGAGCATAGGTGCTACTTGGAAACCAATGACTGCGTTTTTAGTTAGCGTGTCCCCGAATTCTGTGAAATCCTTAGTTTCGCGGTGCCCACGTCACATAGTAATGCTCATAATTGAAATCGTAAAGAATGTCATAAACCAGAGCATAGAGTCGTTTTCTCCAAAAGCCGCATTTCTTTTCTTTTCTGATTTTACGAACCCATTTTCCTCATTCTCTTCTGCTTTACACATGTCTACCGTAGGAGAAAAATCCTATTTCGTAATAAATGTGGAGTGCTGAATTTCGGGTCAGAAGAGTACAAAAGAAGAGTACAAAATTCCTGCCATATGTCGCTTGTACTCTGTCTCGAACACACAATGTTAGGGGCCTTGTGACAGGTGCGACGGCCCCTGCCCCCACTCCACTTCGATACATTTTTTTCCACTTTAAGTGCAACATGTGTTCTTGTTGATGCAGCTTGACACTTACAATACGGGCATTACTCTTGTGAGATATTACCCGTATGAGAGCCAATTATTGTTTGGTAAACGGGAAACGTTTTTGAAATTTGATCCGTTTTGTGATTGCGAATGTTTACGTTTGGTGGAGGGAAATCATAACAAAATTCTATTTATTTTTCCGCAAAGTCAAAATTTCCAATTCCTACTGATTCTCAATTAGAGGGGACTATCCTAGCAAACGTCTAACGGCACCAGTAATCACCCCATTCTCGCAAAAGTGGCAAGCAAGGAAGATAGCTCAATGAGATTCATCTGATACGCAATACGGATTATCCTGCGGGTTATGTAGTATACTTAGAGCAGAAGGTAGACTGATAGTACATTTTTTTCGGTTAGGAATCACTCCCATAAAGTTTTTCTCTCCTCCATTTCCTTTCTATGCACAGCTAATTCACAAAACCGAGCAGACATACATGTCTCCATTCTGTCCCCGATTTGTACTCTCGTCTCTTGTCACTCTCCTCCTCTTCCACTATCCATCCAGAACTCACAGAATGGTAATGTGTGGGAATGTGGCGTGGATGGTGTTCATTCTTCCTTTCTCGGGCGGCCCACTCGGTGCGCTGTGCCCAGGTACTTGTTTGCACTATCTTTCTACACATGGGCATTTCTTCTTTTTCTCCTTTACCCTTGTTTTTTCTTAACATTTCCTTTTTACAACTTACTTTTCTAACTTTCAGAACTTGCAATGGAAAACGACAATCATTCAAACGGCGATGGAGAAGGAGAACCGGTCATCTTCATTAAACAGGAGATAACCGAGGAGGGCGAGGTTCAGATTGTTTCGGAGAATGGTCATGTGCATCTGGTGAATGGACAGCCAATCAAAGAGGAGGTTGACAACGAGACGGAGCCCCATATCCTTATCAAACAGGAGGATGATTCTGAGTGGGACTCGGAGCCCCATATTCAAATAAAGGAGGAGATCGACGTTGGTGTGGAGCAGGAGGCTGGAGTCGAGGTGTATGTGGAACCAACCATCCAGATCAAGTTGGAGGACATCCAACCAGAAGAATCTCAAGAGCAAGCCTGTTCTCCATCGGTCGAGGAAAACGTGAGTTGATATGAAGTCTCGGTAAAGTTTACAAAATTTGAGTTTAGAACGGCGAGATGCAAGCTCCACAGATCCAGGGCTTCGCCCCACAACAGGTTCTGGAACCAGAACAAGTCCGTGCTCCATCGGTCGAGGAATACGTGAGTTGATTCGAAGTTTTTTCAGATTATACTAATTTCGAGTTCAGGACCGCAAGATACAAGCTCTGCAAATGCAATATGTTGCTCCGCCACTGCATATGCATCCTTTGCAGATGCAAGCTGTTGCTGCACAGCAGGCTCTGGACCTAGAACAAGTCCGTGGCTCATTCTTCGAGGGATACGTGAGTTGATTCAATGTTTTGGTCACTTCTGCAAAGTTCGAGTTCAGAATCGCATCGTTGAAGCTCTGCTGATCCCAGCCCAAGAAATTGCTCCACAAGAGGTTCTGGATCACCCAGAACAAACCCGAGCCCCTTCGGTTGAAGAGCAAGTGAGTTAATCTTATGTTTTTCCCGACCAATTGGTCATAATTCAGGTCCAGCAGCCAGTGAACGCTGAATCCAATGCTCCTACTTGGATCCCGGTAGATTTCACTACCCATCAGCCACCAGTTGAGAGTCCGGTGAGCTCATTGAACGCACAGCTTCTGGGAATCGAAGACGCTGCTCCACCATCAAGTCCTCTTCTTGTTGAAGAACAAGTCCAGAAGCAATTGGTTGAGGAACCAGTGAGTTTAACTGAAGATACGCTCAGAGTGCTATTATTTGGCTTTAGACGGTTCTGGAACAACCTCCAACCATCGAGACTGAGACCCCAGTGGAGGCTACTGAAGAGGTCCAACAAGCCGAGGATGGGCAATTGTTGGAAGAGCAACAAGTGAGTTTAATTTGAAGCTCATAAAGTTCATCATAATCTTGACTCAGGAGCCTGCGGTACCAATTCCGGAAGCCCCGATTGTTGCTCCAATAAAGAGACTGTACTTGGATCAACAACCAGTTAGGGAGAACGATTGGAAAGGGATGCTAGTATCAAACGGAGAAGAATGTGAAGACATGCGCCCGGTCACACTTGATTGGCTGAAAAAAGCCATTTGCCAAGTTAACCGAATCGATCTGTGTTGGGACAAGAATCTGCCAAAGTGTCTGCAACCAGAAAGGAAGGGAAGGAAGCGTCAATGGGAAGGAACGACATCCGAAGATTTCAAGGAGTTCCTCCGCGCCGAATGCCCCAAACTTCGAACAGTGTCAATGCTCTGTTCATCTACAACATCGTGTGTTGAACCACTCGTCAACCTCTTCAACGTCCCGGGAGTCTCAGTGCAAGTTTCGATGGGCCACAGTCAGCAGAAGATCGAAGAGAGATTGACCTTCCTCTGGATGGTACGTTTTACAACTCTTATTTTTTAACGAAACGTAGTGATTCATCTTCAGATCGAAAAGTTCACCTACTACGGAGAAGCTTCGATCAGCGTGCTTACCACCATCCTCGCAAACACTCATCTGGCGGAGGTGGACCTCACTTGCGACGCCTTCGTTCCGATGGAACGGTACATCATCGAGTGGAGAAGGGGAAGTCGCATCATCAAGGACTGGAAGATCAAGTACTATATTGATGATGAGACCGTCAAGCGACAATTCGAGAGCATGAGGAGCGTCATCTTCGACCCTTATTTCGTGGATCACCACGATGGCACCGCCAAGTTGAAGATCAGCAAGAGACTGGATCTTGCCACAGACCGGAATCGGGTTATGTATGACCTCCTCCTTGTTGAGAATCCAGAAGAGGAATCCTCTGGCGAGTCGTCTCTTGAGCAGTAGTGTGGAAAGTTCTCAGTTTTACTCTGTTGTGGATTCACACATCGTCCAAATAAATTATTCCCCTAGCACTGAGTTTTCCCCCATCCCTACACCATTCTCTTCCTTTTCACCGTCTCTATATGGTTCACTCAATTGTTCCCATATTCATCCAACCACTCTCAAGTTATTTCGTTCTTCTCCTTTGTTTCTTCGCATTTTATAACTCCATTTTTTGTAATGACCTATTTCTTAACCCTCCTCTCTCCCCGGCTCCATTTTTTCCCACTTCATTTCCCATACCACTCCATTTTATTTCTTGTTTTATTTTATATTTATTTCTTGAAAACTGACTAATTTATTCTAGTGTTCTTCTTCCAAATAAACTCAAATCAAAATGGAAATGTTTCTGTATGTGCCATCACCTTGGCCATTTTGAGAATCTTCTTCTAACCATTCTTGAAACCTTGACCAGGATCATCAGAAACGCTGGATTGATGTCAATTGTCAGCTCGCTTTATGTCTGTTTAGTTCTTTGGAAAAAACGTTAGAAACAAAACGAGAATTGCATTTGTTATGGTGTATTTTTGTATCGGGGAAAATTAAAAAAACAACTACATTGCACAGAAAAGACCCCGTGGCTTGGCAAGGCGGGGTAGATAGAAAGACTTAGAAAGTGGGGAAAATTTAAAAAAAAAACCTACATTGCACAGAACAGACCCCGTGACTTGGCAAGGTGGGCCACGGGGTAGATAGAAAAACTTAGGAAGTGGGGAAAATCAAAAAGAAAAACTACATCGCACAGAAAAGACCCCGTGGCTTGGCAAGGTGGGCCACGGGTTGGTAGAGACAATTAGAGAACAATTGGGAAAAGGGAAAAATACAGAAATGCGGGGAGAGACAACGGCAATACTCATGGACGGCAACGTTTCCTTGGAGTTTCTTTGGAGATGTCCTCATCTGCTCGTCGCTTGTTGTTCTGCGTCTGCTTGTCGATAATGCTGAGCAGATGAGTCTCGTGTTTCGCCCGGGCGCTGGAACTACGTAATTAGGTTCTCAAAAAAAGTTGGGTCACAACTTACGATGCCATTTTAGACCATTTGGCGTCATCGAGAAGTTTCTCCAGAATCGAATTCTGCTCCTTTTTTGTGCATGGGAAGAAGAAGACCAATTCTTCGAGCAGCGGAGGGAGCCTGAAAAAAAATGAAATAAAAAATTTAAGGTTTTGAAAAAACTCACTCCTCCTTCAAAGTTGATGGGGAGATCTTCATCTGGAAGTGGGTAGCCAATCGAGTCCAGAAGCTTCCACGGAGGAATGTGGTGACGTGTTGGGAGATGTAGTTGCAAGCGTGGATGACATCCTCCGCTGTCATTCGTTTCTGATTGGAATCCGTAGTGATGATTAACTGGGTGGCAACTTCAAGGCGAGTTGAGGCGATGGGGACCGAGCCGGGTAGAGAGGCGTTCGATGAGGATTCGGCGGCTGTTGTGGGACCTTTTGGATAAGAGATGCTTGGAGGAACTGCCGTTCGTGTGGATTGTGTGGCTAGTATGTTCGGGTGGTTTCCGTGTGGAGAAATGGAGACGTCGAGTGCTCTTCGAGTCGACTGGTGTTGTGCGGAAGTAGCGGCTGGAGTGGTAGTTGTCGAATCCCGGCAGTACACGTAGAAAGGTTCGATTCTCACGTTTCTTCCACGGAATTTGGCTGCCACTTCGTATTTTCCAGTCTTTGACACCGTGTAGAATACGTCGAACACTCCCGGCTGTTTTTGGTTGAACGACAGCTGGGGTTGCGAGGGGCCAAACATCTTCAACTCAACAAGTCCTTCTTCGTTTCCAGACACGTCCAGTGTCACCTTCGACTGCTTGTTCATTTGGCAATTGAGCTGTCCCTTGAGTGTCGTTCGAGGTGGAATTTTTGCTGAGACACTTCTCTTGGACTGTCCCTCAATTTTCGATTCAAAGGATTCGGATAATCCTGCACGGCATTTTGGTGGTTTATTGAGCAATCCAGCCGATCCTTTGCAGCACACTGCTCGCCTTGTCCCTGGCACTCGTTTGTCGCCGTGCAGAACAGTGATACAGAAAACGCCGGGCACGGTTGGCTTGTACTTGACGACAAAGAGTCCCGGCCAAATCGATTCGACACTTGTTTCAACACCTCCAGGTCCTTCGATCAGGCATTGTGTGCGTGCGAACTCGCTGAGTCGAGTGTCGATTAGGAATTGGTTTGTTTTGTTGACTTGCGCAGTGTTCAGTCCTGTCCCGGTCAGAAGGACTTTTTCGGCGTTTCCAAGTTGATCGGGTAATACTTCAATATACTTGCCGATTTCCAACTGTCCAATTTTCGCATTGAGAGTGTAGTCTCCGTGTGTGAGTGGGTAAAACTTGACATCCACTATCATTCCGTTCTTGCTGACGAAGCGCTCATGTGGTACTTGCACACCGGACGGACCATGGACCTTTGTATCGATATCTTTGTCATGCACGGTCTCCTCCATGACAATCCGATGACGCACTGGTCGCTCGGCCCATACACTGCTGGCTTCCTGAAACGAAACAATCGTTACTTGAAAAATGACAAAGATTATCAAAAAGGTAACAGCTGACTAATCCTCGTTTCCTAAAGTAATACTCACCCAGCCATTGGACTCGTTAATTGTGCCATCGGGAGAGTAGTGAGGATGAAGTGGTTGCGTAAGGCCTCGCCGGGCAAGTGTTCGAGAGAGGAAGGATCCTAGCGGCAACGGTTCGATCCGCTGAAAGTTAAGATTGCACTACGAAACAGGAAATGGGAGGGAAATTCACCTCTGGCGGGTTTGGCAGGGATCCAGTGGTGTTCTCTGTGTGGCGGTCGCAACTCGGTCGATCTTCCCGGGAACGGGGAAATTGCGGATTTCTCTGAAAACAAGGAAACTTAGCAATTGATCTCAAACAAATGAGTTGAACGTTAGAAAAAAAAAAGAATAACGGCAGGTAGTCAGGTAGTAGAGAAAACCCAATGAATGAATCAGAACTGAACTCGCCACACCAAATGTTAGCGGCGTTCCACACTACGCAGTAGATCAAGCTGCGATTTGACCACGGCACAAACATTTGGCAGGTCTGAATGTTTCCCGTTTTCTTTTTTTTTCAAGTTGTTAAGTTTTGTTATTGTTTAACTACTTGCTGAGTGATCCTAGAAAACGTGGGGCTCTGTCACTGCGTTTGTGATTTGTTGTTGCTTTCCCAATTAGATCTCTAAATATAAACAAAAACAACTTATCGTATTGTCCAAATCAAAGCACAACATTATCTCATTTCTTTCGCAGCAGTGTCGACTTTTTTAAAGTTTACAAATTCTTATCCATCTTTTTCGCAAAGGAAAAGAGCTCGGGCCCTGCAGTTGATCATCTGAACACGAAAAAAAACGACTTAGAGGACCAATCTCTCTTTTTTCAAAGACGGATAGCAAACGGATAGAACATTCTCTTTATCCTTGACGAATGTTGATGGAACGAATGTTTCGGGCAGTTGAAAATAGACCATTCTTTTATTTCAAAAAGTGCAGAGCGTTGAAAGCGCAAGTAAGCAATACATAAAAGGAAAAAAAAACGTCGAAAGGTTCGAAGACGGGAAATTGAATGAAAGTGTTACAATTCAAAGAAAATCATTGAGACTATAGGCAACCATTGTACCATTAAAATGCGGAAACAACACACATGGTGGGGAATAACGTGGGAACCGAGTTGATTCCTTGTTCAAACGCTGAAAACCATCTGGATAGCTACATTTCTCCCAGTCAGTTGAGTTGTAGGCGTTCATCTTGGAGTTTGTCAAGTTGAGTTTTTCCGTTAATGTTTGGCTGAAAATTTTGATGATTATGTCATTTGAGAATAGTCTGCTTACTCTTCTTCACAATTCAACTGTACCACATCAGGAGCAGTGCACCCACACTTCATTGTCGGAGGATTCTCAGCAGCCCACCAATCTTTTGTCGGGCAGTCAACAAACCGCTTATTCATCTTGCAGTTGTAATCAGAAACTGTGGTCGTGTCCGTACAGTTATGATATACAAGTCGTTTAACTTCATACAACCTATCCAGGAAACCGTCACTCACGGGGTAGATTGTTTCCAAACTCAGAGTCACTGATCTGTTATCACTGCAGATAGTCGCGTAATGCCAAGGATCGTCTTTTAAGACTCTGAAAACCATTTTTTCTTTAAAAACGTGAGAGAACCAGCGTTAGCTCACGGGCTATCCTCTTCGTAAACAAAAACCTCTGCGCACCAAATCCCAGGCAGTTCGCAGATGAGTTCGACGGAGTAGGTGAACGAATTGTTGGGTGGTGGTGCAGGAAGATGATCGGCAAGGTACACGTTATCTGCCGCAATCGCTGCATCGACAGGCAACATTGTGAACAGGAGAATCATAAGAAGTTGAACTGATTTTGGGAGCATGTTGAGAAATGGAGTCTGAAAGTGAAGATTGCTCGGGAAAGCGTACTGGACAAGAAAGAGAAGAGTGTTCAAAAATGGAAAAACTACTGAACAACTGATGTATTTAAACTAAGAGCTTGCTGAAGTCCCGCCCAGCACCGTAGTCCAATGTTCCGAGTTCAAAAGAACCAAATCTGCGCCCCCTGAAAGTCCCTGAAAATTGACATTGTCCATCTTCGTCAACTTTTCAGTGAAAACAATGCCCTTTTCCGTCAGTAACAGAAGTCAGTTTATTTCAAGACTGAAATGCACCAAACGCTCAGACAAATTTGCAGAGAAAAATAGCAGCAGGAAGAACGGAAATAATGGTTAGCAGCAATTCAGAGACAATGAAGAAGTTGGAAGTAAAAAGGCAGACAAGCAAATGAAGCTAGAACAACAATGTTCAGTGGTAGTACAATACAAATCAAGCATTGAAGTCATTCAGACTAACGGCCACCATATCTTTGTAATATCTAAACGAAAGACATGGCTGAGAAACATATGGGAAGCGAGTGACCAAAGTGTTCAAGCGGAGAAACGCTGTTGGGTAGCCGCAACTGTCCGAATCAGAAGAGTTGTAGGCATTCGTAGGGGGGTTGGTGAGATCAATGTACTCCGAAAGCACAGCACTGAAAATTGGAATGACTAGGAAGTCGGAAAAATGTAAACCTACTTATCCTTATAAACTGTTTTTAGTTCGGGAGCGGTGCAGCCACACTTGTATGCATAACGATTGAAATCAGAATCAAACATGTATGATACCGGGCACCTTATCATGCTTGTAGGTAACTTGCATTTGTAGTCAGAGAGAGTATACTTCTCTGTACAATTGTGATATATAATTCTTCCGACTTCGTAATGCTTGTCGATAAGTCCGTCCCCTCCCGGGTGGATCGTATCCAGCTTCAACTCAATCGTAGAATTATGACTGCAAACTCTCACATAATGCCATGGATCATCATCGATATGCCTGAAAAATCCTGTTCATTGAAATGATGAACAGTGTTAACTTACAGAGTCTCCACTTCAAAAACAAACATTTCCGCGCACCATGCGGTTGGTATTTCACAGTGAAGTGTAGCAGTATAGCTGAAGGAGTTCGTGGGGTCCGCCAAGAGTTTGTTCATAAGTGGCGTATTAAAAAATGAGTCGTTGGCAATCAAAGTAGATTCCGCGACAACCAAAATAGAAAGGAGTTGCAGGAAAGTAGAGACCATTTTGAGTGACTTGGGCTGAAATTTGATTGTACATAAGTATGCAGAGCAAAACAGGAGAAGGAAAAGGGTGTTCCCAATTGGAAGAACTACTGAGGAACTGATGTATCTGAACTGGGAACATGCTCAAGTCCCGCCCAATACCGTAGTCGCAATGTTTCAATGTCCCGTTCACCAATGATCGTCCATGTGTTCGCAGAACTTCTTCGACATAAAATTCAAAGTGCTACAAGAGAAGCAGGTCGTTGATGATTATAGAAGCAAACCGGTATTTCTGTAGGAACGTAAAAAATGGTCGTTGGAGACCAAGTTGACCGTTTTTCTCAATACATATAAATTTGGTAGTGCATTTTTCCATACCATCAATTATCAGTTTTGGGAGAATAACTACAAAACAGTATTCTTCACAATTCCAATCACAGATGAGAAATAGGAAAGATGTACTGGAAACAACACAAAACAGTTGGCAGAAAAACAGCCAAAAAATCTCATTGACTGTAATCGGACCGATAACGTGTCTTCTCTCATTTGTTTTTGCTTTCTCGGAACTTTCTGATAGAATAGAGAATATAACTCACGGACTCATCATTTTCGACTCAACATTTCCGTGAAGTGGTTCTTGAAGCCTCCCAGTTACCGTAGCAAGTTCTTTGACCACGAAAAACCAAGCGGTTTCTTTTTTCTAATTGAATTCCACAAACATCTTCTCTCCTTTGGAACTCGCATTCTTTCTCAATTCAATTTGCTCCCTTCCTACATTCCTTTGCGCCAAATTCAATTCTGAAACATCCATGTATACATAATAAGTTCAGTTGCACTTTTTGGCTGCCTCGTCTTGCAAAAAACGTACAGCAGCCGACCAAAGGCTGTCTGAGCCATGGCATTAATGATGCATTTGCGTGTCGTGTGTCCAAAGGGAATGTTTGAGGAGGCTTTTTTTGCGAAGGACGTTGATCTTTTGGCAAATGTAAAATTCCGGGCGAAGTGGAAGTGGAGAGGGACCAGAAAAACGTGTACATTTCGTGTTTCGTACGAGAGAAAAAAGTGGCATGTGCTTTGAGAAAAATACGAGAAAAAGTCGATAGCACACTGGGTGGCATGTGTAAAACTAGAAATACTATGGAGAATGATGACGCGGAGATGTGAAAGAAACGAAGTTGGCAGTGTGTAGCGTAGAGGATTGAGCAGAAAAAAGAATGCAGAGAGTTGTGAAAACAATCTCAAGCTGTGTTATTTCTTCGTCTACTGGTATTTGCAGTATTCAATGATAGGTAAGTTCTTTCTAGATATTTTCTAAACGTGACATTAGTTCAGTTCCCCATTCTCCCCAAAAACTAGCTTTTTTCTCCCATTTTTCCACCCCAAAACGTTTCACATAGAATTCCCAAAGTGCACTTCCCAGCACGCAACGGAACTTTAGTCGTTTTTTGCGGAACTCTTCAGTCCCTCGAGTCTAACGAACCGGAAATGTGCTTGACAAGCTCATTTGAAACATTCCCTTTCAATCTCTCCATGCATAGCCAATTGGGATTACGATAGTGCGCTCAGCTATTTTTGGGAACTGCGAACTCGTCTGGAGCTGTCAAATTGGAAACGCACTTTCGTGACTAATGGAACTTCCGTTTTCTTCGTTTTTTGGAGCAAGAGAGAGCGAATGCATGTTTCAAATTGCATTCGATGTGAAGTGCATTAGTTCTTTGGGGTACGGTAGTGACCGCAGTGTTTCAGGACTCAAGGGATCAGACAAGAAACTCGGAATAGGACGGCTTGATTGATAGGTGCTGGTTTTTTGTGGACTTTTTGGAATCTCTCGGGGGG
>LR538316.1:377749-394390 GCA_900883565.2 Caenorhabditis panamensis
AATCGTTTGAAATTCGGGGTGACTGGGGTTTTCCAGAAGTTGTTGAGCAATTGTGAAACAGTTTCTATTTCTTTCTCAAAATTTTTATGCTCTCTCAAACAACATTGAACAAAAATTTCAGTTTATCAAAGTTCTATTCAGAGCTTTAAATGATCTTCCAACATATGCATAATTTACAAATTTGTCAAAATCCCAGTTTCTAGGTTTGTCTGTTTCATCCCAAGCACACGGTGGTCGAATGTGTTTGAAGCGGTCTCCGAGTTGTTGAAAAGCATGTGGGAATTCGCATTGATCCTTGTAGAATGTTTCATAGGCGTTCGCGACAGAGTTGGTAAGAGTGTGATTGACGATTACGAGGGTTCTGAAGTTTTTCAATAAAGTTGGATAAGGAATGGATTAGAATAAAATGCAAAAACCAACCCTTTGTCAAGTGCAGGGACATCATTGTGTGTAGAACTAGAACATCCGCATTTGTAGCCGTGTTGAGATGGAGTTTTCAATTGCATTTTCGCAGGACAATTAAAAATTTGCTGATTATACTTGCAATTGTATGTCGGCAAATGAATTGCCGACGTACAGTTGTGATAAATTGTCACTCCAATATCGAAATGATTCGTCCAAGCTTCGTCCTCTCCTGGGTACAGTAGAGGAGTTTCCATCCAACCTTCCGTTTCATTAGTGCATATCCTTCCGTAGAGCCAAGGGTCATCAGATCTGGAAAACCTCATTTTTCTTGTGAAAAACAGTTATTGACTTGACTTACGATGCGATATCCCTTTCAAATACATAGACCTCCGCGCACCAAGGCCCTGGGATCTCGCATTTCAGATTGAACTCAAAATGTACATAAGCCGCAAAGTGCCATAATGAATGGCAAGTAGAGAGGAAGCACAGGATCAAAACAAGCTTGAGTGTCATCTGGAAGAATGTGAAAGTGTAGGGGAAATATGCGAAAAAGGTTTCTTCTTGAAGGTTATGAAAGATTGGCAAAGCTCCGCCTACTACCATAACCCAATGTTTCTCATAGGGCACACTCAGTGCCAACGTGGACAAAAAAGTGCAATGAGACAATAGGAACAAAAAAACTTTTGAAGGCTTATGTTCGAACAATCACTTTGCTTCAAAGCTTGACTGAGTTTCGAGTGCTAAAGAAATCTGCTCAGGAAACAAAAATTCCTAGGCTGATTGATGTTCTGGCTATAGCCGAGAAGCTTAGAACAGCATTTTTTTACACTCTTTCCAAAAAGCAAGAGTTCTTCCGGCAACTGACACATGTTTCAAAAGCAGGGTTTTTGTTCTAACTGACAACCCTTTCCCTCTAAGAAATGTTCAGAACAACTTATGTATCTTTTATAACGCAGAAATTTTCACGGAGTCTGGGAACAAATAAAACATGAATGAAACTATGAAGAACAGAAAGCGGAAGAACAAAAAACGAAAGCCATGACGAGATAAAATCTAGTGGGAGCAACATGGAAAAAGAAATCAATTTGAATATCTGAATTTTCCGTCTGGGATACAAGGGGCAACTCGTGAACGATGCTTAACAAAAGTGAATTTAGTGTTAGGAATCTCATCGTTCCAGTTGCAGGATCCAATGTTGCGGGGGAAGATCTTCGGAGAATGTACTTGCAACTGCGTAAACGAGTAGGGGTAGCGGCAGTGATGCATATCGCGAGAATTGAAGGCTTCCAATGTGGACTCCGTAAGGTTGTATGTCTCGGAAAAGGTTTCGCTGAAAATATAATTTTTTCTAACATGTAAAAACTGTATAAAAATAAGACTTACACGGTATTGATAGGGATCCGGCGATGAGTTGGAGAAGTGGCACACTGACACTGGTGTTCTGAACTTGCACGATCAGCAATCTGATACTCCTCATAACATTCGTTAAGGATTGTGTTGTACTGACAGTAGTTGTAACTTGACTTATGAGTTTTACGTGTGCAGTTGTGAAACACAACATTGGAAATCTCGTACTCATTCTGGTAAACGCCATCGCCTCCTCCTCGCATAGTCTCCGAGCGAAGTTCATATTGGCTTTCATTAGTACAGAAGGATGCGTACATCCAGGGCTCGCTTGTTGTGCTGAAAGTGATTAGATTACCTCTGAGCAAGTTTCACTTAACTTACATCATATCTAGCTCTGTCATGTAAAGTTCTCCGCACCAGGTACCAGGGTAGTCACAATAAAATGTGAAGTTGAAAGAAATCGCCGATTTGAAGGCATTAAAACCTTCAAGCTTCAAGAGACAGATGATCGTGATGGTGGCAATGAACGGAAATGGCTGCATAAGGAGCTGAAAAAAGTTAAATTTGCAAATGGGCGAAATGCAAAACGTGGTAAGAATAAGAAAAATGTTTCAGAGGTCAGTCCCAATGACCGGGGTGCGGCCAGAACGGGCTACGGTGGCTAACGAAAATTAGTTTAACAAAACGTCTGCCTGGCTGATTGATGTTCCGACTATTGTCGAGATGCTTAGAGCAGCTTTTTTTGCACTCTTTTCAAAGAGCCAAGAGATTTCTCACCAACTGACACGAATCTGACGAATGGCATGGACGACTGAAAGTTTGATTTCTAGAACGGAAACGCAACGTTTGCAATTGAAGACTTCATTTTAAAACAAAATTAGAGTAATAAGTAGAAAGTGAACAGATAAATAACAATAGAGATACCAAAACAAACCAGACAACCATGATTATGCTTCGTATATTCTCAATACAGTAAAATTATCCTCAGTGGAAGCTTCGATCGTCAAAGTTCGAGTGCCTGCTTTGAAGATAGTTACCTCCGGACGCGGAGAGTAAGGAGAATTGGGATTTGTCGGGAACTTCAGTTGGCAATCGCGGAATGATCTTTCTCCAGCAGTCCATTGATTATAGTATGGCTGCATGTCAATCTCTTCCTCTAGAGTCAACCGAACTGTGAGCCGCTTTGGGTCGTTGTCCATAATCCTCTCGAAGTTTTCTTTTGTCGTGGTGAATTGCATGGCGTAAATGTGATGGATCTGCAAAAAAGTTGACTTGAAATTGACTGTGTATAATAATTGAAAACTCACTCTTTTCATTAGTTCACCGTCCGGGAGGTTTTTCAAACACCATGTAGACGGGTACCAACTTATAGCGAAGTTGACTTCTGTTTCTTTCAAGAAAAGAAGAACATCCGGTGTTGTTCTAACTGGAGTGCGGATGAGGGCTGCTGGATGTTCCATTCGTTTCATTACTTCTGCCAACTCGTTGAATTTTTTTGGTTGTTCTGATTTCAGAAAAAATTCCACGTTGTCTGGCCAATCGAATAGCATTTCGAAAATGAGCTTTGAGGACATTCTCATGTACTTCAAAACTTTTTGGTAGGTGGCGTTTTTACAACAAGTGCTGTATTCGTCTCTATAACGGTTTTTGTCGAACCGCAGCACCAAGCCATCTTCAGGGAACAGTCCGAACAATCCCAGTTTGCCCGAAACGGACTCAGGGAGAGGCAAAGATCCTTCAATGCCGAGGAAAACGTTGTTCAGGCGTTTGCAGGTTGCGCGAAGTTGTTCCGGAGCTTTGGCAGGGAGCTGAAATATATTTGTTTTATAGGTACCCTGTCATTTTTTTGATTCTTCTCATATAAATGCTTGAAAAATGTCAACTCACCATTCGAAATATCTTCTCCGTGACGTCGTCCGGTAGACGATCCAGCAGAGGTTCGACGAGGAAGCGTTCCGGAATTTGGGCTTTTTTCACTTCGGCCCAACTCATTCTTCGAAACAAATGCGATTACTGCGTGGAAAAAATCAAGAAGAGGTCAAAAAATCGATGGTGGTTGATGCGGTGCACAAGAGAAGGGAGAGTGAGAGACTCAGGAACGAAAGACCCGTTCAGAATGGGAAGGCCAGTGTGATGAACAATAGAAGACGGGGGAATGACTGAATGGGTATTGTGTTATTATCAACGTTCTAAATGTCCTCAACCTCTGTTGAGTTTCGGACTTCTCGACGGGGTTTGAGACAATGTACATTTGTTCCATTTTTTTTTATTGAAAAGAGGTCCTACTTCTTTCATCCGAAAGACTGCACAATTTTTATTTCTAAAAAGAATTTGATGCATTTTTCAAATTTTTTGAAACGAAAATCACGATTCCGCTCTCTCCAGTGTTCCCAACTGCTCGTTGTCAGAAGCCGATGTCGTCGTCGCACTGTGCTTGCTGTCGCTGTCGTTGTCACGCGGAAACCTGGAAGTTCTTCGATTAAACATCAAAAACTGTGATCCGAACATAACCTAGGCGTAAAATCGTCCACTCCTCACTCCTCGTCTTCTTTGGCGACCCTTTCGTCGTTTCCCATACGAATCGCTGTTCTTCTAGCAATGTCGCATGTTGATCTTGCTCTACCTCTATCCCGAACAGCTTGAAATTATCATTGCTTCAACATTTGAACTGTTTTTCCGATGCAGCAGCTAATTGAAAACGTCGACGACGAGTTCGGCTTGCCAAACGGTGGATTCCAACCATTTCTTCAGTAGTTGGTGTCAATTGTCTACAAAATTGCATCGATTACAAAGAAAAACTATCCAAAAGACCTGAAGCAAAAGGAAAACTCACGTCGATCGACGACTCTCGCATTCGCATCACCTTTTCTCCAATTTCATGCCAAAATCGCTGTTTTCTTGGAACTTATTTTATACTTTCGTTCGTTTTGTCGATTATGCACGGAAACCTGAAAAACATTGCTCTCTTAAACTTGAAAACTGTTTTTGAACATAACCTCGATGAGTTTTCATGTCCTTTGCATCTGGTTTCAGGGGGATTCGTTGAATTTTGTCGTTTTCGTAGCGAAGAGTTGTGTGAGTGCTTGTTGGGTGGCTGGGGAAGTGAAAAATTAATGAATGATCCGGTTTTTCACTGAAAATTCCCAAAAAATGACAGAAAATTTTGTGAAAAAAGAGGAAAATCGTTGAAAAACGCTTGTCGTTGCCCGCCCGTAAATCTCCCCCGTTTTGTCTCTTCCCCTCGAGACCTGTGGCCGCATTGTTGCCGGCCGTTGCCGCGAGATTTGAATGAAGGCTCGCAAGGCGTTCTCGTTGGCCTAAAACACTCGCCAGTACATCTTATTTGAATGAAGATTTGCGCGCTTTCTCTCCGGAATCATTTCCCGCCGTTTACCGTATAAGCTTGTGGAAGACTTTTTCGGTTGTTAATTCCCTTATTCTATTTTGAAATTCGCCATGATTAGATTAGCAATGCTCTCCAGGAGTTACTGCTTGCCTTCTTATAGTTATTGTTGCCTTAAACCTCGAACTCTTTGTGTACTTATCAATTTTCCCGCAGAACTGCCTTCACCCTTCTTTCCCGATACATTTCATCCGTTTTCAGATCTATTCCAACTGACTCGCCAAAAATGCCTAAGCAGCGGCGTTCCAAGGCGACCAAGGACCCTGCATACAGGTATACTGTTGCAAAGAATCGGCGTCCAAAGGCAGAAACACGGGGAACGGACGATGAGTTCGTGTAATTTCGAGCAGAAGTGTCATAAATCGGTCATTTTACAGAGATTCGCAGAGAACGGAACACAAGGAACAAAAAATGAACCGTCTTAATGTTGCCAAGGAGGGAAAGAAGAAGAAGAGAGGAGTCGGAAAAGCCAAGTCGGCAAAGGAGGGCTACATTCTCAACCGTACAAACCCGCCAGAGATCCAACAAATGCTCATTGAAGAGCCTTACGAGCCTATCAACTTTCCGAGTGGTTGGTGAACCAAAATGAAATGTTTAAAAACACAATTTAATTTTCAGAGTCTCGCTTCACCGCCGTTCGTTGGATGCTCGAAATCAAAAATAAACCATCGAATGATGTTTACGATGGCGAGTTCCGGAACCTGGAGAAATGTGTCTTCTGCTACAACGCAAAAAATAAGGATGGAGACAAGAACCTATTGTTTTGCGAGGGGATGATGAACGGATTGTCGACGGAAAAAGGAAAAAACACGAAGTGTCAAAGCGTCTTCCATCTCAGCTGTGCCAAAGTATGTTGTTGTGCTCTTATTCCATACGGTAAATCAATGTATCCCTAATTCAGAACTACCGAGCTCATGGCTTTGACTTCCATTACTCTGCTCTGCCGGATCACCAGAACAAGCTCCTGTGTCCGCTGCACAACTGCTCTCTCTGCAACAAGGAAGGACACAAGGAGAGGGCTCACGAGGGAGTTCTAGTCGAGTGTGTGTACTGTCTTCGTGCTTTTCACTCCGACACGTGTCTCCCATTCGGAGGTGCCAAAATTCAAGTCAATGTGAAAGGGTCTCAAGTGAAAAAGTTGGGAATGATCAGCTGTCCGTTTGAGCCCGTCACAGACTTGGACCAGGAGGCGATCCGAGAGAAGATGTTGCAGCAGGTGGAGGAGCTAAACGCAAAAGAACCTTGGTCAGAGAACAACGATTCCTTTCTTAAGAAAATCCGTGACCACCCGGATCCCCAGGCTTTTAGACACGAAATTTGGACTTTTGGTATGAAGAATCGTGTGAGTTTTTCAAATAGTTGAATGTTTTTTCGGTATTTGATGTTCCGATTTACAGAAAGATGAGTGATATACCTGTCCAAAGCTCGAGTTCTAAGATTCCATACTCATCCGAGCTTATCCATCTCAACCAACCACCTGTTCCTCCACACACCCGAGTTCCCATTTTTTTGTTTTTGTTTATTGTTTTATCAACCCTGTCACTCATCATCACATTATCCCTCCCCTCGCCCCCATTCGGAGCTTTATTTTTTTAGATCTTCCTTCAGTCCACCGACTCCCAAAGATTTCCCTCTCCTCATGAACCCAATTATATCCAACGCTTCCCGATAATATTAGTACTTGTCATTAATTTAGTTTCAACCCGAACACACTCAATCTGAATAAATTTCATTGTTTGATCATTGTTTTGAGAACTGTTTGGTTAGAAAAAATTAGTGAACTAATGAGAAATTGAAATGTTTTAGGAGTGATAAGATTGAGAATTTGGGGTCGATTACAATTTTGTAAAAAAAAAACGTTTTTTTTTCGGAAAATGTCTCGACGGGTCTTGTAATGATTTTGGTTTTTCGGTGTTCCTTTTTCTCAATGTTTCAAAAGGCATCTACACAAAATCCAACGGAAAGTTCAGAATCATTTGCGCCCCTGAATCAAAGTTGAAGGTTCTAGAAACCAGGGTCAGATGTTTTATGGGAAACTAGATTTGAAGTGCAGACATTAGAGATAGTCTTTGATAATATGAACTGATAAAGCAACCTACGAAAATCAAAATCCAAGCGGAGAACACCCGACTGTGACGTCAGCAGATCGTCGTCCACTGATCGGCGCAAAGAACACATGAAATAAGATTATTCAGTTGATGTTTTGTAGTTTGAATTGTTTTTGAGTTAGCGAACTAGTGAGAAAGTTAGCGTTCGCTTCCTTGTGGTTAACAGAGAGAAACTTCAGATGTGTTCGCATGTGACTCAGATGTTTCAGTTGTTCATTCGTCTGATTAGAAGATCTTCTTCTACTTAAAAATCTGTCCAACCTGCTACAAAATACACATTTATTGTTCCAACGGCGCTATGAATAACTTCTCCGTTTCAGAATCAAAAGCCCAATTTATCCATTGTCTTTCAAAGATTCTCTCTCATTTTCAACTTTCGATCTTTGCCTTATCAAATGTCATCAAAAACGGAAACAAGATGTATTTCCGTCCTGTCTAGATGATTGAGAATCTCGGGAGACTGTGGGAAATGGGCGGAGTCTTAAAAAGGATCAAGCTAACATTAACTACAAGGAACACCGAGATTTTGAGAATGTGGAGCTTACAACAGCTTTGTTTCTTTTTCGCTTTTCTATTCGTGAATCTCTTCTTTTCAGTATCCGCAAGAGGTAAGTTTAACTTTCTTGCACGAAAAACACTTGATTTCAGCCCCATTCATTCGTGACCGACCGCGCGGCCTTGGCCTTCTCCAACTTCCCACTGGTATGACTGATGAACGCTCCGGACCAATGTTCCCAGGGCTCTATATTGCTGGTAACAAAGCTGGACAGAAACCTCAAACTGTCCCAGATGTTAGTTTACCTGGCCAGTTTGCTACTTTCACGGGGAGGTCGGTTTAGTTTGATAGTCCCAGTTGATAAAGTTGTTTTAGGTCTGCTTTCAACCCTTTCACTCAAATGACTTCCGCAGTGTTCACTGAAGATCTCACAGATGCTTGGGGAACTGGGTTTGCTGTCAATGTAAGTTATTCACGTAACCAGATGAAAAAAAGGGTTTCAGGGAGTTAACAATCACGGATTGAACGTGAGGAAGAACTTTGACGGTTTTGCTGATGCTCCCCTGAATTCTGCGGATGGAATGTACCAACCATTCATTACCGCAGGAGCTGCTGGTTCTGAATACGACTTTTCGAAGATTCGAGAAGTGTCTGGAAACTTCAACTTGCCTATTCCAGGGATCAATGAGTTGTTTGACTTGGATGGACGGTTTATGGTGAAAAGTATGAACATATCTAACTCAGCAACAAGACTTGTTTTGCAGGTTTTGGAAATGGGATTGTGAACAGTGCACTGGAATTCCCATTGCCACTTTCCGACGCTAATGAACGTGCGTTTTACACCTTCAAATACCTAAATTTCATGGCGGATCGACATATGCATTACGGACATGTTATCCCGAATATCAATTTATTCGTTGTGGGAAAAGACAAAATAATGGAACGGCTTATGAAGAATAGAGTAAATCCCACTGTTATTGGGTAATATTGGATGATTATAATAAAAAATAAAAACCTGTAATGAAAATTTGTCATCATTCACCCTTTTCCATTACATCATGAAAATGAGGTAACATGAGTATAAGCCCAGCACAATACCTAAGCGTCTTTAGGGTGCGTCTAAAGACACTGCACACTAAAAATCAAACATAGGGTCGTAAGAAAAGCATGATAAAAGTATGACCGCCTCTGTTATCAGTTTCAGGTAACAGGAAACTGATAAAAAGGCGAGAAAATTTGTCACCAAAGTATAGGTATTGATTAGAAACAGGCAATTCTTTGAGAACTGTATTCAAAAAGATGATTAAAAGTTCATTGGTTCTTTGTGTTTTGTTGTTTTTCAGCTACGGTGAGTGTATTTTTGATGTTTTTCGTTATTTTATCATGTTTTAGAATGCTCCAGCCACCCTTTACTCTACCTAAACTCCACTGCAGCTGGTGTATACGCAGATCGGTTATGTGGAGAAGATCTTAGTAAACTTTGGCTTGATATTGTCCTTGTTGTAGACAATTCGAGAGGAATGACAGATGAAGGCATCACTTCCGTGAGTTTTACTACCGATAAGCACTTGAAAACATGTTTCATTGCAGGTTTCCGGTGACATTGCTTCAATTTTTGTTAGCACTCTGCAACTAGGGATATCCACTACAGAGCCAAGAACAACTCGAGTTGCTATAGTGACATACAGTGGTACAGCAAGTGTGCTTGCTGATTTGAACAAATTCAAGTCAGTTCCGGAGCTTGCAAATTTTGTGTTCACCAATTTGATTACTGTTTCTAATGATGACCGTTCCTACCTGCAAACTGGGTTGGTGGCAGCTGAGAAACTATTGGAGCAGCAGAGTTTTGGAACTGATAGAGATCATTATAAGAAGCTTGTTATTGTATATGCATCGAATTACAAGTGAGTCGTTTGTATCTATAGAATGACACAAAAACAGATTGAAGTTCCAGAGGTACTGGTGAGCAGGACCCACTTCCGACTTCCCGGCGACTGAAGGAATCTGGTATCAACATTGCCACAGTAGCTTATGGTCAAGATGATGATAACACATATCTGGAAAAACTATCAGAAATCGCTAGCCCTGGATTCAACTTCACAAATCGCGAAAACACAGTTGGAGAGCTACAAAACTGTATGGTTGCTGTGAACTGTTACTGCCATAACAACTGGTTTCAAATGCGACAGAGTTTCTCGGATCCCACTGCTTTCCGATATGGAATTTGTGTGAATGCAATAGCATTTGAAGCCACGTGGACAGCAGCAAAGATATCGTGCAGGAATCACAAGAAGAATGCGTATTTGGTCAATGAGTATACTCAAGCGAAACATGATTTTGTGCTCAGTGAGTGGGGAATCGCAGATGGAACAAAAAATGTTCTTTTCAGATGTGGTGAAAAACAACAGCGCTTTCCAGCAACCCTACATTTACTTCATTGGATTATCATACACAGCTGGGAATTGGTATTGGGAGCAGCCAGATGGACAACCAACTATTCAGCTTCGGGATTGGCAAAACTGGAGTCCAGATTTTCCCGAGTTAGCTTCAACTAAACCTGTTGGAGTAGCTGAGCAAGTTTCTTCATCCGACACCTCCACATTCTGGCAGAACACAAGTCGGAATGTTGCAGAGTTCTACGTTTGTGAAACAGCGTCCTGTGATTCAACGAATTATTGTGAGCCGGATACAGTTTGATTCAATCTGTTCTATTCTATATGTATTCTTTGAATAAACGTATCAATGATATCACAAATGACAATTCAAAATATTCTCCTTCTCGGAAATCAGAAGACTCCTTCCGGCTCTCACCGCGGCAGTCGCATGGGATATGGTTGCTCCATCATTAGAGTAAAGTTGGGTGATTGTTCTGAAATTTTCCTTCTGAAAGCGAATTGTGAACTATGCTCTAAACAAATACCTTATGTGTTAGAGTGCATTTAGTTTTGGAACGTCATTCTATTAGAAAACACTCACACTTCCTTGTCGACAGAGATAACAACACGGAGGACTAGTGTTGGTGAGCTTTGAGTCACTTCTAGGAGTTGGAGGAGGTACCTAAAAGATCTTTTTTAACTGGTTTTTATCCATTAGATACCTGAATCTAACTTGCTGACACGTAACCACAAAAGATCCATCGAAATCTTTCCAAATAGATGTTGGGGAGCATCCAATGTTATGTTCCTAAACCAAAAAAACCATTTTTGACTAGAACTTGTTCTTTTTCTCACCGTTACTTTCTCTACATTATAGTCATTTTTTACTCTTATTGCATAGATGGAGTTCCGGGTGAAGGAGGTGACAAAAATTGTTCTGAAATTCGCTATTTTTCTCATGTTCCCTATTTCTTGTCTTACTTTCTCAATTCGTCATAGACAATTGCTGTAGGTGTAGAAATGAACATCAGCTGTTTTACAGCTATTTTGTTGGCGAAAAACACCTGCCCACTAGGTATCGGGAGGATTCTGGAACCACCAAAATTGAAAGTAACAACTCTCCTTGTTCGGTTTAGTCTTACCGCTCAAACAGTTTGAAAACAAACGAATCCCCTAAAAAGCTAGATGTCACAAAGTAAATTGTATTTTTTGTAGATGCTGCCAAGTCAGTAAGCCTGAAAATGAGTGTATTAGGTTAAATTTTGTTCCAGAAGCTTTCCAGGTGGTTTTTTGTTATTGCCCATAGGCTGACGAACGGGTAATTTGCTTTCCATACGGTGGCTGGCTGTGAAGTTTTTTTCTTCTGTTATTTGCTCATTTTCCAGATTTCCAAAGAAAAAAATGATTGAGAATGAACAAGCCAGATGCGTCATGAGCTCATTTCTCAAACTCAAACTCTTGGTCCTCCAGAAATCAGAAAACCAGAAAAAGTAAATTCAATTTTCTCTTCAAGTTCAGTTCCCATCCCACCCAGTTCTTTACTTCCTACGTCCAAACTTTTTGAAATCAGACTTTGCTGAAGTCTTTTTTTAAAGTCACCTTTGATATCTTCCATGTCTCGAAGTCCATTGGTACTTCCACGTGTCACTCTGCTCATTTGTCTCAAAAACCTCCACATTCCTTGTCCTCTCATTGAAAACAAACATCGTTGGCTAAAAGGGGAGACGTATTCAATTTCAGTCCCATCAAACTTCATCATCAAATTGCTCCATCAAAGAACACCCAACTCACATTTTCCGGGTCACTCGTCGCGCTCATTGGGCCTGGTTTCAGAGAGTTTCTTGTTTCCTTTTGTTTCAGATGTTTTTCGATCTCTATTTCCCTCGCTGTCCTGTTATCCGAGTAAAATGTGAAGAGGTGTGTGGTGGAAGAGTTTTCTCTAGAGTTCTGAATGAACCAATTATCAAAGTTTGTTTCTCTACTTGGTTCCTTCTCCCTCCCACTTATGAGCTCCCAGTAGGCTACTCTACCCCTATAAAAACAAGTCTGTGTTCTCAGAACTAGTTTTAGCGCTTGTATTGTCATACTTCGAGCCAGTTTTGGCTCTCGGCGACTTCTGTCAATTTCAGTTAGTTTTGCTTTCGTGACACAGAACCACTCAGACCACTCTCACACCTTAGTCTGCTAAGTGCGAGCGAGAAAATTTCTTTCTGGAATCGGAACTCTTATTCCAGACTTCACTTCCGATTTCCTCTTATCATCATCATCAACTAGCGAATGTTTCTCACGTTTTTCGCAGCAAATCTGCTATTTCCTTACCACTGTCATATAGAGCCGTCCTCCTGTAGTCGTAGCCAGACTCAGTATCCCAGGAAGATTTGGGATCACTCCGCATTCCCCTGGCACATGATTGTAGGCGCGTTTGTTAATGTCGAGGTGCATTCTGAAAATTTAGTTATGTCACCTAATGAGTCTGGGTGGTAGTGTTCAAGTGTTCAGGTGTTCTGACTAGATCGCTATTTTCAATGATGTTATGGATGTGAAAAGTTCAAAGTCCAAAACTCGTCACAAGCCAACTAGTCATTTGCTCATTTGCACTTACAAAAACATCCCGAATAATGAAGTGAAGACGGCAAAACAAGTGAAAAATAGGCAATTTCGAACCATTAGCCTCATTTCTCTTTAGTCAGATGTAACGCACTAACAGACAGTTGTCTCCTTCCCTTAAGCTATTCCTTTTTGCGCTCTTTGCATTTCAAATGTCCCGTTGTCCTTGTTTCCCATTCATCCATATGGTGTTGCGAGGGAAAAGAAGAAGAGCACAAAGGCAAGGGCGTGGAGGAAGGAAGAGGCTTTTATTAATTAAATTCTGCGCATTTTTGGATAGGATGGGACGAAGCGGATTCTAGGTTTCATTCGGGTCAAAAAGCTTATGCGTGACACATTTTTTTGACGTTTATTTCCGCTGTGTTTACTGTCTTGGAAAATTTGCAGATTAGGGAGGGGCTAAAGGGACTAATAGGAGACAAAGAACAGAAATTTGGATGTTAGTTAAATCGCTGATAGTGCTCGAAAAATTCCAAAAACGGAAGTAATTCAAAACTTCAATTACGCTCATTGAACTTTCCTCTCTTTTTGTTGACGGTTCAATCCCATAAATAGAACTCAAAGTACCCACCATTCTCTTCGTCAATTTTTCCCCTTTTCTGGCTTTCCTTGCCCATTTTTCATTACTAGATGCACATGAAAAACGTGTTGTGTTGTGTTGTGCGATACCGACCAACAAGCGACCCATTGTTTTCTGACCTCCAGAATAAAAATTGAATTCTCTTCGTCTCTATTATTTTCCAAATCGTTTCCAATTCATTTTTATGCCGGAAATGTGAGGATCAAGTGTCTTTCTTACCAAAGTACATTTCTGCTGGAGGCTTGAGGATAGCAGATAGAGAGAGAGAGAGAGAGAGATATTTCCGTTTCACTTCCTGATCTTTTTGGTCTTGTTTGAGACATTTTCTGCAATGTTTCTTGTTGTTTTCCTTCATTTTGTGACTTCTCGATCTGCAAGTTATTCTCTGTTTTCTTATTTCAGCATCTGACACCCTTTAACAATGAGCGTCAATGATCTCAACATCCCAGCGGATGTCTGTGCATACAACCGAAGTGTTGCCACCAATTTCCTATACATCTTACCACAAATCATGTGTTCACTGTCTGGAATCGCATCGGTCGCAGTGTTAACCTACTCATTTTTCCTCTATGGGTTCCGGCTATTGTTTCATGAGAATGCCAAAGTTAGTCTTGTCTCTGCACTCGATTTTCAGAACTCTGTTTAGGTTCTGATGATTCTTCTCACCTTGTTCTGCCTCATTTTTTCACTAGACGTCACTTTTGTGTGCACCCGCCAGATCTTCAAAGCATTGACTTATCAAAACGACTGTGATCTGCTTTTCACTACTGCTCAATGCTCTATGTTCCGGAGAGCAGCCTTGTAGGTCAAGATATCAGTGGAAATCGGTAAATAAGAACTTCCAGGACATGTTTCGTTGGTGTCACGACTACACAGTTCTCCCAGATGATTGAACGACTTGTGGCCACTGTGATGAAGGAGAAATATGAGCTGCAATGGCTCAGTGGGCTCTTTGTACTCTTCTCGGTAAACTTTTAGTCCCAGACTAACTCATCAAGATAATGCTTCCAGATCCTCTCAGCAATTCTAACAATCGAATGGACATTGTGGAATGAGAATCCATTAGAAGTGATGACCCACTGCTTGACTTATTCATCATCAGTGTCTATCGGAGAGAGAATGTACATTGTGTTTTATGGCATCTTGGCTGTTGATCTTTTCATTCTTGCTGTTTTCCTGGTGTTGTATTTCAAGAACAAACAGAAGATATTGTATGCTAACTTGGACCTGACTCCTAAAAGCTCATAACCAATGCTTCAGATCCGCGGATTTAAACAAAAAGTACCAACAACATGAAAACGTCATAGTGCTTCGTGCCTTGTTTCCAATGGTTGCATTGAACACCATATTTGTCTCGTCGTATATTGTGATTGCTGTGATAGTTAGAAGCTTCAAAAACTCCATGACACTGACTGAATACAAACTCATCGCCATAAACACTTTTGTAAGTTTTGAGCCCTGCTTCTGCATAACCTCCAAACTTTTCAGATCTTCCCATATGTATCCTTCCTTCTATCAATCACTATCCTGCTAACAACCAAAAGCGAATTCAATCGGAGACAAAAGCAAAAAGAAAGCACACACGGGAAAATAACTAGTCAAGCCTATTTCAACGTGTATCATGCTCAATGGGGAGTCATTCCAAGAGATCGGTTGTACCATAAATAATTTGAAGACTGTATTTGATTTTTTGAACTTCATTTATAATCTCATAAAACTTTGCCTGACACACAAACCGCCGACTACCTCTCCCGGAACAAATTAAAAAGATTATTTGCTCATTAGGAATAAAATCCTTATCTCCGCGGAGCAATTAGCAATACAAGATCAGTAGTTCAGTGTGCGTAGTTTCATCATGGCAATGAATCAGAAAAACGATTACTCACATCTTTGTCTTGTCTTGCTCACTCCCAAAACGTAGGCTTATCAATACACGTTTCAAGGATGTAAACGAGTCTTAAACATGACCTATAAAAAGTATGAGCAAACTAAGATAAATCATTCAACTACTGCCATTTCCATCAGTTGCAATGTTTCGTGGATACATCACACTACTTGCTGTATTCTTGATCATGGCTTTTGTGTTGTTCACCACGGCTCTGTTCACAGATAATTGGGTGGTGGGGACGCGTGGGAGAGTTTACCATATCAATTTGGGAATCGTCCCTTATAACACGGTAAGCTGAAGAAGAGGAATGTCTAAGATAAAGCGTTGTTTGCAGGCTCTATCTATCCAATGTAGGGTAGCTAGTATTATTATGTACGTCGCATTTGTGTTCTTCTTTCCCCTGATCCTGCTCTTTTCATATGTTTGGTGAGTCTAAACTTTTGATCACTAAAAAATGAGTTTTCCAGCTGGCAATTCGTCCATCACGGCAGTTCCCAAAAGCTACGCATTCCATTGTTCGCAATGCTCTTCTTTAGCATTATCATCGTTGCTGGAGAGATATTCACTTTCATTACCTTCATGACCTCAGGACAAAACGAGTTCAACTACGACTATGCTTTTGAAGTTCATGTCCCTTACTCTCCTTTGAAAGTTCATGTCGGTTACTCTGTTTATCTGGAATTAGCGTCTACAATTGTCCTGATCCTAGCTTCTATTGTGAATATCAAATTGGCAGTTGATATGTCTCGTGTTTGATTTCACTTTCCCAATCGTCTATTCATTTTACCTCATTCTTTCCTATTTTTTACATGTTTCGAATAAATCACAATGACCGCTGTGGTCGATCAATTGCAGTCTTCCAGCGTACCTTGTGTGCAGGCCTTTTACAACTGCGCTGCAGTAAAACAGTACACTCCGCGTTCATCAATAGGTCTCCTTGTTGGCTGCCGTCTTTCTATTGCATGCGCGCATCCGCGTCCCGCACGTATTGATTGTTTCAGTCAGTCCTTCCGCTCCGGTCTCCGCGTCGACTGTGTGTTTTTTCTCTTTTTTTGTTCGTTTTTCAATTTCAACTCTTTCTATCTTTGCATTTCTCACTTATCTTGTATGTTTCAACTTTCTTCCCAGATTTGTCTGTCTTTTCAGTTATTACCCCGACCCGTAGTTCTCTCCACTCCAAACAATGAGCGATCGGTCGTATCAGATGGTAAAAGGACGAGAGTCGCAAGATGAAACGGCATCGGAAGTGTCTCTAGAAGAATCAGTTGAGCAGACGGAAAGTGAAAAGCAAAGAGACGCAAGAACATCGAACGAGGACTCACAGTGAGATAAAGATAGGGTGTGAGCAACTTTCATATTTTTCGCTTCAGAAGTTCACCACACGACGAGTCTGAATCAGAATTTGAAGAGGAAGAGGAAGAAGAAGAAGAAG